>VWZS01004875.1:652989-832538 GCA_013397075.1 Rhabdornis inornatus
GCTGCCCTGGGCGCTGCTCCCGCCGCGCCGCGGGCTGGGCGCGCTGCTCCCCCGGGCCGGCGGCGCGGCGGCGGCCGCCCGGTAAGAGGCGCACGTGGGGCGGCAGCGCCGGCTGATGCAACCGGGGGGTGCGACGGGCTGGGCACGGAGGGAGGAGGGCTGAGGGAGGTTTGGGCGATGCGCCCTCACTGGGTGCGTCGGGATGGTTTTTGAGGTGGGCTTTTTTGGGGGGAGCTCGTAATAAAATGCCCCTCTTTCCCCAGAACCGCTGGCGGGGTTTGCTCCGGGTTTTGGTTTTGGTAGCCTTTAGAGAGCGAGCAGAGCTGCCATCATGTGGCGGTGGCTCAGGTGAGAAGGTGCGCAGGTGTGTGCCTGGAAAAACGTGTCCCCGTCCCGATTCAGCCTTGGACGGGATAGTTTGCAACGGCGTTGAATTGAACTGGTCATTGGCTTCTGCAAGGGTAGGAGCTATCAAAAATCCATTCCAGGCTGTTCTCTGTTTGTCTTCCTTGCTGTGGGGAACAGACATATTTCAGGGGGTCTCCTCTTTGCCCGTTTGGGTAAGAATCATCTGCACACGCAAGAGGTGACAGAGGAGAGCTGGCCGTCCCTTACCCAGAATTTTTTTTCCAGAAAGTATTGGCAGTGCCTGGCTGTCACTGCTTTTTCCAAGAAGCAGTGTGGCAAACAGAGCTGCCTTGTCTCCCTTCTGCCAGTGGTTTTAAAAGGCATCCCTGAAAGTGGCTGGTCTGCTGCTCACAGGGTTGTAGCCTGTGTGAAGCCGTGGCAGCCCCAGCTGTAAAGGCCTTTGCATCTGCCACTGCCCTGGCCAAGGGTATGGAAACAAAGGACCCAAGAGCTGATCAGACAGCTCAGGGGAGTGATTCCCTGCTGCACTTCCCATGATGGGGCTGGACAAGCCTTCTCATGAATTAGCACAGCCTAGCTATAAATTTTGGGCATGTCAGAGCGATGCCCCACATACCTATTAAAAAAAACCCCAAAATTGGCCTGTTACAGTTTTCTGTACCTACTTGCTGAACACCAGCCCTCACAGTTCACATCCAACCATAATTTTGGAGCTTAAAAACATACGTGCCCAAGCGTATATTTCTGTTATATTGTTGACTAACGTTGACTTCTGCCGACTAGTGTTAGGACGGTTTATTTTGTTAAAGATTTGCTTGTCACTGTGTTGCAGCAGAGTCACTGAGAATGCAAAGAATTCCTTGGCCTCTCTTAAGAGAGAAAACCCTCGGCTTGAGCCAACGCTTGCCATTATTCAGGTAAAGTATGTCTGTGCACTCACTGGCTGTGAGAGATCTCCTTTGGTACCATTACTTCTCTGAAACTTTGGAAGCACACCATGCAGAAAGTAATTTTAATCCTTTTTTTGTAAGGAATGTTGTCTGCTTTATTATAAAGCAAAGCAATAGGATGAGATAGTTCCACCAGATGGTAGATTGCCCTTCTTCAGGCCTGAAACAGTCACAGCAAAGTTCAGACTGGGAAAGCTTCGCAAAGGAAAGGAACACTTTTATCCCTTCTTCCTTTTGCTAAAGTAGTCTTCCTCAATTTAAGTATGGATTACTTTTCTCACAGCTTGTCTAAGTTGATTAACTTAATAGTTGAATTAAAGTAGTGTTCTCAAACCTTTATTTAGCTTGAAGCTTTTTTTGCAATCCTGAGCAAAGTGCTTATGTGCCTGAAAATGTGGGCCTCCCTTCACTTCCCACCCCTGAGATAACAATGCCAGGATTAATGAAAACCCCAGTTGCTTCCTGTCAGCCATGTTACCTTTGGGTAGCTACAGCTTATCAATGTCTTCCTACTCTTCTAAGGAGAGGAAAACCACACCAAAAAGTCCCAGTCAGCTCAGAAGGGTCTGTGTGAAATAAGTGCCTTGAGTAAAGTGTCAGCATCCTGTAGAAGTAGCAGCTCTTTCTGATGTGAAGGAATCTTGCAATTGAGTAATTGAGAACCATTGTCTTACTAATGCTGTGAAGAGCTTTCCATCCCACTGATGGTGCCATTTTTGATAGGCAATCAAAAGTTTAAAACCCAACTGTAAGTATTCTTAAAGTACTGATAGTAAATCTAAGTAATGCAGCAACAGCTTTATTTCAGAAGGTTTTCTAGTGAGGCTATCTGAACAGGCTGTACTATCTCTCACCCTCCCTGACGTTTGCATTTTCACAGAGCCCTCTAATGCTAAAGCTTAAGGACTGCTAGAAAAGCAGTGGCCTGTTTTTCTCACTCCTCTTAGTCTCCAGCTGGTTGCACCATGATCTGGATTTGGACTAAGATCTGCCCCGGCCCAAGGGGTCTGAAGAGGCTTCCTTACAAACACATTTGTCTCCTGGATCTGGTTTTCTGCATGGCTACATGCATGTTTTATGCTGTAACAATGGAAGGGATGTCCCTCTTGTCCCTGTTTACCCCACTTGGTCTGCTTCATGAGGTGGCTGTAGGAACATGTGGCCTAGATCCTTCTGGGTAAAATTCACCCAAACTCTGTTCTCCAGCTGTCCAGTCACTCTAGCTCTGGTCTCTGCTCTGAAGCAGAGCCAATTTTAAATGTGCATTTGTTGGTGCAAAGAAAACTTGCTTTGGTCTACAGATGTTCTTGTGATGCACTGCTCTACCAGTAATTTGGGCAGAGCCTTAGGGTTTGTGCTGCTCCCCATGTGCCACATCTGCCCAGAGGAGCAGAGGGAGGGCAGTGAAATTATCTCCTTTGCCAGTCACTCGTGAGTAATGACGGTCAGCATGACAGAGTATCACCTCTTTGGCAGGGCTGGGAATGAGGATTTGCAGACTGAACCTGCAGTGGAATGATTTTATGACTATTCTTTTCCTCCTGAGTCAACGTAATCTGAATCAATGCCAAAATTGATATAAGTATTAATAAACAATAAGTAATAGGTAATAAATATTAATAGTTAATAAGTGTTGCTTATTTTCCATGTTGAACCTGGGTTGTAGCTGTGCAACAGCAAAAAATGATTGGTTAATTAATTAATTTTTAATTACTTGATTAATTAATTGGTTAATGAAATTTTTTTTTAATGCTGAAAAGTAAAATAAAGCATCAGGATCCTGCTTAACAGTGGAGCTGTTGCCCTTCAAAGCTCAGCAAAACACCACTGGCTCCCCTGCACCTCCTGTCCTGCCCTTGCACTCTGCCAGCCCATGTGCTGAACTCTGGTCTCACCTGTGCTGCTCAGTGGGTTTTGATGGGAACTGTCTTAGGGCAGGGACTTTCTGCACTCACACAAGATGTGTTCACCTGCCAGTGCTGCAGCAGCAGGGACCTTACAGGGGACAGTGTGGTACCACCAGTTGCTCTGTCCCAGTTAAACTTCTGAGTAGTCAGTGTGGGGGTACAGCCCCACATTTACTGTCACAGGGGAGCAGCTGATGAGCTGAACCTAGACCTGTCTCTTCTTCCTTGGCACAGTGTGAGCTCTGCACAGTGTCCTCAGTGCAGCAGCTTCTGTGCTGCCACTCACCACCAGCTGCCACATTTGGGGAGTGGGATGCTGGTGGTGAAGTGCCAGGAATGCTGGCAGTTCAGGGAAGGAACTGGGGGATAGAGGGCAAGCCCTGCTTTCTCAACAGGAGTTGCCCTCTCCATGAAGCCTGTGCTTTTAAATGCTCTTTTTATCACTGTCAGCAGTCTTGAACTATTTGAGATTAACAGGGATGGCCTTCTGCTTCTTTCTTAGATTTGTTTCTTATTAGTTTGAGAACATTTAGACAGAGACATAGACATGTACGTTAGCGTACTCATCTTTAAAATGTATTATTTTAAAACTCGGTTTCTGTTTTGTTCCCCAAGGCACATAATGACCAGTTGATTCAAGAAGCAAACAAGAACTTTGCCAAAGAGGTAAGCTTTAGCTGATGCATGTGTTAATAATCATGAGCTACCTGCCTTTGGTAATTTTAAGTCTTTTCTTTTTACAGATTGGTCTACGTGTTATTCACATCTGTCTTCCTGAAGGCAGCACCAAAGATGAGGTAACTGAAGTACCTGAAAGAGTCTTCTTTTTCCATTTTGTCATAGACTTTTATTTATTACTGACATTCATTATTATTTTGACTAACCTCTAGTAACTCAAATTAGGCTTAGGATTGCCTTGGTTTAAATAGCAAATATTATCCCCTTACTGTCAAGAGTGAGAAAAAAGAGAATTAATGGGCATGTCTGCTGCTCCCTGGCAAGCTGAGGCAGAATCAATAGAGTAATACTTTGTTTTTGTGCGTGGTGTTTAACCCCCTACCAGCTCAGGCATCCTGATCTCCTGCAGTTGCTCTTGTGACTGTGCCTGATTGTTGCCCAGATTATTCAGGGAAGTTAGAGATTATATGGGGAAAGAGAGGGGGGGTGTTCAATTTGTCTATTGATCTTTTAATGTTTCAATTCTGTATTAAAAAACAAACGTCCACCCCAAATCACTAGAGGCCTGAATTCTTTACTTTGTTGAAGGCACAACACTTAATAATACTTTAAATGTAGAAAACCATGTGAAGGTTAAACTATTGAAGGAATGTATAGTAAAAGATGATGCTGTTCCCAGCTGGCCTCCTTGTGCAAGGCAAGTGGTAATCCTGCAGGCTTGTGAGTTCTGTGTACTCTTTTATTTTTCAGTACACTTTGTTCTTAAAATGTTACTGCCTTGCAGTATAATCTCAAGAACTGCTTCCAGATATGTTGAAAGGAATTTACTGTGAAGTTTAGTAGATTATGGATAGTCAGCTACCCATTTAAGAAGAGTGGGCTTTTCAAATGAAAAACAAATACACTTTGTTGTTGGTAAATATGTTTTATCTGTTGAGTAACACAGCAGGAAATAGGTAAAATATAGCACTAGGTAACACAGAAATAGCACTACGTAAAATACAGAAATAGGTAATAATACTATGCAGCAGTAGTTGAAGTTAGTTTGAAGTAGTATCCTAGAAGTAGTTGAGCTATGTATTTAAAGAGAAAATTGGGGTATTTTTGTTATTTAAAGGAAGTTACTTCCAATAAATTCATCATGGTTTGCTTACTCTCTTGCTTACTCACTATGACAAGTTTTTTTTCATCTACTAAAATCCACATCTCAGTTGTGTTCCCTGGTGTGGGAAGGTGGGAGGGATTTCAATACCCTACACATTTTGGTTTTGCCATAACTTCCTGTGTACAATAAAGGCAAGTTAGTACTACACTACTTTATCCTGCATGAGTTGTAAGTAATTTAAATGCTGTGATGATGGAAAGCAGAGTTAAAGTAAGATGCAATTAAAATGGAAAATTGAATTACTTTCCCAGGAGTCAGAAATAGAGCTTGAAGTTTTAATTGCTCTGTAGGCCCCCAGCATTTTGTAGCATATCAAGGTTTTTTAAAGAAAAATTCAGATATTTTCATGTCTGTGTACTGGTATATACACTCATCCTTTCTGTGTACCGGTCCTGTTGCTGTCAAGTGCCATAGGACCTTAAGAGATATGCCTGATTTGTACCTCAAGAGTCAGGAAACTCCAGAGGTGTTTCTGTACCAGTGACATGCTTGTGTAATCTGTGTTTAACATGAAAGTAGTACGTTCTCTTGGTTCAGAGTTGCAGTTTATCTAACTCCTACCTAATTCCCCTAGCTTAATGTTGATTGCATATCAAGTGTTTGGGTAACAGAGTTCACAATTAAAATGAATTGTTTACAAGAAAAGCATTTTAAATAGACATGGTGTTAAAGAGAAAAAAAAAATACTTATAATCCTTTTCTGTTGGATGTTAATCCTGTTCTATTATAAAGCTTTGTGATGCTTGCACACTGTTTTATATATAAGATGGGAATACATGCTTGCATGACATTTCTCACCTTAAAAAACTTTGATATGCTTTGTTCCATTGTATTCTTTCTGGTCACAGAAGAATAGCATGGATCAGCATTACACTTTAGAGAGGAAGGAGTCAAGGGTAGGTAGTACAGTCTCAGATGTCAGATATGACCAATTATAAACCACTTGAAATTCATAAACTTCTCTGCGGTGTCTTTTCAACATAACAGTTCTTCACAAGGCAATTACCAGCTCTTAGGATCAGGGGGTTTTGAGAAGGAAAATTGGTAACCATGTCTGCTGGTTTAATAAAATGAGTTTTTTCCTGTATAATTGTTCTTTTAAGTGTTACAACTTTTTGTATTGGACAATACCCCCATGATCTGGTCCTGTTCTGCACTACGTATTAACCAAGGCATCCTGTTTCTAAAAGCATCTTCCAAAGCTATTACAGTGACAAGCTTTTGCTGAGGTTTGGAGTGGTGAAACACAAATTGCTTTTGGCAACATAATGTCATATAATACATGTTTACTTTGCAAGATGTTTAGAATAGAGTCAGGGTGGCTTAATTTGGTAAGCCACTGATAATAAACTGAGTAGAGCAGGTTATTGCTTTTTCATTTAGAATTTGCAATAATAAGCAAGGAAAGCCAAGGTGGCCATAAAGCAATTGAAAAAAACATTACAGGTTTTACCTCATTCTAATCAGATTCTCCTTTTATCTGTTGTTCTGATCTTTAATGCTTTTTATTAACTTCCTAGATTGTCAGTGAAATCCTGAGACTTAATGAGGATCCTAACGTGCAGGGCCTTGCTCTTGACCTCCCAGAAAGCTTATATAGCAGTAAGGTATTAAATGCTGTGAAACCAGAGAAGGATGTGGATGGGTAAGTGGAGCATTGAGAAATAATATTAGCAGGCACAAGCCTGATGGCTCTGTAAAATCAGTTTTCCCCTGTGCTTTTCATTAATGGACTGTTCAGTCAATGTGTCAAGTGTGCTATTGAGCAGTGATAAAAGATGCCTCTGAAACAATGAGAAGTCTTTTGCTGAAGTAGTTTTGGTCATCTTTTTATTTTTTACATAATGTATATTCAGGACATAGTCCTTTCAAAGAAATAAAAAATCTTGATTTGCTGGTGATACTTAAGTATTTCAGTATTTCAGTAATACAAGTGGTAGTCACAAAGTACTGAATTTTCACAAGAAGGATTGATGCAAAAATTGCAGAGAAGGTTTTAACTTCCTTACAGCACTCTCTTGTGGTGAGAGAGTAAGCTATAATAGTTTGGACCCATTAGCACAGGTTTCCAGTTGATGTTGAGTTGTATTGCTCTCTGAAGAGACCCCTGGTGTAATTTAGGTTTGTGAGTTACCATTTTGCTGCTCTTACTGCCTTCCTGCTCTTAGCTGCAGGCTATTACAAGTTTTTTATCCCACCCTCTCTTTTTTTTTTTTNGAAAAAAAACCTAAAAATACTTCGAGTTAGTTACCTTTCCATTATGTAGAGTACTGGAGATTGTCATAGAATGGGAAATTTGGAGCATCCTTCTGTATGAGAGAGATTGGAGTGCAGTGTGGAAACAACTGGGTTGCCCCCTCCTAAGCCAGCTTGGCTCTGGCAGCTCTGGTCTGGTCTCATTGCAGCCACTGAAGTGTTTGGGCTCAGTGTGCTGGGTAGCCCATCGTGACAAGTGAAGAGCTGCCTGTGTGTCGTGGGATTGTGTTACTCATTCTAACTCAGATCCCTTTCCTGGCCTCTCTCGAGGTTCAGTGTTTGTCTAACTGGGGTGTGGGACGATACAAATTAGCTGCAGTACGTGACTATCAAAGGATTTGCTTTTGTGGGAGATGTTTGCTCTTGGGATTAGCTCTTAGCCATGTTACAAGCATTGCAGAGGATTTATGTTGCACAAACTCTTTTTTTTTTGTTAAATTGCCATATTTTTCCACTGCAGATTATCCAGTGTAAACCTAGGACGCTTGGTGCATGGTGATGACTGTCTAGTTCCTCCTACAGTGTGTGCTGTGATGGAGCTTCTTGGAGATATAGGTGAATCCTTCTATTATAATCATTACATTAATTCTAGCCTAACTGTTTTACTCAGTTTTAATCCTGACTGGGAGCCAAATATAATCGGACCTTGTTATGTTTTCTATTTTGTTTTGCTTTCCCACCTGGCATGTATTTGTCTCCTGCTAGTGAGGAGGAGGACTCCTGCTCAGTGACATCTGAATGCTGTATTTGTAGAAACAGGTCTCAGGCCTACAGATTTTGGGTATTAGGCAGGGGTTAGCTGCCATCAGCAGATTTAATTTCACTGAAGACACACAAGACATGTGTGTCTTCCAAACAGAAAATACAGACATCACTTGGGGATTTAATTTGACTGTTTTGATTACTGTGAGCAGTTGGAGAAACCCAGCTTTGCCTATAAATTGCTGCTGAGCAAATCTTTTGGTTTGGATTGCGTTGTGTCAGTGCTGACGCTGAACTAGCAGATTTGAACAAGCAGGTTTACTGTGTGTGAAGACACTGTTGGTTTAAGGCAGTGTTTCAGAAGTTGTCCCTCTTACAGTGATTCATAATCATTGAAGCGAGGATTTCTGTAGCAGAGCTGTTGACAGGAGGTTAAATGTACTTAGTAACAAACATGAAAGAAAGGATTTGTGCAAAATACCAGAAAGCCAGAAGAACAGTATTTGGCTACCAGAATTTAGAGAGTCACCAGGAAGCTCCTTAAGACCTGTGGTTGGTGTCCCTGCACGGGCTCCAGGAGAGCTGCCTGCTGGCACAGCTGCTGTGGTTGTGCAGGCACACAGCACTGTCGTGTTCTGAGCCCCTTTGCAGCCCTTTCTGCAGTGCTGCAGCTGTGGGCAGCCTGGGGGGAGCTCCATGCAGCTGCTGCTGCTTGTGCCCTGCGCTGGGGATGGCTGAATGTCTTCCCTTGTGTCGCACAGGTGGGAAGAAGGTGCTGCTGGTGGGAATGCGTGGGGCAGAGGGTGCTGCCCTGCAGAGCGTGCTGCAGCGCCAAGGAGCTGCTGTCCTCAGCTGCCACTGCAAAGCCCCACAGCTGCAGAGTGAGGTGAGTGCTCTTCTGTCTGCCTGGGCTCATCCTGCATCCCCACTGTCTGCTCATCCCTGTCAGCTGCCCACCTGACAGTCCTGCCCTTCGCTGCCGTTCCCAAGAGGGAGACTCCTCATTGCAGTCTCAGCTGGCACAGGGGTTGCTGGTAGCCAGTGTGGGTTAGGGTCTTTTCTCCTTCCTGCTTGCTCTGAAATGGTGCAAACACTGACCTCTACCACAATACTGCATGTAACAGCAGCTGCTCTAACTTCATTATTCTACACCAAGGGCTGTGAGAGAAGGAATCTAACAAACAAATGTTTTAGCTCTCCCTTTTTCTTTCTCTCTGTGCAAGAGAAATGCACTTTTTTTCTCGTCCTGTCATCTTCATGAAATTGCTTCCACCGGATTTGTATCCTAGAGGGCTGCGGTGCTGGGGACAGTGCCTGTGTTGGACGGCCCGTGCCGCAGGGTGGCAGCCGAGGCAAAGCCATGCTGGCCAAATCCCGCGCCTTGGAGGCGCCGACAGGAGGAGCAAACAAACTCCGCCGGCTGTGATAGAAAGTTTCTGGCGAAAAAACCCGTGTTTTCACAGCTGTGGATGTTTTTGTCAGGCTTGTCTCAGTGCTGGGCTTTTAAGTGACTGACAGCACTTAGGAAACATATGGCTCTCTGGGAGATGGGGTGCTGTGAACTTGATTCTTGCCATGTCTCATTCCTCATTTTTTTCTCATTGCTTGGGGTTGTGCTACAGGACTGCTCTGGGCTGGATGGGGTGGGTGACAGGGTGGCCAGAGGTGTTTCCACTGGTTCACAGCAAAAAATCTGGATTGGGCCCAGAGCTGCTTGTGCAGTGCTGTCAATAGCTGGAGAGAATTCTGTTTCCTTCCATCCAGATGCTTTCCCATAATCATGCTTTGCTCTTTGGCATTCCCCATAGCTTACCTCTTGGAGCAGGCCACTGATGGGAAACAGAATGGGAAGCCTAAGTTTGAGGCTTTATGCACTTCAGTCTTCCAGATTCATTTTAACTTTTGGCAGTAAAAGAGTTTGTACTTTGCCTGCAGGGCTAATCAGCAGAGCCCAGGGAAAACCTACCTTCCTCTTCCTCACCTGTGAGCCTGGAGTCACCAGTAATCCCAGAGCTGTGATGAACCTGTCTGGATGTCAATCTGGTGGTTAACTCCAGCTCCTTGATAGAATCTAATGCATGCAGGGAAAGCTATCCTGTTTCATATTCCCAGAAGCTGGAGAGTCAGAAACTGAGCACAAGTTTCTAACCAAACAACAAAGTACTGTGGCAACCTGTATTTGAACTACAGTGTTGTTAGATAACATGATTATAGAATTTATATTCTTCTGTGGTTTAAAATGCTGATTATGAAAAACAGCTTTGATGTTCACCAGGTTTCTTCTCTTGATTTTTTTTGTTATTTGAATTTCAAGTAAGAAAATGTGTTAGTTGATGTTTGAGTTTTTCAAAGAACTTGAAAGAATCAATTCATGTTTTGTTTTTTCTGCACAATACACTAACTTTTTCTTTGTCTGAATGGGACACTTCTACAGTGGCAGTTTGTGTGCTGTTGTTTGGAAGTATAACCTGTGGTAGCATAATAACTTCACTTAGGAAGTGAGGGATAAACTTACGAAGAAGATGATTTTTTCACTGGGATGCATTTGTTTTGCAATATATAACAGGAAAGGAGAATTTTACCTTAAGGGTAGGGGAATGTTACTTGTTGTAATCCTTTGGCATTGAAGCACTAACCCTGGCCTTAACGATGTAGTACCTTTCTTAAGTGGTTACTACATTACCTTAGCTTTGCTGATTTGTTTTTCTTTTTAAAAAGGACAGCATAACAACAAGTGTTTCCTTTAGAAATTCTTTTAATTTAAATGAGTTACACAACACTAAGTTTGTAGGTTTTTTGGATAACGTTTTGTATTGCTATGGACTTGTTATTGCTTTGTGCACTTTTGCAGAAATATTTTGAAAATGATCAAGAGGAAGTATGGTTTAGGCCACTTTAGGAAAAGTTTAAAAATAGGGGGATAGCTCTCCTAACAAACAGCATAATGCTATCTACCATCTGACTTAGTGTGCTCCTTTAAAACAAGTCTGTTCTGTCTTATGGCAGGAAAAGGGAATAAAATAAATAATGGTACATTTTCATTTCATTGCTTTGATCTGAAATATTGGACACAGTTTCAATGTTCTTTTCACTCCTCGCTTCATGTTTTGTTAAGTTGAGCAGATTATTAATATTTCTTTTTGTTCCATTTTGGGTTTGCTTGACCAGTTCTCACAGCACAGCTGAGCCATGTCCTTCAGAACTGTTACGTTTCCTGGGTTTTCAAATAATTCACAAATGCAAGAAAGCCTTTTTGAAGGTTCTAGCACATCTGTGCAAAGTTGTCATGAAGAAACATTGTTCTTTTTGCATTGATATGTTCAATGTAAAAGAAGTTACAAATTGAGAGATAAGGACACAAGCATCTTAGAGGAAATACTTAAGATGTTATCATTTTGTTAAGCTTTGTGTAGAGAGCTCTTCAAAGCATATTCACAGCACTATGCCTGAAAAATGACATATTGACATACTTTTAGGGACATCCCTTGTAATTTTAAAATGGGACTCCCTTAAAGTCAGTTCAGTATTACATGTGAAGAACGTGAGCTGATGTTTTTTGATTCTTTATTATGTCAGAATTGTGCTTTTTAGCTTGAAAGGAGGCTGTCAAGTAGATTCTTATTGAAAAAAATGGATTATTTTCTTGCCAAAACATGGGTAATACTTAGTACCTGTAAGAAAACAGAATTTTGTTTTAGTCATCAAAATTCAGTCAGTCATTATTTCAGCACGCCATCTTTAATGTAGTCTGTGTGTGAACCACGTCATGCCTGTGTTAAGAGAGCTGCTATCTTACACTTTTATTGTAAAAGAAGTGAGAGTTGGTCTGTCTAGGTGTAATTAGGAATAGAAAAGTTGTTTGCAAAAGCGAGGTTAAGAAGTATGAGAGTAGTTCAGATGGAGTCCTGAATGGGAGTTTCCAGGTTGAAAAAGAACTTCTTTTGGCCACAGTGTGCTTTTCCTTAGAGCCAACATCTGAGCTTCAAACTCTTAGACGTCTCTTAGCTATTTGCTATCCTAGTTTTGCTGTCTTGGTAAGATCAAAACTCTTGTTATGGGCAGAAAAATAAATTTTGTATTGTAAGCATGAAAGAGCAGGAGGCCAGGCACACAGATCCGAGGAGAGGAGAGCTGCACAAGCATTTCTAATGATGATGATGTAGACAAAGTACTTCCACTTCAACATCTTATGCATCTTAGGCACATCATCTCTGTTCCTTGTGATTTTGAAATGTATCCCCCTGTCTGTGAGCTAGAGGAGCAGCTGCTAAAGCGTGGATCATAGTGGCTTGAGCCCACAGCAGAGGTGTGGGCTTGTTTTTCACGCGCACCGCGTAGGGCAAGTGCATTCAGGGTGATGTGGCAGGGAAAGCTGGAGGAAACCAGTGATTAGTACATGCCTTGGTGGAAAAAGTACCTGAAACTAGTCATTGACTTAAAAAGTTTTCAAGATTTTAGAAAGTAATTAGAATTGCTGTGGTTAAAGTGGAACCCAATCTGTAAACTGATGTGCAAAGACACTTTTCTCATAAAGACAGTTGTGAAAAAAATTTTAATCAGATTCCTATTCCTCATTGCATCTCTTCAATTTTATATGACCTAGCTTCATACCCAGGATTCTGAGGGCTTTTACACTTAAATTTTTAATTTTAATTTTAATTTTTTTTGTTTGATCATGCATTTAAAAATGGTTTTTGTAGCAGTCCATTTTAACTATGGGAAAATGAAAATTTTATGCAGACTTCACAGGAAAATGGAGTTTCAGTGATCTGTAATACACAGCTACTTTGTGCCATTATCATTTAATACTTGGCTGGAAAGTCTGTATTGTTGTTTTAACATTTGGTATTCTGTCTTGGGAATGGGTGGTGCTTCTTAATCTGGTTCAATTTAAATCTTGGTGGAGGGGATCATATTTTCTTATGAGGTAAGGCTGCAGATTATTTATTGGCACAGCTCTTCCCAACTGAAAAAATATTTACCGGTGAGGAGGCAGGATACTACTGGACTATTGGCTTACTTTGTCTCCAGCCTGTTGCCTAGTACATTAATGAGGGTTTGGCCTGATGCTTGTCATTCCTTCCTCTAGCCAGCCTGATGGAATGGAGCCTTGCTGTCCAGGAAGCATGAGGCAGGCAGCCACATGTTCTCCCTCATGGGTATCTCCTTGACCTTCTGGCTATGGCTGCCTGTAGCATCTGGTTCCTGTCAGATGTGTCCTCTGTGTCCTCTGTGTCCTCTGCCCAGGGACTGTGGTGCATTTGCTGAGGGAGGCTAAATGTGATCATATTCACAGGACTTTTCCATCTCTCGTGTCTGCAATCAGTTTTTGATGTAGGAGTTTACCCTGAACACGCATCCCAAAGCTTGCTTCTTGTTTTAGTGATTGAGCAGGCAGTCAAAAGGGTAAATTATGGCAAGAGAGAAAAATCTAAAAGCAAAGGAGGCATGGGCACAACTTCTTGCAAGTGAAACTAAAATTCCCTGATGGAGGTCACATAAATCTCTTCCAAGGAATTCTGTACACAAGTATTTTGCTTTCAGTGGACTTGCTCTCCCAGTTTCTGGATATACTTTTTAAAAATACTCACAGGGGAAAAAATTCTCTAAAATGTTTGTGATATATATATATATATATTTTATTGACTCTGCAGGAACTGTTTCAATAGTTGCACATAAAATACTGTTTTCTTTGTGAAATAAGGGAAAGGAAATCATGCTGGGGAAGGCTCTGAGAAATCAGTGTATCTTTAACCTGTGGTACAACTCTTTGCTGCCATGTGATGCAACTATTTTCATGGAGGAGGTGGGGCAGGGCAATAAGATGAAAGGTCCAGCTGGTTTTCTGCTAAAATTTATGGGTATGTGTGATGTTAGCTATCCGAACCAGTGTTAATGTTGGCTACAAAAATAATTGTGTTCAGCTGTTAAGAACATTTTTCAGCATTAGGGTCGGTAGTCATAGGGATGAATATTTGGTTCCATCAGTTGTTTTCTGACATTACAGTTACATTGAATCAATTCTGTCATAAGTATGTTGGCTGAACATTCATCAGAATTATTACTTGTTGCATACAACTCTCAACTTGTTCTTCAATTCACAATGCTAAGCGGTGTGCAAAGCTCTTAGTCCTTGTCCCAGAGGCTTTGCATGGAAAGGAATCTTGACTTACAGTGTATGATTTATAACTGCCAGAATATGAATTATTTTTCCTTGCAAAAAAAAAAAGGCTGTGCTCATGTAACTGAGAAAAATCACTGTTTTTCCCTGTGTTGATGTTGACTGTTACAGCAGAGATTTTCTTCTTTTGCAGGGCAAAGTATGCCTTCAGCATGGTATTCTTGGTACATGAGGCATTACAGCATCTTTTTGTCCAGATTTCTTTGCAGATTTCTCAGTATCATTTGACTTGACACTGGTCAAGCATTATGACTTACGTGGCCTTCTAGGAGTGGCACGTAAGCTGATATTTGCACCAGACTCAGGAGTGTTACCAGTTTGAATAAGGCTGAATGGCTGTGCACAGGCAATCACAGGAGTGTTGCTGGACATTTGACTGAAGCCTGAATCAGCTCATTGCATTAGTCATTTGTCAAGCAAATAAATCTTCTCCCACACTTCTGGCTTTGTTTCCACATAGGGATCTCTAAGGAGGGTTAGGCCATCCTTGTGTCCTCCAAGGGGAAGATGGAGTTTTTTTAGTTTTATGTCTTTTCCACAGCAGTTGTGTTCTTCTCCCCTCCTGGATGCTCAGCTGTGCCAAAAACCTGCTATCCTGACAAGATTTGTAGCTGTTCTTACTTGGCAAGAGTGTTGGGCAGGGTTGTGTCAGAGCACTTTTGGCCAAAAAGGAAGCTGGAATGCTTGTCAGTCGCAAGTCAATTCATAGAGTGGCTCACTGAGTTTGTGGCACTTGGAATTAATTTGCATTTATCCAAAATATTACCAAAACTGCTGTATTTCTGAAATAATTTTTACAGTGTGACTTGTGGCAATGCTGTGTCTGTGTTTAGTTTTTTTAGTGTATCTTAATACGTCTGCTTCTGGTGCTGTCCCTTATCTCATGGTGATTCTAATAACTGGTAAAGGTCCCTGTTTTAGAGGAAGTGGGGAAAGAAAGGCACTTATGTCTTTGATTATAAGAATTGTAGTAGTAACCATTTTTGCTCCAACATCTGCCAGATTGAGCTAAATCAGAGGCAGTGATTAGCAGACATGAACTGAGAAGGAAAAAAGGGCTTTACTTGGCATTCAAAGGCACTGATCTTTGCAGAAGGGGTCATCCTGCATTCCTGTCAGCTGGCCTGGTTTTCTACTGTCAGACAGTCTGACTGTACTCTTTATAAGTGCCTATTTACTGTCTTTCAACCCTTCTTTTTCTTAAGTTACTCCAAGTTATTTTGGACTTTAGGACAATGGTAGAACTTTTTATTTGGAAGGACATAATCACAATTAAAGATTGATACTTACTTTGACCTCACTCACCTGATCTCACAATTTGTTTACCTAACTTAATTTTAAATGCTGTTGTTAACTTTAGAAATGCTATTTTAAACTTTCTTACTTGGCAGGTAAGAATCAAACCATCAGTTTGCATCTTTCTTATTTGTTCTTGCTGTCTGTAAAACTTTGCTCAAAAGGCTATTGCTGTATAACTCTGAATATTTTTAAGATGCGTATCCAAGTATGTGTTTCTAAGATTAAATGCCTGTTTTGTTTCTGGGGATGTTTTGGGCTATCCCTAGCTCAGTCACGCAGACACGGTGGTGTTTGGCAGTGTGAAACCTGATGATGTTCCTGTGAGCTGGATAAAGCCTGGGGCCACTGTTATCTATGGTGCTCAAGATCTTCTGTCAGGTAAGAGGTGATAAAAGGTAACAGTTCTTGCAAGTGATGTGCAGTGAGCCTTTGAGGTGTGTGTGGCACCTTGGTGACAACGCAGTGTGGTTAAACGCTGCATCTCTGAAGAAGGGCCTTCAAAGGTGTGTGTACAGGACATGTGTACGCCTTTCTCAGATGTATAAATAGGGAAAAAGATGTTAGGTGAGAGAAGAAAGGTTGGAACAGATTCTTCATACCAGGAGGGTTAGATAAGCAATGGATTCAGAGAGTTCAGGGGAAAGACTTTTGGGTCATCAGATGAGCTATTACACACTGCTGTTTTGTACAGTGTCTTATCCTGTGACTCCTGTGGTCTCACCTGGAATATGGGAAAAGGAGAAAAAGGGAAGAAATACCAACTGCAAATTGCTGTGAAACTGTCTGCAGAGAGTGGTGCAGGTGGGAGTACAGAAATCATGTGTAGTTAAGAAGAGGCAGAATGTCTCCTGCAGTAATTATTCCTGCAAAAAAGGGTTTGGGTTAATCTCCTTGCTTTCCCCCTAACTTCTTGTGGAGGGTGTATGTGTTCAATAATTTCTCAGTTGAAAAAATGTTACAGAATTTTCTTGGAAATAAAATTAAGAAGTCTTCCCAGAAGTTACTCTGCTGCTAAAACAACATGTAGTAATAATAATAACGTGTAATTTTACATCTCCTGTATAATTTCTTAAAATTCTGTGAAGATCTCTAGATATTTTCTAGATTTTTGGTGTGGGTATGAATTTGACTACTCAGCATCCCAATGAGATTATGCTGCAAATGAATAGGAAAATGAGGAAGTACATGGATAGCATGACTGGTTAATCTGAGGGGTTTTAAATCTTATCACAAGTGTACTAGATTGACATCTGTTGGTACAAAACTATGAAAATGGGCATAAAGCAGAGAAAACCTAGTTGTGTGGGTTTTAAACTAGGGGTATTCCCTAAGAGCAAATTAAGCAGATGCCCCATGCAGAGCTAATGCAAGATGAGGCTTATAATAAAGCAGCTGCTGTTCCCATGCAAAACATGGCCTTAGCAATAGATTTCTTGCCTTGTCTTTCATGATATCCTCTTGACTTGAGCAGACACTGCAGGTGTGGAGATCTGGGTTATTACTGGTTGTCTGAAGGCATTTGGACATTCATTGTCTACCTCCCAAAGCAGATCTCTGATCCTACTGAGGATCTAAGGGTGGATACCAAGCCTTATCCCTTCCTGATGTTGCACAAGGTGTCCAATAATAATACATGTTTTCTTTTTCCTGGACTAGGGACTAGGAGACTCCTTGCATCTCTAATGCCCGTTTATTTTCGCTAGGGATTTTTGGATGTAATTGTTAAGTATCTGTAGGGCAGGGCTTGGCACACAGGTCTCTTCAGCAGGTACCCAGCTTGCTAGTATGACACAGCCTTACATGAAGAAGGAATGGGGGAGAAAGGGAAAGGAACAGAGAAGAAAGGGAGTAGTGGTACAACAGTCATACCTACCTATAAATAAATAAATTAAAAGGAATCTTCCCTCCTCATTTTAATCTTGCAAGTAGAAATCTTTTATGTGACAGACTTGGGGTGGTTCTGGGATAAGCCAGTCTGTGCAGCATAAGTGGGTGCCAGGAGTGACTGGATTCTCCCAGCACTGTGCTGTGCTGCCTGGTGCAAGTCCCACTTTTCAGACACCTAATTCTCTCCATTAAGAAGTGAGTCTGAGCCTTCACAGACCTAAAAGTTACGCAGTATAACTGCATGCTATGTCTTAAGACTTAAATATCGTCATGCCTTAGTTGCTCTAAAGAACTATAGAGAATGCTAGTGTTTCCCTGCATTTCCCTTCTCTGAAAGAGTGTTGTTAGAAAAGCTGTGTTACATACCACAGTAAAATTCATTCCTAATGCAGGAAATGTAAGATTTGGCATAAGCATGTACATTTCTTTGCATTTTCATGTTGTAGCAATGCGCTCTGTTGAGTACTGCATTTTTTTGGAACGGCAGCATGAGATTTTTATCAAGATAATTTAAATAGAATTTATGTACCAAATGTCTGTCTGTCCTTATGGTTATTCTTTTGAGGTTGTCAGAACCTTGGAGAAACTCCGAAATTACAGCAGAAATGCATTTTACCAGTTGTAAAAGTGTTTTACTTAAGGCTTACTAGAGAGGTGCATGAAACACAGGTGTCTGACAGGAAGAACACAATTTAGTTGCAAGATGTTTGTGGAAAGCCCATTGTGGAGTAGTTGTGACCTTGGAGAAACAACTGAATCTCATAACTGTCTCTTGACTTCCATGGAATCTGGCTGAGGTGCTTGGAAATTGGTCTGGATTTTTTCTTGCTTTAGAAATGTCCGGCTTAACATCTGTGGGGTCGCAGGAGCTAAATGAAGCCTGAAAGCAATAATCATCATGAAGTAACTTTTGTTCCTGCTAGATGGTGGCTAGATTTCCAACTTGAGTGGGTGTACATGTCGTCTAACACACTCACATGTTTTAAAAGCACTCAGAATTTGCAAGGTCGTAGCTGAATTGGGGAAATGTAATGTTGTAAATCAGGAGAGTAGAGATGAAAGTGCTCACTCCAAAGTGACAATTCTTTTTCAAGTTTGTTTTTTTTTATTGAAGATTTTTAAATTATCACAACTTTAAAACATTCTGCAATTTTCCAGCAGTGCAACATCTGCTGCTGTTGCACTGACAATCTTGGAATCAGGTGAGTGCTGGTAGTATCTTGCAGGAATATACTTTAGATATAAAATGTATGGAAATGAAAATAACTTTCTGAACAAAACTTAAGGAAGCCAGAATTATTTGGGATTTGATGTTCAACTCCTTTGGGGTCACTTGAAAGCTGAAGCCCACATGGTTTAAGTATGTTAGTGGGAAATTCAACCATTTCCCCACCTATTCTAAGCTGCCTGAGCAGGCAGGTAGCACCTGACAGCTGCTCTCACTTGTCTGCACAATAGGCTATGGGTCAGAGGAGGGAGCACAATGTCTGAAGTTCAGCTGATCTGACCATAGTCCGAAGCAGAGAATGCTCTTCCATCTCCCATCTGGAAAATGTATCCTAGGAGAGCTGTTGCAATCCCATGATAGTCTTGCTAACTCCATACGTGCATGACTTTCACCTCTAGTTTCACCTTCACCCCTGTAAAAGCCTGGTTAGTCATTTGTGGGGTGACTGTGTAGCATAGGCAGTCTGAGAGATAGTTTATTGAAGGGAATTGTCTAATTCTAATATGTATTTACACACATGCTAGCTCTGCCCTGATAAAAATAGTCATATGAAGCCAAATACCATAAAACGTCAAAATGTTTCTGTAAAGCACAGCTGTCTGAAAGGGGGTTTTAAACTTCATTCTTCCTACTTTATTTGTCTGTTTGGCAGCTGTCCCAGCCTGGTCTCAAAGCAACAAGAGTCAGCTTATGACTGTAATAGACTATTCCAGTAAAACTCCTCTGTCTAAATCTAAAGCTGAGCATCTCCAGAATAAATTGTTGGGAGTTTTGTTTGTTTGTTTGTTTGTTTGTTTGTTTTAATTGCAAATGTTAATGCAAGTAGAAGGACTTTTCAGACACTTTCGTAATTAGAGTTTAATATGAGGGACTGTTGCCTTCAGCTTGGTTAGCTTTGTCAGTGATGTGTAGATGCCTGCTGGCAGGAATGTTTGAGCCAGGGTCAGGAAACACATGGAATGAGGCTGAGGGTGTCTGCAGAGAGGGGGTCTCTTGCTCTCTCAGCGATGGGTGTGGGAGAGTGCTGCCACCCTGTCTCCAGTGTGAGTGTTCTGTGCCCTGCTGCTCTGGGACCCTTGTTGGGAGGGATGATTGTGCAAGGAAACATGAGTCTTTTATGTTCAGTAGAGAAGGGGTGAACTGAGCACGAGCTTGACCAGGTCAGGGTTTGCATTTCAGTTCCCCCATGGCTGAAAGGTTAAAGCTGTCAGCATACAGTTGTTATTTTTTATTACAATCATGTCTACGCCCTTCAGAGTGTGGCTACGGCCTTGATATGCCCACAGAGACTAGGATGTGAAATTTGGAGAAATTGTGTCTAGTTAAAAGTCAATGAGCAACAACAGAAGAACAAGCCAGAAGAAGGATTACAGCAAAATGACAAAATAATATGTTTAGTTGGGGTAGCTAATGTATGATTATAATTTGATACGTTGCCACTAGAAACAATTATAACTGTCTCTGAAGTTGAAGTCACTCAATTGTGTAGACCCTCCAGAATACCTACTCTTAATACCATGCTGATGAAGATAACTGTTGCTATTAAAAAAACAATGCATATACTGTTTTCAGGTTATAATAATCCTGTATGGTATTGTGATAATTTCATTGTTCTTGTCACTGTAATTGTGTGTCGAAGAGAAGACAGTCTTCACCACACTCGTTTAGGTGTTCTGTTTAAGAATGTATTTAGTTTTTCAAATACAGCTGTGTGAATTTTTTTTGTGGGGGTTTGTGTAATATGTTTCAGAGCATATATTTACTTTCTGATTTTCATAGTATATTCATCCTTCTGGGTGGTTTCATTTGAAGTATTAAAGAAGCCACCTATAATTTTGTCAGTAATATTGTTAAATTTCAAGTCAACATTCAGAAATTTTTGATTTGGGTGTAAGTTTCAAATACACATGCTCCCACTCACAAAAGATTTGTGATTTATTAGTGCAGTACTTATATTTTTCAGAGAAACACAACAATGCCCAGCAGAACAGCCCTGCTGCTGAAACGACTGTTGGTTCTCTTGCAGTAGCAATGAGAATGCAGGTTAGTGTACCTTTCAATGTTGTAGATTTGTTGCTCTTTCTGTAAGTTGCACAAATTTTTTCTACAAGTTTACATTTTAACTTTTGTTTTGTTCTTCTGAACATCTTACCTGACTTCCATTTCAATAGCAACTCTTAATCAGATAAAGTGATACCTATTATGTTTAATTAGAGAAAGGTAAGTTAAAAATCAGACATCTCATAATTCTGGTTAATACAGTAAAGCTTGGCAGAAGCACTTGTGTCAATAGGCCAATGTCACTCACTCTGGTAAGACTGTGAGGATTGATTGTATCTGTCTGCATTTTTGCATTATGATGGGTAGAGAGTCCAAAAGTTTGTTATTTAATTTTGGAAGCAGCATGAATCTGCCAATGAACAATCAGGATGTTCCATTATTTTTAAGGTGTGAGAGAAGAATAGCAATTCTCCATCTTATCAGAATAAAATGTCCAACTGCTTAATTAGATACTCTTATCTGCCACTTATGTGTTAATGGAGTTGTTTCTTTTTGTAGTGTGGTCAAACAATAGAAGAATGGCTCTTACTTTGTCCCAAAACCATGAAATGAAAAAAAAATTTAAGTTTGGGGATTTTTTGTTATCCTTTGCCGTAGAAGTTATTTCAACATACTCTAGAGATTGTTTGAGATTAATGTTCAGCATTTATGATGCAGCTGTTGTGTGCTGTTTTCTTGTTTAAAACCAGAACATGGTAAAAAACATGGAGCGATGGATCCACTCCCAGCGGCACAGGAAGTGGGACTTCCACAGCTTGAAACTGCAGCCCCTCTCCCCAGTGCCCAGGTAATAAGTGCTTTAAAAACAAAAGAAAAAAAGGAAAAAAGAAGAAAAGAAAAAAAAGGAAAAAAAAATTTAAAAAAGCAAGTGTGAAAACCTAAAAATGTTCTGTGCCTAATTAATTTTTAATCTTATGTGGACTATATGTTGTGCCATTCTCTTGTATGCTTCATGGTGACCATGTGCTTCTGTTTGCCATCAATTTTTATTTTGATGATATGCATAGGAGCCAAGCTTTATTTATTGAAGATGTAAAGCTGGAAGGTTTCATTGATGAAGGGAGGACAAGCCTTGTGCAACACCAACAGAAATACAAAAGACAAGAAGTACCTAATGGCTAAACCCTGATGTAGGAGGTGTTCAGTTAAGGCTCAGTGATTTCAATGGCATTTGAGTTTGTATTTATTTTCTTCCTTCAGTAGAAGTACTTTCTTCTGCATTAGACTTTTAAATTCCTGTGTGGGTGTGAAAAAGCAGGAAGCAT
This sequence comes from Rhabdornis inornatus, assembly GCA_013397075.1. Taxonomy (NCBI): domain Eukaryota; kingdom Metazoa; phylum Chordata; class Aves; order Passeriformes; family Rhabdornithidae; genus Rhabdornis; species Rhabdornis inornatus. The sequence goes on from VWZS01004875.1 coordinate 674,938, forward strand.
ATTTATTCTCGTAGCCAGAATCTTTTCAATCAGTTCCTGTCATTCGCTTCCCAAGGCCCCTCTGGGCCTCAGGGATTTCAGGTCTGCCTTGGCAGGATTGCTGACATCTCTGGCATTTAAGGCAGCCTGAGCTCTTTTCTGCACTCAAGTGCTTTGCTGTGTGTTGGTTGTGTTGGGTGACAGAGAGAGGAACCAATGGCTTGAAAGTGAGGAAAGTGTCAACATTTTTTGTGCTTGTTGATACGCCTGCTTCTGTAGATGCTGAAGGTACCTCACACCAGAAGAAAAAGTTGGAACTACATAGTCTGGAGATCAGGAGGATCTTATCAATGTGTCTAAATACAATGTACAAAAATGAAAAGAAGAGCAAGGCAGGCTCTTTTCAGTGGAGCCCAGTGACAGAGCCATAGGTAGTGGACACAAACTGAAACCCAGGAAGTTCAATTTGAATATCAGGAAATACTACTTCACTGTGAGGGTGGCCAAACACTGGCACTGCTTGTGCAGGGTGGTTGTGGAGTGTCCATCCTAGGAGATAATAGACTTCAGAAGCTATCTGGATATAAGCAGCTAACTAGCTCTAGATACCCCTGCATGAGCAGGGGGGCTGGACCACATGACTTCCAGAGGTCCCTTCCAACCTCAGCCACTCTGTGATTCTGTAATTCTGAATCCTACTGGTGTCTTTTTGGAAAGCTGTGACAAAAATGTTGTATTTTCTAAGCATTTTGATTTACTTTTCACTGTCTCTTACAACAGTTTAATGGGAATGAACACAAATGTAATTTAAACCAGAGAAAGAATGAGCTTTCTCTTGTAACCAGGGGCACAAGGGCGTAGAAATGCTTGAGCTTTTTCTGGGCTATCATGTAACATTTCTAGAATTGAAGCCTAAAATATCTATCCTTAAATAATACAATTAAAAGTTAAAGAATGCAATATCATGAGTGTGATGGTAAAAAAAAAACTTTCAAAAAAAGTATTCCCAACCCTCTCTATGACATTGTGTGTTTGGTGCATAAATAATTACGTAATAAATAAATAATGGTGTATTCACACACATCATAATATATATAGTATTTTATATGTTATATAATTAGTAATGGGACTTGCATTTATCTGCTAACTCTATAGCTTTGCTTTTTTCTTTTAAATGTGAAGAAACTCTTCAGATGGAAAGTATCCTGTAATAATTTGTAAGCAGTAATACACCACATTGTGTGGAAACAGACAGGGTTTTCATTGAAAGTGAGGCAAAGCTGCTTAAGCACTAAAACTAAGAACATCTGCTTTTTGATTTCTGTGAGATCTGGGTTGAAATATTTCCAAATATATTGGAAATGGAATGGAAAAATTCTTACAGTATAAAAAAAAAAGTCAGGTGAGTACATGTGGAGCCTTCCTCCATCTTTTAAATTTTTCTGCATTTTGTAAATTATCACTTAGCATTGTCAGTGATGGACTTCTTGCTTAACAGTCTTCATTCAAGCAGAAGAACCACTTTTGCACATCTCCAGCAATACTGAATAACATAACGTATTGAATAATTCTGGTATTTCCAATACAGAGAATATATTGTCAGACTAAAAGAGTCAGCTACAAATACAGACTTCTAAAGTCCAGGTATCTTTATCCAGGTATCCAGTCCAAATCTTTAATTTCCTGTGTTTTAGGAAAATATATTTAGTAGGAGGGAAAAAATGCAAGTTAACTTTGTCGTATTAGTCTACGTCTTTCTCCTCTTGCTAAATGCATCGATTATTTTAATAGGAGAATAGTCACACTGAAAATTTTCCTTTCTTAGATCTTTAAGGGACCACACTACCACCAATTTAGCAATAATTTTCTGGGACTTGAGTTGTTTGTATATAGTATGTTCTGAGTGAAAACTTCAGATGGTCTTTGTCATGTGATGTTTGTAAGCCACTCCATCTTGTGTTCTCGTTAAATTTTTATGGCTACTTGTGTTTGAAGTCACACATAAGAAGCCAAAGGTATATCCTTCTATGAAAGAGAATGCACTTAGTAAGTCTTTGAAAGAAAGCAGGTTCCAGGTTAGTGCTGTGATTGAGTAACTCCTTGTCCTGTAGTACTGGATTATGTCATTGTTTGGGTGGATGGTTTCTGGGTTTCGCTTAGCTGCTGCAGGGTGCAAAAGGGGGATACTTGAGAACTATAAATGAATAATGGAGCCAGTTTAAGATTTTCTCAAAGAATTGCAAGCAATTAAGTTATCACAGACTGATCAGCTGCTGGGTAGATGCAGAATGGCCAAAGTCCACACACAGAGTTGAGACCTGGTGGTAGTTTTTATGTTCACTGGTGGATATTTAAGGTCTTGCAGAATGTTTGAAAGGTCAGGACATGAGCTTTCATGCCATTGCCAAATTCTATCTTAAAAATACTGTTAGAAGCTGAAACTACAGGAAGAAATTTACTCTGGTTAGGCTGAAGGTAATTTTCAAAGTTGTTTTTGTGGTAACATGAGCAATTTGAAGCCCAAGGAGACACCTCTTCACATCCTGTGTGCCAGCCCCTGGGCTTCTGTGCTGCAGGAACTTACTGCTGCTACATGTTTGTGTGGACATGATGGGCAACTAAGTCAAGCTCACAAATGAAAAGTCATGATAGAGTATTAAATCCAAAGACCTCAGGTTGTCCAGGTCAGGAATTGGAGAATACAATAGTATCCCCTATAGCCACATCCCCTCAGGGAATCTGTGTGCTTGCCTCAGCTGCTGCTCACCCTTGCTGGGGGTAGTTCATAAACTCACTGGATGTCTTGGCTGAGCCCTGTGCTTTAGACTCCTGCTCTGTGGCCATTCTTAGTTTAGCTGTGTTTTAGAAGTGCATGAGTTGGTCTTCAAATGCCTTGGTTTTTTGGTGCTCTCGTGGGGGAGTAGCAATGTTGGCACTGCCCTTGGATGAAAGGCACTGCATGTACAAGCTTCAGGTTTAGCAAATGTGTTTGTGTGACTGTTGGCCAAGGAATGCATGCACTTTTTAGTAAATTGTATGTGCTGAAATATGCTGCGAGGGAGGAGAACAAAAGGGAAAAACAAACCCAGAAACATCCATTCCACTGGGACATGCTTGAGCATCCAGCAGACACGTTTCTAGCTTGATATGAAGGCATTATGTAGTATTTGGAAACTGATTAAACAAGAGCTCTCTGTGAAATTGTAACAATTAACAAACGCTGTATGAGATTTTCAATGTTATATTAGGTGTTAGTTAATACTTAGGTTTGCTTAATAAAATGTGAGAGAGAATTGAAAAACTCATTACAGTAACTCCATTGTTGCATTATTTGCTGTTGTTTTGTGCTCTGTTGTCGACCACCTAAGCTGAGAGAAATCTCATGGCTCCTATTTGTTTTCTTTTCCAGTGATATTGAGATTTCCCGAGCACAGAGTCCAAAAGCTGTTGATGTACTTGCCAAGGAGATAGGATTGCTTACAGATGAAATTGAGATCTATGGCCAAACCAAAGCCAAAGTACGTTTGTCCCTGCTGGAAAGGTTAAAGGATCAACCAGATGGAAAATATGTTCTAGTTGCTGGGTAAGAATGCTATGTAATGTCATTAATGTCCGCTGTTTCCACTCTTATTAATATAAACATGCAACTTACATCTTTTTTATACTCTGCACAAATAAGAATCTTGAATGTTTTCATCTGTGTGTTGCTCTCTTCTGAAAGTGAACAGGTTTTGAGCTTTTTTGAAGTAACACGGCTTTTCTTCCAAACTCTTAGTACTAAAGTATATTTTATAAAAGGTAATTTGTTCTATGATTCTGTGAAATGTTGGTGAGTGGAGTTTTTTCTTACTGTTATATCAGAGTTTTACATGTTTAACTTGGATATTTAAGGCTGCTTGTATTGTGGCTGTTTATAAACAAACATTAATAGAAGCTACATGCTAATCTGTTGGTATTAACAATAAATACTTTTTTATTGAAGAACAGATCGCAAAGCTTGAAAAGTCATGTTTTTTCTCTGAAATGTAGACATGTCTCCAGGCAGGCTTATCTTGCTTGCTTTTCCCACGATTAGAGCAAATGCAATGCTCAGCAGGAATTATGCACTTCTCTTCTGAAGAGCTTCAGGCTTTTCTTGCATTCAGTGACACTTTTTCATTCACCTGGTATCTAAGTGGAAGCTTCTACTTGTGAACAAACATGTGAAGATTTTAATTAATATTTAAATTGTAGTGTATTCTTTATATTCTGAGTTAATCTATTGTTTGTTTCCTTTTAAGTAAAACCGCTCAGGTTTAAAATGCAGTTTTGGCTGATCCAGAATGAGAAACCTGTTGTTAACCACCTTAATCTACTGATTCTCACCGTAGCTAGTGTTTCTCAAACTGTTTGTTTTACTGCCTTCCTGTGGGAACAGCCTGGATTTCTGGCACTGTCTGAGGTGGAGCTGTTGTAGACTGAGAGACTTTTTGACTGATGTCAAAAAGCTGAGGTAGGCAAGATGTGAAGCTTTGCTCAAAGCTATGTGATACAAGTCCAGCATTAAAAATATGCCTGGAGGATGCTGGAGCTGTTAAGAGAAGGAAATAATAGCTGGTTGAGCTTGGTTTCTTTTGGCAGAGTTTTGTTTTGGTTTGTGTTTTTTTGTGGCATTGGAGAAACAAAAACAGGTTTGTTATTTGACTGAGTTTGAAGAAATTTGCTGCCATGTGTTTTCATGCTCATGATGTCAACAGCATCAGTTGGTCATCATGCTGCAGACCAATCCAGACTTCCCTAGCAACAAACCTCTCACCACAGAATAAGAGGCTATTTGAAGGTGCCTAAAGGTGCAAAAATAGCAAGTTGCAAAGCCCCATTCAGGTGGATTTTAGTTGTGTCAGATTGTGTGCACCATACTTACACAGTTTCTTTACCCTGCTTTGTCTCCTGTTCTCCTCCAAAGAAGGTCTCTCGAGCAGTTGTCACAGAAAGAAGTGCGTCCGCATATGGGAGAAATGCAGAAGTTTTGACCAACAAGATGAAAAGCTGTCAAAAAGTAGAATATTGTATTCTCTTTTAAGTTTATGTAAGATGTACCAATGCAGAATGGTGTTTCAGAAATGAAGGGCTGGGTTTGGTACCTGCCCAACCTGATGATGCAATATGTTGCTATTTGTAACATCTCTGAAGTCATTGCATCTTGTGGGGTTAGTGCAAAGCCACATCTGCTGCAGGAGGAGTGCCCGGGCGAGGTTGCTACAATAGTGGGAACATTCTCTTCTGAGAGAGTTCAAAACTTGACTTTGAAATATAGTACATGTAAAATATACATATGATGTGTGTTTATATGCTCTCAGCTGCTCTCTTCTGCTGAAATGGCTGTAGCAGATGACAATTTTAAGAAAAGCTGGGAACTCTAATGGGGAAATTTTCAATGCAATGAAAATCAAGTATCACTAAAGTGTGGAAACTGGGGAGTGAAATAGTATCCTCATTTGCCTTCATTCTCTCCCTTGCCAAGGCAAGGTCAACCAGAACCCACCGTTTGGATTATTATGTTTGTTCATAATAACCAAAATACTTAAAAATTATTTTAGAATGATGCGGTATAGTTCTTCAGAATACATCTTCAGTGCTTCAGAGGAAACATTTAAGATATATGCTTATACTTACAGTTCTGGTGGAAATATTTGTAATGTATGATGGAAACTTCTTGTGTGTGAAAAGAGTGCAAAGTGTGTGTGTGTGTATTCAAGAAACTGCAAAACCTCCAACCTCCATCCACGATGCAGCCAGCAACAGTTGTGCCTTTAATTGCACATTCAGACTTAAGTGTTTCACAATGTCTAGGAATTTGCAATTAGCAACTTTTTAAAGAGCCATAAATACAACTATCCTCAGAGATAAAAAGGTACATTTCAATTGCATTTTCCTGTTCAGAAGAAGAAGTTTGGTCTTTAGCATATCAGGAATAAACTATACATGCATTTGCAGCAAATATTTACAAAGTCTTTTTTGTTCTTTCTGAATGCAAACAAATGTTGCTAATTGTTTCATCCAATATAAACTTTGTATGCTGAAATATTGCAGTTTGATTAATAATCATGACACCCGAAAATAGGATGAAAACTTTATTTCTTCATAAATTCCATTTACTTCTGTATTGAGACCGTTCTTTTATCTTTTTTTTCTTTTTTTTTTTCATTCTTGCTTTTTTATTTTCTTTGTCTGTGTTTGGCTTGCTATAGGGCTCAAGTTAAGACACTGTGGGGGCAGAGCCACAAAGTGTCGTGGAGTAAGTAATTGGTTCTTAGGCATCAACTGCCTGTAAACAGGATTTTAGTGTGCTGAATAATACTTTGCAGGATCTGTTAGCTCAAACTACCTCCATTCATTGCCAGCTGAGAGCATGCAAATGAATGCAGCTTGTGCTTGACCTAGGAGCTAAGTTTAGTGTCCAGGGTAACCTGATCATGCGTTCAAGCATGTAGATGGCATATTCACAGACACCATATGAAATTGCAACTGCAGTTTGTTAGAATCTATGTCTGTGTGTGTGTATGTTTCAGCGTCTTGTTTCTAAATGCTCTAGTGCTGTGGCTTTTTGCAGATAATTCTGGAAACTTGTTCACTTTGAAAATGCAAGATGAGGAAGAATAAAAAGTGGGAAAATTATGAAATACAAAAATACAATGCTGCTTTTAACAAAAGTGTGTTGGATTTTGAATGCTGGAAAATTTAAAGATCAGTACTTTTCTCCTAACATTAATAGGTTGTTCTGTGATGAACTACATTTTCAGGAAGATAAAATGGAGGAAAAAGAAAAATGGGTTGTATTTCTTTTTACTGTGTCTCTTGGGATGCAAGGTGCTTAAAAGCTAAGAAAAAAGGAAAACAAAAATTAAAGATACAGGGAAGGATAAGAGGGGAAAATACCCGTGTTGATGGCCAAAATTGTCTGACAGTCGACAGTAAAGTCATAGTTGTGATAGTTGTCACATATTGGTCACGTCAGTACACAGCTTCTGGTTGGGATTGTCTTGTATGGGTCTGTAGTGGATTATGAGAGTTTGTAGTGGAGGATTCCCCAGTCTGTTCCTGTCTTTGTTCAGTCGTTTTAGCTTCACAGTGATCTCTGTGCTTTTGTATTTGGAAGCTCCAGTCCCAACCCAAGGATGCCACTGCAACATTGTCATAACCTCATCTCTATGAGGTGACAGCATTTGCAACACTTCTGTGCTCAGAAATGCATTTCTGACAGCTGTAATATAGGATGGGAGATGTACATAGGTGGAAATTCAGTTGCCCATGGCCTCCGTAGCCTGGCTTTGCAGGTTTCCATGTGGATCACAGGAATTACGAACTCATTACAATCTTTGAATCTGCTGATACCTATGAGTTGAATGTAGGAAATTTGAAAGAGAATTGTCACATATCCAATAAAATTCTTGCTGGAGTCACAGTGGCTGGTGTAGCTGTGAGGAGGTTACAGCTGGTGCAGTGTATGTCTCCCTGTTTGTTTATTTTCTCTTTGGGAGACCTCATGTAGCTTTCCCACAGAAACAGCTCTGCTGTAAGCTAATGTGATGTGTAACAAACAAACAAGAAGTCTGCATATTCTTATCTTTGTTTTGATATACATAAGGAGAGAAGGCTTTCCAATGTTATGGAAAACTTACTTTGCCAAGGAGCTGATGACTGCTTGGTAGGTGGCAAGATTTAAGGCGGAAAATTATTGTGGGGTTTCTGTGTTTCGATTGAAAACATACTAAAGAAATTTGAAGAATAATGCAAATGGCTGTTAAAGTCTCTTGAAGTTCATTAAAATTTATTGCATTTTAAAGGAGGTTTTTCCTGAATTTGCATAAGGTTAAAACAGCATCGCACAATTGAGCTAAAGTTAGCCATTGGCTGTTGCAATTTTATACCCATGTGAGCAAGTGACCTAAGCCAAAAGAGTGTAGGCTCAGTAGTGTAGCCAGCAAAAACAGCTCAGTGTCCACAAAATAGCTTAAGTGGATTATTTTATTTATGAAACCCAATCAAAGTAGAGCAGGTACAAAAAGGAAGATATTTAAAATAAGCTTTCAAAGGAAAATTATTGGAACAGAATTTTCTTTTAGTTTCAGGTGCCTTTTATTCTTTTTCTTTTAACTCGTGTTTAAAGCTGAGATTTTGGTAACTGTTGAAACTAATAAATAGCTATTTAGCTCTTGAGGTTTCCTGCCAGTTTCATCAATGAGAATGGTGTGTTTCTCTTTTTGCTTTCTGGAAAAAGGTCTATCTCATAGAAAACTCCCAGTGCTTTCTGGTTCATATTACACAGTCATGTTAGAATAGGCCAGTCAAGTTACCAGAGCATTTTAGTAATGTGACACCTAATAGTGTGTTGTTTTCTTCTGTGACAGGTAGATATTAGTCTTTGTGCTACCAACATGCATTCTGGTTATGCACTTTTCAATTGCACTTTCCTTTCCTTTGCTGGATAGGAAGCTGCATCTTTGATTTTGCTGGTTTCATAAGAGTTGTAGAGAGTCCCTGTGTTGTTGTGCACACCAGATCAGCCAGCTGCCACATTTTGAGCTGAACCAAGTAAATAACTAGGGATCGTGTCTCCAAATTCTCTTGAGTGTGAATGTCATATGTCTGATGCTCAGAAATAGAGGTAGCCACCAACAGGATGGCCTGCAAATGCAAATTTTTCTGTTACTAGTGCAACCATTGTGTGCACTGAGTTTTTTGGGTCAAGGGAAAGTTCTTCAATGGTAACTTCCAGTAAACAATTATAGGTGTCTCTTTCATAGAATACTTTTCTTTTGGGTGTTTTGTTATTGTTTTTTTTCTTTTTGTTTTGTTATTACTTTTAAACGATTGATAGCTTCAAGAGTTGTTGCCTTGTTAAGTCTTTGAACACAGTAATGCCTCAGGATTACTCATATATTCCTTAAATCTGGTATAAAGCACAAGAATAAGAGGATCAAGTAAACAAGATTAGGACAATAGATAAAATTGAATGAGAGAGTGGGAGAACAAGGGGTAAGGAGAAACCGTGCTAAGAATTATTTGAATGGGCTTGGGGAAACCCATGTTAGAACAGTTGTCAGAAGGTGAAACTTAGAGTGGAAGTGAGTTAACCTGACTGTAGTTCTCTGAAAGAAACACATTTGTTCAAAAGTAAGGATCCTGGGACAAAAAGGAGGTGAGAAAAAGAGTGGTGGGAAAAAAGGAAGCTATCCTTGTGGAAAGAGTAAAACCTTGAGGGCTCCCTGTCCTGACAATGTAGAGATTAAAAGTATCCTTTCTTCTAGGAACTGCAAACACTAGAGTGAAAGAAATGAAGTAGCATTCTGTGCTCCTGCAGTAGATCAGAAGGAAATAAGGAGGCCTGGTATAGATAAAAATATGACAGGGACCAAAACTGCTTTTGAGAGTAGATAAAGGATATGCTCTAAATCTCCCACCTTTTTTTGGCTCTACATAGGTATTTTGCTAGAATTCTGTGATTTCCTTTTTAAGTCAAAGAAGTGCCCATTCTAGGATAATGAAATAGTCTGAATATGAAGTTATTGATGATGTTTTAGAATCTGATGGTTGGTGAACACAATGTTATAAAATGTGGAAGAAAGTTACTAAAACCAAGTGCCCAAAGTAAGTGCCCCATGGTCACATAAGAGTAGATCAAAGCGAAGAATTCAGGGAATCTCTTATAGATGTGTTTAACCCCATTAATTTCACTGAAACATTAGTGAAAAGACTACTTTTCTGAAATCTGATTTTTTTTCCTAGAACAATATAAAGATGTTAATTTGACTTGCTTCCAAACTGTCCAATTTTTTCCAGACATATCTATACAGGGCATCTTTTTTAAAGTAAAAGCCAAGGATCTGATGATGCTGTAAAAGACAGATTTGTGAAAAGTTAATGTTTTTCATCTATTTTCTTTTGTGGGATGAAGAAGTGCTTTTGCCAATCTGTGAACTGACTGCACTAAATTGATTCTTACAATTACAGTACTGTTTTTGTGCCATTTGAATTGTGATCTGAGGATAGCAATATCTTTGAAAAATTACTAGTTGGGGAAGGAAGTGTTTCTAATTAGAGCTAGATGTTTCAGCTGAAGTTTTTAAGAGGTCAGAGGGTAAGGGTTCCCCTTTGACTAGGATCCATGTGCATGCTTGTATTTCCTTGGGAATGGATTTTAGTTCTTAACATCAGCTTCACTGAAGTACTTCTCTTCAGGTGGAAAAGGCACCAAAGATATGAATGGTTACACTTTGCCAAAAAGGAAGATTTGTGTGAGAGTGGAAAAAAGGCTGGGGCTTTATTTTGCCAGTCAGAAAAAGGAAAGGCTGTGCCTCAGAAGAATCATCGAAGTGCATTTTGGAGCCATGAGATCTGTTCATACCTCAAAAAAGAAAAACAGAAAGAGAAGAAAAACCATAGCACCCCATATGCACTTTTAACATGGATCATAAGCAAATGTGCTGTTGTTGAAAGCAGCATTTAATCTGAGGTATCTCTCATTCACTGAAGGCTGATGAAGTTTTCTACTTGCAAAATCAGCTGTCACTGTCCTTTTATTAAAGGGGCAAGAACAGAATCTCCTCTAAGGACAAGAATAGAGTGGAGGTTAGAGTCTCTGATTAGAGTTTGGAGGTCTTTTTCAAAATCTGTTACAGTCATGGTCTAGATATGGGAGCTGTAGCATGAGGCTTTGATCTTTTGTATGGACTATGATTGTCATTGTCCCCTATTGCCCTTAACTCTGAAACAAAAGTGTACGGTAAATCATGTTCAATTGAATATAGTGAATTTTGTGTCCTGTTTTGTTTAAAAAGCAGTTGTTCTGTCATGGTTGGGGGTTATGGTGACATGGAAGCTGGAGAGGCACTGTTGAGTTCTACAAACAAAAGTGTTGGTTATTTATCGTAAAATATTCTATTATTTCATTCGAAGTTTGAGCAGTGGGAATAAAAGATCTCATACGTTACTGCAGAAAAATATTAACACTGCTTAGAGTATCGTGATGGATGGTTTGTTAATGAAACTGGTGAGACTTTTGTGCTGTAATAAAAGTGTCTAAATTCAATATATTCTTTTTAGAACTTTTGCCAAAATAATCTTCTCTTTTTCTGCTATCATAGTAAATTGCTTAAATAGAAGACACATGTATATTAGCATTCCAGCTTGAGCTAGGGGCTAACATTGTGGCAGTATTTTTGTGAAGATAAAGTAATCTTATTGAAATTTGCTGTACAAATATTCTTCATTGAAATCAAAAGCTCTTAGTTCTGATATCCTTAGCCAGGCTGACATCAGCAAAGAATTTGATTAATCTTTTTTCTTGTTTTTCTAGAATAACCCCTACACCCCTAGGAGAGGGGAAAAGCACAGTCACAGTTGGTCTCGTTCAGGCACTTACTGCACACCTGAACATTAATTCTTTTGCTTGTCTGAGACAACCTTCTCAAGGACCTACTTTTGGAGTGAAAGGTACATAATATTTGCAGAACCTATGACCTCTTTCAGATTAAAAGCAAATACTGCTTTATTTGCATTTTAAAATTTATTTTTTCTTTTTTAATTTATTGATTGCTTCACTCAGTGGATTCTCGCAGTAGAAGCATATTCAATTTTTTAATGCCTATATAACAATTAGATAAGGATCTCTTGCACATGACTTCCTGTGCAAGGTTCCTGCCTATGTTCCTGCGCTTAACAGGTATTGATAATGCAGATAAAGCCTAAACATAATGAAAGGCAGAGGAAAGTAATTAACCATGAGGAATTTTGTGTGAGTACACACCCTTCCAGCCACCCTTCTACTTGGAGACTTTTTATATATGTTTCTAAATATTTCTGTCTAATTATTCCTTGAGAAAGGGTCCACATTGGATATTTCCAAGCAATACATGGAATTTAGCAGTTGTGGTTCAGCTGTGTCAGCAGCACACATTTGGCTGGGTCTGAACCTCTTCTCTCTGTTCTCCTGAGCTGTCGCCTCTGATCGTGGGCTGCTGCCTTTTTGCCTAGAAACTCTGTAAAAGCCTGAGGGCCAAGTAAGACCCAGCCAGATTTCAAGCCCGTCTTCAATGCTGATAGGAAGTAATGCAGTCTCTTTTTTGCCATTTCTCAGCTGAAATTGGTGCCTAACTGGGCAAGCACTCCCCATCTGCTCTGCTTTGCTTTGCTGAAGTTTAAGTTCCAGCCTTCAGCTGGAAGGCTCCTGGTGCTTGGTACTTCTCAGCTAAGACTGGTGCGTGTGAGTGCTTTAATCCCTCCACTCAACTTGTGCATAGGCAACAGCAAATTTCTTTGCCTGTACCATGAGAGGTAGAGGGGAAGGAGTCCTCAGGTGAGGGTCTGAAGGTTTCATTCAGAAGCAGTGCTTGCTTGTGACTGCTTTGTCTTTCCACCCAGCAGCTGCATGTGCATGACTGTGTCCTAAATCTGGGCAGGAGCAGAGGGTAGCCCTTACATGGCCAGGGCCTGCACCACCCAGCCTGTACCACCACCCATGTGTGCTTCCATTTCAGAGCAAGAATTCCCTTTTTACTACTTGCTGAAAAAAAAGGCCAACAGGATTTAGGAAATCATGTTTATTTGTGTGCATCACTGATCTTCTAATAGAAATCAAAATGCCAAGAATGTGTCATCATTGCTGTACGTTTCACTTCGTGTGTTTAAAGATAGTTGTTTTTTTCCAAAACTGATATGACCATGTGCTTCCCTGTGCAGGTGGAGCAGCTGGAGGTGGATACGCTCAAGTGATCCCCATGGAGGAGGTGAGACAGCCTCAACTTGCAGTCTGTGATATGGCTTAATGGGCGTGGTGGTATTGAGTTGAAGATTGGACTTGATGATCTTGGAGGTTTTTTCCCAACCTTAATGATTCTATGCTGTTCACAGTGCTTGTTTGGAAATGTGTGGCAGTTTCACCCCAAGAAAGTCTAATTCAGAGCTCAGCAAAATCTCTCTATGGCCGGAACTGGTGAGGAACCACCTTGACCATGCACAGCTGGTCCAAGCAGAGTTCTAATGTCAGCCCTGAAGTGCCATTAAAACTGATCTTCCAACTCCTTCTGTCAGATACATAAAAAATACACTACCTATGTAACACAAGTCTTAATTTAAGATGCTCGTTTCAGAGTTTTCACAAAACTTTTTTTGTCAAACTTTGTATCAGCAAAGTTCATGCCTGTGAGGTTAGGGGCTGTTCTCCTGCAGATAACAGAAAGCTGGCATATGACCCCAAAGCCAGGATGCATTCTGTGCTCTGGGGCAGATTCAGCAGTAATCCACACCTCTGGTCCAGGTCAGTTAGTAGTTGGTAACGCTAAACTGATTCAGTATTAATGATGTGGAGCTGTAGCTCTTGGCTTCTTATTCTTGAATCATTTAGCAAAGAATGAAGATGTTCTTGGCTTTGGCTACACTTAGAGTAGTTTACCATGTACTTAGATGAAAACAAGTCCTTCATATGGCCCAGTGTATTTTACCTGGATATCTTTAGCCTACCCTGATAGCTGACTGTCCTGAGAGCTGCAGTCTCAAGGAGATTGCAATGATTTGTGCTGCTGATTTGTCTTAGTGAATTGAATTAAATATTTTCTTATAAAAAGATCTTGTTGTTTTCCCCCTTCTAGTTCAATCTGCATTTGACTGGAGATATTCATGCTATAACTGCTGCAAATAATTTGCTGGCTGCTGCTATTGATGCTAGGATCTTGCATGAGAATACTCAATCTGATAAGGTGAGAATTATTTTCTCCTCTCCAGATGACATTTTTTATTTTTAGTTTTTCAATAAACTGCACTTCAGAGAAAAACATATTATTTACAATTTTATATTTTCACCATGTGAACAGTAACTGTTGCTGAAGCCATTTTATGTTCTACTGGGAAATTTTCCATATACAATGTATTTTTCTGGCAAATAGCTATCATAAGGTAATCTTTAAGAAAAGGATCTCATACCCAGAACATTGACAACTATTTCTGACTGTACTAAATAGTGTAATAAAGCATATTTTCCCTACCTATAATCCTATTCTTTTCAGTAATTTGAAGACACACTTCAAAGTTACAAATTGTATTTCTGATGTGTAGTTGGGTATGATGTACCTTAAGTAGAAGGAGTTATGGGAAAAATAAACTACATCCTTATCCTTCTGCTAAATATATTGTGACCTTAAACAAATCTTAGCTTGGGCCTTGGAAGGGAAAGGATCAAAGAAGGAGCCTCTCCTTTCTGTCTGCAGTATTAAAGCTGAGCAGGGTTGTCATATTCCCTTTGCTTGGTACATTTGTACACAATGTACAAGTGTACATTTAGGCCAGTTTGGAAATTGTAATTGTAGCTTAAATACTTTGGATCTTGGTTAAAGTTTTAAAAGACTGTTTCAAAATTAATATATATTTTTTTTGTGAAACAGAGAAAACCAATGATTTCTGGCAACTGGATTTTATACTGTTAAATCATAGACGTGGCTCAGAAGTCTGCCACCTTCTCAGAATTGTTTTTTAAATCTCTAACCAGAAGTCCACAACCTATATGGTTATTCGTACTGAAATTAGGTGGAATAAATTTAAAAAGCATTGGCTGTTTATAACTTTTTCTTTCAACTTCTTGTGTGGTTTTTCTAGTCTTTGTATAATAGGCTGGTTCCAGTAGTTAATGGCGTGAGAGGATTTTCTGCTATTCAGCTTGCCCGTCTGAGAGTAAGTTAATTCAGTCTCTCCTCAATGATGGTGTCTCTTCATGAAATGTATTCTCTTTCACAACTTGTTTAAAATTATTTGATGCATGGGACTAAATTTGTATAAATCCGCATGAATATATCAAGTCTAATCTTTTTTCTGAAAGCATCATCCTTGGAGTAATAGGATCTGGGCCTGATATTATTTTTATAACTAACATTTTTGCTATTCTTTTCTCCTGAAATAAACCAGTAATGTTTTTAAATGCTGGGTCTTTTCTGATGAAATATTAGATGTTTTAAAATACTTTTCCAATTATGGTATAGTCACATTTGAAAGCTCACATTCTTTGGTTTTGCAATATTTTCTGATTTTGAAAGTTTAATATAGCATATACTTCTGAGGTTTTATTGATGTCAGTCTGACAGTGTTCTTCCTTCAGGGGGTATGTTTGTATGCTCAGTATATTTTTGCATCCCATCTTCCTCCCTGAATGTTTCCAAAAGAGCTTCCTGTGCAATTCATGTGTGAATAACACGTCTGGGTTTGAGAGTGCCATTCTGATAAAAACCTAGAGAGGATCATGGGCCAGTAGTGTAGGAAAAAGGGAATATGAACTCCTCAAATATCACTCTTAAGGACAGCTCCGGTTTTTCTATGGCCAGTTCTGTGTTTGTTGTTGGCTTGTAAGTCCTGATTGATTGTGTTTCTGTCACTGGATGGCAACACACAGCTGCCAAGTGCACACTTGGAATTCGGGCGTGGAAAGAGGGATAGAGGTAGTGCCAGCTTCTGTTTTGGTGGAGGGAAAAGGAGTTCTCATAACATTTTAAGCTTTTGTGCTGCTCAGTTGAATGTCAGTAAATTAAAATGAGGATGATGCCTACTTGACTCTAAAGCAGAGTCAAGCTCAGAGATTGTTCCATCAGAATTTAGGGATATTTTCAGTTTGTTCTTGTTTGCACTGTTACAGATAACAGGTTAGGGAAAGAGGAGGAGTGTTTGCTTTATTCATGACATACCCACTATGTCTATATTTGAAATGGATTCTTCACATGAGCTGCAACTGAGTAAATGAAAGTTTGGCTTTATAACATTCAAATACATGAATCGTAATTTCCAATAAAATTGAATTATTTTGCTGTGAATTGTTCTCAGTGCAATGATTCCTTATATCTAACAAGATATCAATTGTAAAGGAATCACTATGGGACCAGATTGTGTTTTTCTCAAAACAGGATTACTAAGATTGAAGCACCTCACTTACATGTGTGGGGTTGATAAGGCAGAGCAGCTAAACCATTTGAAACAAATAAGCCATTTCACTGCACTTACTGAACTTGTTTGTGTGCAGAGGCTGGGAATAAACAAGACTGATCCTGGGGCTTTAACAGAAGAGGAGATCAGCAAATTTGTGCGTCTTGACATTGACCCATCAACCATAACATGGCAAAGAGGTATGTAGTCAGAAAGCCTCACTTCATCTTGGATTTCATCATAACTTTTTTCCTAATTTGCTTAATTTTACCTGATTCAGAACTGTTTCTGCTCTGACAGCAAGAAAAAGCAATTTGCAAGTTAGAAGTGTGGGTTCATTACAAATGCAGCATGTTGCTCTAAACTTGGTCAAGTATCTGCAATTACTCAAGAGACTAAAATTCTGAAAGATGGGTTGCATTGACAGTTTAAATACATCCCCGGTCACTCTCACATTAGGTAATACCTCTCCAGACATGTGAAAATGTCTTTTCTGTGCATTTTGCAAATCTTAGCCATTATTTTCTTAACTGTGTCTGTTGTGGTTCTAGATTGTGTTTATTCTTCTTGATTTTGGTCCCTCATCCTCCCAATATCAGCAGCCTGGGTAGCTCAAGAGACTTAATAGCGTAAGAGATTATGTGTTGTTCTGATTTTTGAAGTCTCTTGAGTTGTTTACTTCATTTGGAAAGACAGATGAAAGATGTGGTACTGTTACCATGCAAACTGATATCCACTCTGATACCTTTAGACAACTCCCCTGTGCTTCTACCAGTTCTAGTGCTGGGTCAAATTTCAGTGTTTACCTCAATTTCTATAACTATCTTTTTCTTCTTTAGGGAAGTAAACTCTGCATTAATTTTGAGCTAAATACAACTGGATTTTATTTTCTTTCTTGGTTCTCAAACACTAAAGTTATCACTGTTAAATGGAATGTACTGTGGTGCTTAGAAGAAAGTGTGAATCTGTTGAGAAAGGGAGGAGTCTTGGCCATGCTTTGTTGTGGCCTTTGTGTGCGTGTCATCTCAGACTTGGGATATTTTTCTGAAGATAATTCTGGAGATGTGGCATAAGATATTTTTTATTAGTCACACAGTGTGTCTGGAAGAGACCTGTAGTAGGATAAAGAAGTAATATAAATGTTTAGTGTAATATGACTCCTCTTTTTTATCAGCATGGGTTTGGGAGGAGGCAACATTGCTCAACAGCTGTTAACCTCAAGGGAGTTATTTAATTAATCTCAAACAATGTTAGTGAAATTTCTATTCCACACAGCTCTATATGATGTACATACCTTAAACATTTTAGGAAAAAAACCTGGGTTTAGGAATGGTTTAGATAACTTGGAGAATGTTTTATTTAGTACTGTTTCTGCAGTCCATATGTCTGTGAAGCTTGTTACAGACCAGGGAGTTTGTAGTGAAAAAGAGCTAAGCTATCAGATCTTCTGAAAATTAACTTTAGGACCTGTTTCCGTAGAAGTATCACAAACTTTCAGTTCATTGTCAGTTTAGAGTAACTTGAAAACGTACAATATACTGGAAAGTGGGAAAGCTTCCCCCTTCTTTGTCTTTCCATGATAGTCAGATTCTGTTTACATCTCTAGAGGGTAAGGAAGTGGATACATTAAGCCTAACACTTATTTGAACCTAAACCTTAGTGAAAGGTTTACTTTGGGTGAAGAGAGAGGGAAGATTTGGAGAAGGAAAAATTGCTTCTATGGCAAAACCAGTTATTTCTTATTTTATTACTACTTAGTGCAGCTATTGGAATCTTCGTGGAGAGTGAGTGACCACAGTGAGAAAGTACGTATGTCTCAGTGAACAGGAGTTGCAGGAGCAGTTACAGTTTCATGGTAAGGGTGTTTAGGTTACATGATCTCACAAGGAAGGTCCAGATAAATAAGCAGCTCACTGGCTGTCCAGGCTGGTGGGAAGGTGAGTTCCTGGCCTCAGGAGTGCCTGTGTAGACAGGAAAGACATTTAGGTCTGCTTAAGGTGTGTTGTGAGACTGAGCTTCTGAGGAGGAGAAGGGAAAAGTTTGTGTTGGAGAGATCAGCTTGCCATATGGCTTCATGGTGCCATATGGCACCACAGCTTGGTGTAAGGCTACAGCTTCCATGTACCAGGCTCTGTCCTGCAATTTCTGCCAGTAGTGTAGTATTTTAGAGTATGACTGTGTATATATAGAAACCAAAATGAATTGGCCAGATCTGTGCTGCACCAGCCCTTAAATGGAATTCCTGAAGAAATTAGGGGCCTAAAGACTGAGTAGAGGGAAGAAGGTATGTGTGGTATTTACAACAGCCCCAAGAGAAAGCCCAAGGAGGGGGGAAGTGACTTAAATCTTGGTTTACTTCCAGCTAACTCACAGCGCTGAACTGGGGTTGTGTAGCATTAACATTCAAAGTGCCTCTTTGTTCTTGGGTAATTATGTCATCTTTTTCTGCACAGGCAGAATTTTTTTTTAATCTCCAAAAGCAGCGGGAAAAATGGTAGGAGCTCACTTACCTTGAGCACTGACAGCTTCTCTGGAGGTTCCTGGACTCTCTGCTTATAAACGAACAGGACTCAAGTCTACCAGAAGATTGAGTTCATTGCCAAGCTACAGTCTGAACTTACCAAGAGTCCCTTGCACCCTTTATTTTAGGATTGGTTCAAACATAAGTATTCCTAGAACTACAGAGCCTGTAAGAAAAAGAGTCTATTTTTTCATTCTGTAGGAATTGACATGTCCCCTTGTCCTATCACTACATGCTGTTGTAAAAAGTCCCTCTTTGGACCCTTTAGGTGCTGGAAGATGCTGTAATGTCTTCCAAGAGCCTTCTCTTCTCTAGGCTGAACAGCCCCAACTCTCTCAACCCGTGTTCATAACAGAGGTGCTCCAGCCCTCTGTTCATCCTCATGCTGTGCAGCATGGAGTGAGTTAGCTATTGTGATGCATGTGAAGATACTTGTCTGGAAGAACCAATCTGACAGCATAATCATCCTTTAAAAGAGGAACTGGCCAAGTCTAACCAGCATCATACAATCTTAAAATCAATTCTTAACGAGTCAGTAATGAAGCAGATGATTTGAAGTAGATCTGGTGCTTTGTATCTACTAAGACTGATTTTTCTTGTGTAGGTAAAATACTAAATTGTATGTTAGAATACTAAGAATCTGTTAGCTTCAAATGCTTTTCAGATAACCTGTATTTGTCAAATACAGGTCAAAACAACCTGTCATCAAATGGTATCAACTAGAAGGGAGCAGCCAAGTCAGTGCCAGTGCTGATATGCAGAAGTGTGGTTGTCTGGTTACACTTTTGGAGCAGTTGAATCTTACATATGTAGCAGCAGGTGTGCCTGGAAAAACCCATATTCCTGAGTCCTTGTTAACATGTTTTGCTTCTGCTATTCCCTTCTTTCAGTGGTGGATACAAATGACAGATTCCTGCGCAAAATAACAGTTGGGCAGGCAAATACGGAGAAAGGATTTGCCCGTCAGGTATGTAAAGGCATGATAAATCACATTCTGGACAGACTTTGCATTAGAGGCTGAGAGAGTTTCTGCAGTTCTTTCAGCGTACTTTGATGTCTGTGTATGGTAATCTTGCAGTGGAATTGATTGTGTTCATGAGTAACTGAATCTGAATTTTCAGAAACAGAAACCAATGCATATTCTACAGTGCGTTAAAAGCACTTTAAAAATTGCATGTGTCAGGGGTTTAACATTGTCCTGTCACAAGATGCCTTTATGCCCTCATAAAGTTAATTTGTATGACTTTTAGTTTTTTTTAAAATCTCTGTAACAGTTCACGTAGGGTACGTGTAATTCAAATTACATTTAAATTTTATTTTAAAAATTGTTAAAAAATAAGCTTTTCTATTCAGAGTTCTCATTTCCCTGCCATGCATCTCAACTTTGGAATCTGAACAGTAAGAACTTCAAGCATGTGCCTTCTTCTACTATGTGGGCTTGAAAGGATAGTTCAAGAAATAAGTATGTGCGTACTTTTCAGTGGTGTAAAAAGCTAACCTGCATTAGTGTATGAGAGATTTTGGAAGTTTATAAAAGAACTTACTGATAAATTGAAAGCCAGACTTTCCCAACATCTCCTGAACAAGTGTTCCTGGTGTAATGTAGGTAAATGAATTTCTGAAACAACACAGCAGTGTGGAACAGCAGTGTCAGGAGGAGTGAATGTTGTGGTGATGTGGAGTTGTTCCTAATTTGATTAAGATCTTGTAATCTAATGTTCTGGGTAGTGAAATTCATGAGGTTCTATTTTGATGTGAACAGCTCTTGTGGTAGAGATAAGACACACATTTTTGGAAATCCTAGCTTGAATTTTTCTTTAGCATTTCTTTAACATTTTCTTCAACATATGCCTAAATAAAGAGACCTAAACATGTTGTTGTATTTCTTGCAGCAGGTAAAGCAAAGCCAAATTGGAGTGAAGAACTTCAAAGGGAAATCATAAAATCCTAGAGCAGTTTGCGTTGGAAGAAATCTTAAAAATCATCTCGTTCCAAGCCCTCTGCCCTAAGCAGAGACACCTTCCCCTAGGAATGTTCACTTATTTTGGTTTTGAATGCACAAAATAGAAATTTTTCTGTCTCTAGCTCACAGGAAATTCAATATTAGCTAATAGACATTTCTGATAATGGGCTGGGACTACAAAATATTATACTTGGTATGAGTTCCTTCAACACTTGAGACATTTTCATGTGTTTAGATTTGTTTCAGTTACTCAATATGATTATTAGTTTTAAACTGGGTTCTGCCAGCCTTATTGTGTAGTGTTTTACCATTGTAATTGTACTGCTGAGTTAAATGTGGTTTATTTTATTATAGAGTAGTACTTGACAATATTGCTGTCAAATGTTGCTTCTGTACTTTTTCAGGTAAAATCAGTGCTTTCAGTATTGAGATGTTGGACTGATGCATATCCATTCACATTTTAACATGGACTTAGTGACTCAAGAACTAGAGTTAGCAGTTAGGAAACTCATTTCAGAGCCTAGCCAGAGATCCAGAGAAAACAGGACTTCATAGTTAACAGATGCATTTTATAAATATTTGGAGTGATGTTCTAGCACTCTTAAAATCAATGACACCTGTGTAAAATGGCAGAACACAGCAGGCACAAAAGTCTGCATTTTAATGAACAGGGATGCTGTGGTTTCTGAAGAGTATTACATGACTGATGCCCTTGATCCTGCAATTGAATCCATGTGGGTGGATCCTTTCATCAATAGAAAACTGACTTTGCAGCTAAGACTTCTGTCAGCACTTCATAGGTGTATAAAGGTTATTAGAGTTCAAACAGCACCTGCTACTACAATCTTTTGTGCCTGTTTCTTCAATTAAATTTTATGTCACTCTTTAAGCATCTACCTGGGATTGTTTTTCCTGTCCTTTTGGGTTTATATAGAAACAATGTTAAAAACTTTTTTGTGGGTTTTCTGATAAACATCCTGATAAATTAGAAGTATTTCGTCATATGAGTTGGACATAGATTTCTCAGGCTTATTTCTTATCTCACATATGCTGCAGTGATTTATTGAGGACATTCTCAAATTCAGAAAAGATAGTGGTATCCATGTCACCACAATGCTAACAAAGTTCAATGCATGTAGAACTGCTTCCAAAGAATACGGAAAATCTGTTTTGTAATTTCACCATTTCACTTGAATCTCCATGCTGAAAATCTCAGCTACAGAATTATTTTTCGTTTCCCTGGTATGTAGGACTCTCTGCCTATGTCCACAGCAGAAAAGTGTCTTCAGAAGTTTTGACTAAACAAGCAGGTACCTAGAGGTCAGCCTGAATAGGGCTGCTCTGGGCTGTAGCTGTCAAAACTAAAAGCAGGAACACGGGTTTAAAAAGAGCAGAAGCTCTTAAAGTACTAGGCAAATGCAAAAGAGTGGTAGGGTGTATGTTCTATGTAGATGCTTCTTGAAAACAGACAAAGCTCTCAATTTGAACAGATTCCTCTGGTATTAGTATGGGATACATCTGCCAGAGGTCTGATGGAAAGAGTCCTGGCTTTTTTTCTCACATAGTAGGATGTCAGTTACTTTAATTGCTGGAGATGGAGAGATTACTAAAGAAATTGCAGTTCTTGATCACTGCCAACATTGCATTCCTATTACATAATACATTAATGACTTTTCTTCTCTGTTTTTGTTCTGACAGCATCTAGCCTGAGCTTTACTAATAGTGAATTAATAGAAATATTACTAATCTCTACTCTTAAAGAAAAGTAAAAACTATGCTGAAATGCTGCACAGTATGGATGTGTTTCTATAAAAGCAGCATAACTAATGCTGCATAGAGTTCTTTGTACTTTTTGACTTACAAATTTGTTCATTTAATTTAAAAAAAGGGGGCCGTGACATATTTTACATTTTCATAGGTCAAGCACAAGACTTAACAGCATAGACTCTAAATTTTGAGCTTAAGTAGAAAAAGAATTATCAAATTTAACAAGAATATTTTTGAAACCAGAATAAAAAGCTATTGGAGATCATTACAGAAAAGAAAATAACTAAAAACCCTCCACAATGCAGTGTTCCTTTGCTCAGGCCAGTAAAGCTCAAAAGACATCTGGTGATTTTCTGTTTCTGCCACAGAAAAAAAAATCTTAATCCATCAGGGAGCTT
Source organism: Rhabdornis inornatus (assembly GCA_013397075.1). Lineage (NCBI taxonomy): Eukaryota > Metazoa > Chordata > Aves > Passeriformes > Rhabdornithidae > Rhabdornis > Rhabdornis inornatus. The sequence continues at coordinate 697,505 of VWZS01004875.1, forward strand.
CTCTAAAGATAATGTGAGCCAAGGGGCTAAGCAGTCTGCAACACTGGACCTCAAGTAAATGTAGTGTAGTGGAGAATATTACTGAGGGAATATAAAGTGTTTGAAGTTCACAGAATCATACAACATCCTGAGTTGAAAGGGATGCATCAAAGTCTGACTCTTGGCCCTGTACAGGACCATCCCCAGGAGTCACACCCTGTGCCTGAGAGCATTGTCTAAATGCTTCTTAAACTCTGTCAGGCTTGATTCTGTGGCCGCTTCCCTGAGACTCTGTGCCCAACCACCCTAAGGATGAAGAACCTTTTTCTAATATCCAATCTAAGCCACCCCTGAAACCACTTCATGCCATTCCGTCATGTCCTGTCACTGTCACCATAGAGGAGAGATCAATGCCTGCCCCTCCTCTTCCCTTCACAAGGAAGCTGTGACTGCAATGAGGTCTCCTCTGAGTCTCCTCTTCTCCAGGCTGAACAGACCAAATGACCTCAGCTGCTCCCCATATGCTATCCCATCAAGGTCCATCACCACTTTTGTAGCCTTTCTTTGGATGCTTTCCAATATTTTTATGTGTTTCTCATATCATGGCACCAGCACTGGAGGTGAGGCTGCCCCAGCTCAGAGCACAGCAGGACAATTCCCTCCCTTGCCTGGCTGGCAAGGATGCCCTCCAGGACAGGGTTGGCCCTCCTGGCTGCCAGGACACTGCTGACCCGTGTTCAACTTGCCGTGGACCAGGACCCCCAGGTCCCTTTCTGCAGCTCTGCTTTCCCACAGCTCATTGCCCAGTCTGTAGGTACAAGTTACTCTAGTCCTGAGTAATCTCAAAAGCTTTAAGTTACCATTTAGAACTTGTTTGAATTCCAGTGTGAAATTTATCTTTCCTGAGTTTATTCCTGATGATCCCCTGTGAGTATTTCAGCTGACTTTGATTTGGTTCATGATTCTCATTTCTGCTTTACAGGCTCAGTTTGATATTGCTGTTGCAAGTGAGATTATGGCCATCCTGGCACTTACCACCAGCCTTCAAGATATGAAGGAAAGACTGGGGAGAGTGGTGGTGGCTAACGACAAGAAAGGAGAACCAGTAACAGCAGAGGATCTGGTATGTTCGGTGCTGTAGAGACCTGTGAATAACCTCAGACATGTTTGTTTTGCCTCTTGAAGCATTAAAAAGGCAGGTGCATGCCAAAGATTTTGCTTTGAACAGCACAGTCGGATATCAAAGAAAGATCATCTTCTGGGCCAAAACCTGCTTGAGAAAGAGAATGAGAACAAGATGTAGAACTCATTTCTTCAACTCTGGTAACATCTGGTTCAGGAAACCTCTGGTCTCCATAACCTACTTGGATCATTTTCTGCAATTCTTAAGGCAAACAAATTCGGTGCTGGAGGGAGTCAGAGTGCGGGCTCTTATTTGGGAGAGCTGGTAATGTTTGCTACTGTGCTTTTAGAGTCTGCTCAGATGTTACAATGATAGTTACCACATGAATGCCTGTACCACTGAATCAGAATGGAAACAAGCTGTTCTTAATTCAAAGGTTGCTGATAGTGCTTGGGATAGGTTTATCTGTCATTAGATTTTTTTTACTTCTTTGCCTTCATTAGTTGCTGTTTCCTCGTTCCCTACTTCAGCTTCTGAAAAAAGTCAGTATGTTTTTTCTTTAAATCACATTCTATCCCTTGTATCCAGGCCATGAGTCATTGAACAGTGGTTGGAAGCTCACACACGGTTGTGTATGGCAGGTTCTGGTGCAGCCAGAAGTTACCAGTTGATTTTTGTAATCAGCTGCATTACAATCAGAAGCAGTCTAATGCCAGCCCATTGGTGATGGTTTCCTGTATCACACAGGCTCTATATGTTTTCTCCTGTTTTTCCCTGCTTCGTGAACATCTGCTCAAACTTACTGAGTAATGAATGAGTAAAGCATTGAGTATCCTGCCTTGTCAGCAAAGATAGCAAATCCGTAAGTCAGGAACACCTTCACAGCCTTAGTGGATTCCAGTTTAATAAAGAAATGAAAACATGATATCTAGAGTGCCTGGAGTTAAGAATGAAATTAGGATAAGGTTAAAATTTTCTAAGTACAGTCATCATTAAAATTTGAAGTAAATCATCTCTTCCCAATTATGCAGGAGACATGAAGAACTGCATTTAATATTCCAGCTGTTGAAGTTTTGATTTTACTTTTCAATTGCATAACTTTGTCTTGGCCAAAGGGAGGGGAATGGGGAATAAGTTACATACGCAAAATCTTTAAAGTTATTTAGTGTTAGAATTAAAACTGCGTTTGAAATACATGACTTTAATTTTGACACTACTTTTGCATGAAGGTACTTTAATTTATTAACATTGTAAAATATTTGACCTGCTAACCACTTAATGCTAATCAGCTTGATGAATGAAAGAAATGGCTTTTCCATAGGGGCAAAAGAATTTTAGAACTTTTCTACTGTGTCCCTAAAATGAAAGTAGTGCTCAGCAAAATGTCTGTTACTAATTCAGTTTTCTTTGGCTTTTTTTAAAACAAACTTCCTATGCTTAGTGTCTCAATCATTTGATAGTGTTGCTTGTACTGAACATATGTTTCTAGTTGTTCTTTAAAGCGGTGTTTTATATTATACAAAAAAAAAAACCTGCACAGAAAGAAAAAATCATCACAGTCTGAAGGACATATGTTATGAGCATCTGCAGCTATGCTGCTGCATTCTTTTTCTTCTGAAGGTTCTCCATACCATGCACAGGAAAGACTTGGGTGCGTGCCCTGATTGGGAAGTGCAGAAACTCCTACCTCTTTTGTTGTGCAGTGTGTTAAAAATGAGTATGAGAACCATGGGAATAAGAGGAATATAGTTTCATGGTTAAGGATGTAAAGCATCTCTTCGGAGAGTTCTATTCTGTGTTTTTTGCAAAACTTTCATGTGGTGCTCTGTCCACACAAACTGATTCTTACAGTACATAAGGAGTTACACATTCCTCAGTCTGATTTAATACTAGGGAGCTAAACAACTGGAATTTATGGAAAGAGTGAAACTCCATCAAGAACTTTGAATCAGGAGAAATTATTTTCTGTTGTCCCGGGCTGAGCATCCAAAATTGGTAAATATTTTTGAGCTTGATTCTTGTGTGTGCAGGTTTCTCTTTCGAAGAACAGGAACAATTGTTCATTTCTGAAGACTTACTAATATTGCTGAAGAAGTCAGATGCAGTGTTGGGATTTAAAAAATGTCAAACGAAATTAGCCGTGGGGTTTCTATAATTTCTGTATCAAATTAAATAATGCTTTGTACAAGGGGAGAGAGCTTATGAATAACCATGCTGTACTGATGAAAGTGTACTGTATAAAGTTGAATCCTCAGGAAACAACAGCAGGAGAAGTATAATCAAAGATCATAGCAAGTCATAATTCATACGTACAAAAATGATAAATTTCTGTTCAATCATGTAGCATTTTATCTCCATTGCTGGTTTCTTCCCACAGGTGGTCAGTCTGTTTGAGCAGCTTGCAACTAAACCTACCATTTCTAGACTTTAAATGCAGTCTCTACTCTTCCCCACTTCCGCTGCAGCTTGTGCTGCTTGTGTTGATATAATCCAAGGATTATTTCATGAGAAAATTGTCACACATATCAAGAGGTTTGACGTGGAGCCATTCAGGTCCTGAATTTCCATCCTCCTTTCAAGTCAGGGTTGTGAGGAGGTAAAGCTCTATAGTCCAGTAAGGAAAGATCTCAAGACAGCTGAACAAAGGAAAAACACTTTGCAAGATTTTAGAATGCTCTCAATCCAGGTTCATTAATTTTGACTTCTATTTTTGTGGAACAAAATGAAATTTAAAAGCTTGAATCTATCACAGTCCATTGACATGGAGCGTTTTAGCCCGAAGAACTGCAATTGCATATAGTTCTGAGAAACTTTAAAGACAAATTTATAATGAGAAATAGCACACAACCTGAATAATTAGTTAGTTCTGAGTTAGTTAGTTAGTCGTAATAGTTAGTAGTTAGTTTAGGGTTAGTTCTGTCTATCACTGAAAAGAAAATTCTGGGGTTCATGTTTATATCCTACACAGATTGAATTTATGCAAGTTTAAATGCTTGACAGTAGTCTTTAGTTCTTTGAAATCTATGTGAACCAAAACCACTAAACCTTTCTCTGTGATTTGTTTCCAGATGTACACACAAAATACTTCACAAAAATACAATTGTTCTTAATTTTGACTTTATATGCAATATATTTATCATAATACAATAGTAAAACCTAAAATACACATTGGCAGATATAAACCATATGCAGAGACAGGCTAGGAATAATAGAAAAAAGATAAATTGAATATTTCATGAATTGAGAAGACTCTTTCCACAAGAGTAATGGATTAAATGTCTATGCTCTGCAATGGAATATGTTGAACTCTTTGCCAAAATGTGGTGCTCATTGTACAGTATTTTGAAGACTTAATTGCTTTTTGGCTTTTACAGTGAGGTAGAATTCTGATAGACACATACCATATTTTTGTGTGAAGCTAAATCGGTATATATGCCCTAGATCAGTATTTCAGCAGATATGAAAAATATTAAATAAATATGTCACTATTTTTTTAAATAAGACTTCTTCTCGGCTTACTTGCTGCGCCATGCTGTTAGCTTTCAGTAATTCCAGGNTTCATATTTACTTATGTAAATTATCTATCAGCTAGTGAGATTTTGTTCTCTGGTTCATCAGAAGCATTGTGTACAGTGTTCACTTCAAACAAAAGGAGTTGCAGTTCTTCTCACATTATGGTTTAAAGTTTAGTTTTTTTACAGGACTGAAATTGCAGAAAGTATTATTATTTTGTTAGAGACTATAGTTTCAATTGAAGGGAAGTTGCAAGTACTTCATTATTTTTCTTATAAAGAAAAGTATTTTTCTCTGCCCTTCAGTCTGTGTAGCCTTTATTCATTTCATAGTAGTTACTTTCAATCACTTTCCTTGTCATCTGGTGCTGGCTTTCATTTCCAGTCTTGATAGACTTCAGAGACTGCTCCACTGGAAGCTGCTTTGAAAGTATTTTGGATTTTCATCTAAGTTTGCCTTTCCTGTGTCACGTGTATAATTTATTTTGTGATCTGTGCTGTCCTGGGGAGCATACCTGCCCTGATGGCTGGTGGATAGATGGAAGGAGCATTATTTTCAGGCATACCTGTGATCAGCTCCAGGAAGGAACCCAGAAAAGCTGAACATCTGTATACAATTGATTCAGAGCCCTTCTTCTTTCCTCTGACAGTGAGTTAGTGGAAAGCTAATGATCTTGGGGTTCTCACAAGCTTAATTGGTGTGTAAGTGTCGAAGCCCCTAATTCTTTTATAAGAAGTTTATATACCTTTTCTGAATTGGAAATAGGAACCTGATTCCTTAAGCAGCTTTGTAAATCAGATCCAGGACTTGGAGTGAGCTGTAGGAATTGTGTATTAGATACTTGGAAATGAAAATTTCATTCTAACAATTGTGTCAAATAGGTATGAGAACCTTATTGTTTGTTTAGCTTTTAAGGACTGCTGTTGACACCAAACCTGGTTAAAAACCATGGGAGGCAGGTAGACACAAGATATGCCTATTGGAGTATTTACATCTTTTTTTCTGTGCTTTCAGCTTCAGATAAAGTGAGTTGTTGTGTCCAAAAGGTGTGTCTAGTGCCAAATAATGCATTAAGTGATGTCTCCCAAAAAGCTAAAATGCAGATGAAGTATTTTTTTGATTGGTGAAAACATCAGAAAACAAAGGAGACAGGATCTGAGCCATTATTATATAGAAGGAGCAGGGGAGGAGGCTGGGGAAGAAGTGTCCTGATTTTATTTTTCACTTCTTCTTTGCCCGAGTCGTCTTTCCAGTAGGGCTGATCCATGGCTGCTCAGGTAGTTATTCTTGCTGCTGACCACTTGAAAGACCAGATGTAAAGTTTTGCATTTGGCTTTTTTTTTTTCCCTCTAGAAATGAGAGTATTTGGGTATATAAGCAACATAGCACCAGGCTGTTTCTGTGGAGGTGGTGGAGCCTCACGCATCTTGAAAGAGCTGGAGTGCATGTTTCCTTGCATTTTAATCCTAGAATCTAAAATTAACATCTTAAGAAACAGCAGTCTAATTCAGAAGATGAAAAACTATGCTGTTTTGCTACCAGTTTCTCATATTATATCTTTGTGGATCCATTGGGTTTTGTAAACAGTGGGAGATGCAGAATGCAAAGAAAAATCTTTTCCTTCTCTTTCTCCTTCACAGTCCTCCAAGGAAACACTTGCTATGCATCAGTAGAAGCCAGTTTTACTATTTTGGTTTCATTTCAGTTTTATCTAAGGCCAAATATTCTGCATCATTTTCCTCTGAAGTCTATGTTCAGATACGATGCTCAGAAAGAGGAAAATTTAATTTTATAAAATACTGTACTTAATCACCGCATACTTTTATGTCTCTTATCTGTTGCCGTCAAAACTTTCATGCAGACTTTGATTGCCCAGATTTGGGGTTAGTTGACAAAAGCTGTGTTGGGAATTCTAAAGGCACTATTTTTATTGCTTTTCTTTATTTGAATATTAGTGTTCATCTCTTTATAGGCAACTTGGTTATTGTACCCATGTTTTTCAATCTTCATTTTAAACAATTTACAGCAGTTAGGATTTTTGTTTGGTTTTCATGTTTCTTTTCAATACAAAAATATATTAAATTCATTTTGTTGCATTCTCTGGCAAGTCTATGAGCCACTCTTTATAACACTACTGTGGTTTTTCTGAACTATGATCTAATTCTTTCAAAGCAAAATACATCATCTCAAAATCAAAGTAACTCAAGAATAAATTTGAACATATGCTGGTGATTTCTAGATAGCACTCTTCATATAGTGTGATAGTGATGTGTATAGTGGAGCCTTTTTTTATTTTCCTGGAATGAGCATTGAAATTTGGTGTAGAGGGCTGTCATTTTTTTAAATTTATTTTTTAAATTTATTTTAAGGTCAGTCAGTGTGAAATTTACACTTCAACAAAACTTTTAGGGAGGAGTAAGGTTTTTTACAACTAAAATACAGTGATTTTCTCAGCTCCTTTTGTGCTCTCATCATCACAGTAAGGCACCTCTAACTTTTAATCTTACAATGTATTTGTTAGCTGCCCCTAGTAGACTCTGTAAAGGCTTTCATCCTGTATCTGTAATGTATATATTTGTACAAGTCTTGAAAAATACCCTTTCTGGTTGTTGCTAACTATTGATTTGTGCTGTTAATTCTGTCATAAAAGAAATGCATCTGTCATTTCTTTAGGCAGTTTTAGCAAGCTGTTGCCTTCTTGCTTGCTCAGTCTCAGTGGCCTTTGGCACTTTGTGTTTTGTTACCTTGAACATCCTCATGCTGATCACTTAATTTTGTTTCTGATCTCTCCATGAAACAGGACAAAGAAGTTTCCTGTTGCCTTTTAAGTGTATTCAGAATACAAACATTTTTGTTTTTAACACACTATAAATACAGAATTTTAGAAGTCTTGAGGTAATATCTAAATAAATTTTTTGTGCGTCATTGTAACACTGCTTTGAATTGTAGGGGTTTTTTAACTGTAAGTGAAACTTGGAAATGTTGCACCTTAGAACTGACTTCCTTAAAATGTGGACTCTTGTCTTTTAGGGAGTAACTGGTGCTTTGGCAGTTTTGATGAAAGATGCAATTAAGCCCACGCTAATGCAGACATTAGAGGTGAGTATGGCTTATGATGCCTGCCCTTCTCCGGCTTTCAAATTCCATATTGTGCTGATTATGCTTCTCTTCAGTAACTGTGCTTGACTTTCAAAGTTCAGGCCAGGGTCTGATCTATAAAGGCACTCTAGCAAATGTTTGTTTCTTTATGTTAATTATTCAACTCTATCTGCATTTATATCTTTTTGATGGTTTTCTTCCTTTTTGAGATCTGGCTATAGTCATAATTTTATCTAGTGTTGCAAACAAGCTGCAGTGCATTGTTGAGCTGCTTCTGAGCACAATGGAAGGCAGATTCATCTTCTAAGTCACAGATTTACTATTTCCCACTTCGTTCATACAGGGAAGTGTCCTTTCTGTGTATTTCTTTTATATGGATGTTTTAGTGATGATTCCCACAGCCTAGCATTTTGTGTGGGGAAAAGATGTGCTTTGCTGTGGCCATTCTAATCTGTATTACAGTTTGTGCCATTCATAATCACAGGAGGGTCCTTTCAGCTGTTTATGCATTTTCAAAAGATAGCTCCCAGCCACCATATCTTGCCACAGTGCCTGCATGGACTAAATGAAGCTTTGATGGGTTATGAGAGGAATGTTTTACACCTACCCTAGTGAGCTTTCTTCCAATAGCTTAAAGAATGTAGAATTAGTGCAAGCTAGCTTTGTGCCTGGGCGGTCTGGTATTGATGTTTTGATGGGAAACCGGTGAGCAACATTCAAGGGGAGAGGGAGAAAGAAAAATGAGAAAATAATGAAGCAGCTTTGAAAACAAATGCACTTTGAGAAAAATTAGTGTATATATTTTTTTCATTTGACCATCAAAATTACATAGCTGGAATATTTCACAATGGTTCTTGATATGCTTAAAAGTTGAAGAATGCAGAAAGATACCAGTGCAATCACCAGTTGATAAAAATATCTCATTTCTACAGCATGTTGAAGTGATAACTACCTTTTTGCTTTTGTGTTTGGACAGGGACAATTTCCTAGTCTTGGGGAATATTAGAAAAACAGGATTTAAGTCTGTGTTATTTTATTATAGCCATCTTAATTATTTTCCACTGCAAAGAAAACCTATTCTTTCATGTGACTGTACGGAGAATGTATGTGCATATGTGTGATAATTTCAATATAACATCCAATAGCTGAAACTGGAGGTCACATAGGATCAAGAATGTCATGGCCAGAACTCAGTTTTGTAATCACCACTTGGATAACATTGTGTGTGTTAAGTGCCAGTGTCAAGGTAGTTTTCATTCTGACTGTTTAGTCATTCTGTTTGCAGTTTGCATATCTGTTGGAAAATACTGTGGTTTTGTTGCAGTTTTCTGAAAGACAATTATAAATGTCGGAAGAGATTCTTTTGATCAATAGGCATTTGGTTGTGGGACTTGCATGCATTTATTTTTTTCCCTGCATTTCTTTATATTCACATTTCTATGGAATAAAATTCCTGCCTTTTATGTGGTATTCTTTTCTAGTCTAATCTATGCTATGGCTGAAACATCTGCCAGCTTTCATCAAATGCTATTGCTTGTTAGCAGGACCCTGACCACATTACCCAAAGATACGTTTTTCCCCTAAATTCTTCTCACAAAGTTCTTTTTAAAACAGCAAACTAAAGCAGCTCAGAAGACTGCTTCATGCTCCACTCCTCCACTTTTAGTCTTAAAGATGACTTTTTGTCACCCTTTGGATACTTGCTGGCTTGCAGGCTAATATGAGTCACCTATCCAAGAATGGAGAACCCCAGTTTTTCTAAATATTTTTCAAGATAGTGCTGTGCTCTGGCTGATGTCCTTCTGGTCTGTGTCATTGCTCTCATGTAGAATCACAGAACCCGCTGAGTTGGAAGCGACCCCCAAGGATCACCAAGTCCATATCCAAGGCCTGCACAGCCCCATCCCCAAGAGTCACACCATGTGCCTGAGAGCATTGTCCAAACACCTCCTGAACTCTGTCACATTGGTGCTGTGACCACTGCCCCGGGGAGCCCATTCCAGTGCCCAATCACCCTCAGGGTGAAGAACCTTTTGCTTACATGCAACTTAAACCTCACCTGAAACAACTTCAGGCCGTGCCCTCGGGTCTGGTCACTGGTCCCCATAGAGATCAGTGCCTGCCCCTCCTCTACCCCTCACAAAGAAGCTGCAGACTGCACTGAGGTCTTCCCTCAGTCTCCTCCAGGCTGAACAGACCAAGTGACCTCTGCCCCTCCTCACACGGCTTCCCCTCAAGGCCCTTCACCATCCTCATGGCCCTCCTTTGGACACTCTCTAATGGCTCAATGTCTTTTTTGTGTTGTGGCACCCAGAACTGCCCCAGCACTGGAGGTGAGGGTGCCCCAGCTCAGAGCAGAGCAGGACAATCCCCTCCCTTGCCCAGATGCTGTGCCTGATGCCCCCCAGGGATGGCCCTCCTGGGGATGCAATGGTCTACTCTATTACTGTCTGTGCTGTTGCTGCTCTTGAGCTCTCTTCATTATTTTTTACTCTTCATCTGAATAACTGTAAGAGGTACTACTTTTAATAGCTTCAGTTTAAAAAAGGAAAATAAGAAGGAGGGGAACAAGGAGGATGTTGTGCCCTACACACTTGAATGTACTCTAGTGATCCATTTGTGAATTTAGAGCCCTCTAGCATGATAGATTTTAAACCAAAGTAATCTTAGTATACCCTGGGGTGGTAGATGTAATAATATTTCTTCTGCTGTAGGTAGTGCTATCTTTCTGATGAATGTGTGAATTGCAATTCAGAAATGGGGATAACTGAAGCCTAGATTACACTTGAAATAAACCTCATAAGTAGCACCCAAAAGTTAGCATCTTAAGTTTCCAAAGAGGTTACCAGTATCAATTGGGCAACATAATCCTGATCCCTTCAGGGAGAACAAGCTCTTCATAAAAGCATAAGGACCTTTAGCAACAGCACCATAATTTGACAACAGTAAAATTAGAAATAATAATCCTATAGCACGTAGGTAGTGAGAAAAGAGAATAATATGATTACAGAGAACACAAATACAGCTCAGAATGTGCCATGGACCTGTCTGGCAATTAGGGACGACACTGTTCACCAAAGCAGGTCTTCCAGATCGCTTTGGGGAATGGCAAAAAGGCTGCTGGATGAGGGAGAGCAGGAGATCTGAATGACTGATAGTTGATTTGGCATAATTTGTAAGTTATAGTGTCTGTGGGTAGCAGTGACTGGAAGGAGCCATTGCAGAGATAGGAACCAGATAGAAGTAGCCAGTACAGCTGCACTCCTCTGTATTCTGGCCATGAGCCTGTAGATGGGAATTGTGTTAAGCCCTGGAAGTCTGAGGAGCTGCTTCTAAGGGCCTGTGAAAAGGGAGAAGAACAACATGCTTGGCAGCTTTGCACTAACTTTGTATGGATATCTGCATGCACTGGAGAAGAGGCTTAGAAGGTGATAAATCAAAAATGACCAAATGTCAGTCCTGTGTGGAACTGAACTGGCGACTTATGTCAGTGCTTTTTTCATATGTGAATTGATGTGTGTTCTATTTTGCTGGTTTTTAAAGAGGTTTCTTGATGGCTTGCTTTCCATCACAGTCCTGCTACTCTGACACCAGAAATTCTGCCTGAAAGTGTTAGTGATTGACAGTGTTTTATATGCAGGAATGACAGTAAAAATCTGAAAATGGGAGACACAGGGCACTCCATAACCGCAGACTTCAGTGGGGCTTACTTATATCCAGTGCTGTAGAACTGAGATTACTTTGTTTGGAATGTACATAATGATTTCATAGTGTTTATCCGTGTTTCTCATGACACATTTGTTCTCTTGTCGACTGATCCCTTAATGTTTAGCATTTATTTATACCACGTGTAACAGAGCAGCTGCTCTATGGGACAGCCCTTTGTAGTTGCAGGCTGGCTGCTCTGGGGTGGTTTGTTGTGTTACTTTTGAAGTGCCACTCACAGTAAAGATGAGAGAAGAATGGTAATAAGTATTATAAACATCCTTCCAGCAGCCAGATAACTTCAGATATTTATTGACATTCTGGGTTTATTTTCTTTTGCTGAAACTTGGATAATAAGATTTTCTGTACTGAAAACAGTCAGCAGAATGCATCTCTGAGGCACTATTTGGTTGTCCATATAGTTTGTTAGGAGTGTAGCAAAAATAAGTGGGACAGATGGGCTGGCACAGTCACTAAAGCTGGCCTGAGAAGACATTGTTGTCCCTGTTCCAAGGTGTGTCTGAGGCTCCCAAGGTCCTGCTGGAGTTCACTCTCTTCAGTACCTAGACTTTACTTTTCTTCCAGGATTGCTCTTACAAAAAAGCATTCCAATTGTTCTTCCTTTGCTTCTGGGTGGATTTCAGGGCTCCAGGGGAGCATCTGCCTATGCCAGCTATTTAGTAGTATGTTTGGATTTCAGGTTAGTCATGGGAGCCTCTTGACTTCAATATTCTGGATTTTGGATACTGCAGTCCACATTCCCTTCCTATCCATGTTGTGTGGACGAACTCTTGGAAACGCAGAAGCACAGGGAATGTAGGAGGAGACCCTTCTGGCACCTCCCTTTGTCTAGCTGCTGCAGTGTGTGCTGGGCTGTCCAGTCACTGGCTGTGGCTGTGGGTCTGTGCATCACATCTGCCCAGTGTCTGCTCTGGGCTCTTAGTAAGACCAGCCCTGTGATTGCTTGCCACAAGAAATTAGGGATTGGAAGAGTAAAGTTAGTCATACTGAATAATAAAAGACAAATTGGAATAAATCATACAGATCTGAGTCTGGTAGCTGAAAATTTTTGGTCCTACTTATTTGAATGCCAGAACTGTAAATACTGGATTAAAGTAGACGTAAAGCTTCAACTTAGCTTGGTGAAAGTTTTTTGCATTTGATTTTGTCTGTTACAAGCTCTTTGGGATAGGGATAACATATTTTGCATAGCACCTATTAGACTGATGTCCAGATAAGAAGCTTTGAAGGCATATGTAGTTCATGTTAAGTTTTTGTGTACCTGTGTAAAATCTAGTTGATATTGCAGTGTGTGTCCATTAGCAGATAGAAAACAAGAAAAAAAGCTAACCCTAAGTAAGCACAATGTTATGATTATAGTGATCTACATCAGTTCTCTTGTTACAGGGCATGATTTCTCCTTAATTTACTTTTTTTGCTCCTGATTCTACTCTAACATGTACGAGGCAGGGTTATCTGAGTTGTAGCTTAACTGTGTTGTTTGTGGAGAATAGCCCTCACCCATGTGTGCGCATGTGGCAGTGGCTAAAAAGTTACTTGTCTTTCCTCTGAATGAAACAATTAATTAAATGTTGTTACTTCTAAAGGAAGAAATAAGAAGAAATATTTTGTTGATATATCATTTTTGTATATGATTCCTAGTCATCATTACTGAAACGTCCATGTTTTCTGTAAAACACCACTTAGATTACAGTTGTGAAATAGAGATTTTCCTATGTAGGTTGTTTCCTTAAGGTACTGGTGGCTGGGAGATGAGAGGAGGAAGAACCAGATTTGTGCTTATGGTTAATAGTTTCCAAGCTGTGGTTCAGGGGACTATTAGATGTGCCTTGCAGCTGATCCACAGAATGCTGTCCTTCTTAAGTGATGTTCCTGATAAAAACTTGAAGTTGCCTGGTAGGTTCCCTGAAATTTTGAGGGTTGGCAGTAGCTCCTAGTACAGAATGTGAGAAGAACATTGATGGAAATAATGTGAAATTGTCTGCTTACCTTTTCTTTAACCAGCTGGGCACTTTAAGATGCATTAACACAGCAATGGGCAATTGTTTGCCTAAGAATTTTGTAGTAAAACAGCTGAAGTGACATTCTTCTGTCTGGATTGTGTGTTCTGTTTTAGATAAAAAAATAGCAATTAATAGTAATCTCACCTAATCCTAATCCCTTTCTGAGGATGCTTATTTTCTAATTTCTCATTTCCTTGGGATGCCTGCCAAAAATATAAGAGGGAAGCTGAGAACTGCTTTCTACCTCATAAATTCCCTATGTGTAGCTAATTTGCTTACTCCTTGCCTCTCCTTTCTCTCGTTTAGATTGATTTGTCTACAGAGTCAATTTCCCCTGTGTATTTGTATGGTGTCTAGTGCAGGAGAACTCAGCTCTGCACCTGGGCTTCCAGCAGCAGTGAATGCATTTTCCATTGTGTCAGTGTCCCCACTGCACCCCAGCATGTCCCTTGCCATCTCCCTCTCCAGCTCTTCAACCCCTGACTCTGGTCCCTCTTAGCTTCTGCTGGCTCCTCTGCCTGCACAGGAATGACTGTAGCAGCCAGTGAGGAAAACAGGAGCACACAGGGCTGGAGTAGGGCTGGACCTGGGCTCTTACCTGTGTATCTGCAGTGCTGCACTTAGTGCTTGTTATAGAATGTGTGCCAGAATAGCACACCACAGTATTAGAGCTGTGGAAATGTGAAACATGAACTAGTAAAAGGTAGGGTGAGGAAGTTGTGAAGGTTTGCACTACACTGTTTATTACCTTTCTAGGAATGAAGCAGGTGAATGAATGAGGTCTCGAGCACCTGAGATGTACCTAGAACCCCTAAATTGTCTAATAGCACTTCTTTGCTATATGTGCTTTGATTTCTATGTGGCCTTGATAAATCTGAAAAATTATTGAGTTTCTTACATAATGTGCTGGTTTGGCCTGGGATTGGGTTAATTATCTTCACATCAGCTATTATGGGGCTGTGTTTTGGATTTGTGCTGGAGACAGTGTTGATAACACCGGAATGCTTTTGTAATTGCTGAGCAAGGCTTGCCTTGCACAGAGTCAAGGCCTTTTCTGTCTCACCCCACCAGGAAGCAGGCTGGGAGGTGCATGAGGTGTTGGGAGGGGACGCAGTGGGACAGCTGACCCCAACTGGCCCAAGGAGTATTCCCAGCCATATGGCATCATGCTGAGCATACAAAGCTGTGGGAGGAAGGAAGAAGGGTGGACATTTGGAGTGATGGCATTTGTCTTCCCAAGCAACTATTACACATGATGGAGCCCTGGTTTCCTGGGCTGAACACTTGCCTGCTCATGGGAAGCAGGAATGAATTCCTTGTTTTGCTTTGCTCGTGTGTGTGCAGTCTTTTCTTTGCCTATTAAAATGTGTTTATCTCAAGCCATGAGTATTCTTACTTTAACCCTTCTGGTTTTCTCCCCCATCCCACTGACAGAGGAGCAAGTGATCAGCTGTGTGGGGCTTAGTGGCTGACATGGGGTTAAACCATGACGTCTATACATTGAATTACTTACATATATTTTTTTATCATCCAGGGAACACCAGTATTTGTTCACGCTGGACCTTTTGCTAACATTGCACATGGAAGTTCTTCTGTTTTGGCAGATAAAATTGCTCTTAAATTAGTTGGAGAGAAAGGATTTGTAGGTAAGTAAATATTCAGTTTATTGTATTTATCTGTTAGTAAATTGGCAGTGATGCAAATGAATGGAAAAATTAGCAATTAAAGGTAACAATGCTACTTTATTATTAATATCAGTATAAAATAATCTTAAAGTGAATGTGTGATAAGCCAGAAGCACTTCTTCTCTTACCCTGCCTTGTCTCAAGTCCTGTCACTGTGTTCCTGCACCATGTTTGACTCATGAGTGGCCTGTTCACTCCACAAGGTGACTGAATCAGTCAAATGACTGGATTGCATTGAAAGAGGTGTCCTGTTGTTCATTCTATTAGTATTCATCTGGCCTCACTTGATAAACCAACAGAAACCCATTATTTTTTTCCTGATTAATTATTTCTCTACCGCTTCAGTAAACTCAGCCAAATCAGAGGTCAGATGTCCCTGGGCCAGTGCAGGGGACTAGCAAAGGCAAGGTGGAAGAAGAAAGATTAATACTGCCTCATTTTGGTGGCTGTGAGCAATTTGATTGGTCCAGCTGCATTGTCAAACCTCACCATGGGGCCCTTATGTTCCCATGAAAGCATTTGAGTGGGCAGACTCTTTATATTAGGAATTCAGCCTGCACAAGCAACAATAGACACATAGAGCTTACAGTTGCAGGCAAAATAAACTTGTGGCTGAATGATGAACTAGCTTTTATAAAAATTGTTGTGTTTATACCTTAGAATTAATAAAGTAAAAGGAGCATTGCAGATTTGGAGTAGTGATGCCTTTGCACTGCTGCAGCCATTCTCTTCTGAGTCCTGAGCACCCAGGTTGGGTTGCATTAATACTAAAGCTGAAGAGCAATAATGCTCTTGAAAAGATGCAGCAATGTGAAACTTGAGGTTTCTTATGCTAGCACCCTTAAACTAGTAAAGAAACATGTATGTATATGCTTATGTCATACCTACATACAGGAAAGCATTGTTTTTTACAGTGTTGTACAGCTTAAGCCCTTGTTTATTTCCCTCTATTAATCAGACATCCATTCAGAGAAGAACATTCTGCATTCTGAATACATTTATTTAAAGATAGTTGAATTCCTATTTCATTGGGCCATGTTTGTTGTTGCATGGCTTTGTGGAATGAAGAACAAGGGAGTTTAGGGTAGGTAACATTTTTTATAAGCCTTGTGAAGTGACTTTGTTTCTACAGCGTGCAATCTTTTCAAGTGAAGAGTCAGTTGTGTATCAATTGAATGAAAGTATGTTGGCAACAGTCTCGAGTCTTGATCCAGGTTTTGGAGCCCAAAATGTATTGCCTTAGATTTGGATTCCCTTCCATTGAGTGTGTCCCTCAGGCACAGAGAACCTTTCCTTGAATTTCTTGTGGTTTTTTCAGTCTTATCCACCTGTTTGTCTTTAACGCTCTTTTCTGCACTGTTTGTCTTTGGCTCCAGTTTCTCTCTTGGGAGACAAAGCAGTGCAGCTTCAATATAGGAAAACCTTTGTGTGCTGCCAGCTAAAGGCCCTTGTTCAGATTTTATTCCACAGAACACAAATCCCCATGAAACTGGCTTCAGACTAAGACTGCCTTTGCTCTGCAGAGCCAGGAATTTCAGCATGATTTGTAGTCCTTGTTAGATTATTAAAAGCAATAGTTCATAGAGTGGCCTACTTAAATAAACTTTTCAGGTAGTCACAAGTGTAAATATTTGTTCTAATGCTTGTAATTACCATAAGCTTTATGGTCAAAAAAAAATACATTTTTTCTGGTAACTAGTCAGAGTGCATGGGCAAAGACTACATGTAGCACCCACTGGTTTATTAAATTCTGTCCTATCCTACCCTACACAACTGAAATCTAAAATGACAGCTACAAAGTGTGCACCAGTCCACACTGAGGTGACATCTGTACAGATGGAGGGCCCAGTACCTTGTGAATCTGCACAGCAAAGCAGGTAGCAAGAAACTTCACTGCATTCCTGCTCACTGTGGAGTTTGCCTGAGCCGTCTATGGCCATTGAAATTCCAATGGGAAAGCTGATCCTGTAGTTAATTCAGACAGCCAGGGTGCAGGACAGCTATGCTGCAGCTAGGTAAGTAGCTGAGTAGTTTTATTCAGTCCTGCTAAAAGTAGAAGTTTTCACTGTTCTACATTTCCTTTTTGGGAGTGTTCTGGTGCGTTAGATCTGACACTCATTAAATCTTGTATGAGCCATTACAGTACACTTCTGCCAGGTAGGTTGGTTGCATAAGCTCAGGAGAGAATTCAAAAGGTGCTAGGAACAGAGTAAGGTATCTTGCAGAACCATGTGGCTGGGAGAGACATTTTAGGGACCATAGCCTATGAGATTACTCTCAGCTGCATCCAAAGCAGGAATATAAAAAATCTGTGACATATTCTGCGATTAAATTACTTTCCTGAATAGTAGAATAAATACCTTAATGTACATACATTAACTCACTCACTGTGAAATGGGATGATGATGATGTAAAATATATATAATTCATATATTTGTTTTATATATTCACTGTTTGTATCTGTTTTTTAATTTATTCTTTTTTTTTTTTAACTTACACCATATTTGTACTGTGGACAGTACTAAGGAGAATAGCATGGCTTGAATTGCAACAGTTACAAACACAGACTTTTTAAACTCTCCGTCCTGATTTAAGCATGCTCCTTCCTCCAGCTGCTTGTTTCCAGTCCTTTGCAGCCCCTCTGTTTCACCAGCACACCTGTTCACAGAGCCATGTGACAAGCTAAGCTGGAGAGTTGCTCTTGGTTGAAAACAGCTACAACAAAAAAAAAGCCCTTTCCTTCCCCCTCAACAGACAGTGTCTGGGCAAACAGCTTTGTGTGACAGGGGGAAGATGAGATAATGCCACATGAGATGGTGTTTTTGCTGAAATAAATATTTATAGTATTAATGTCTCCTTTGGAGCTTTCAAGTGCCAGTAAAGCTACTGTGGATGCATTAGCTGATCAGACTGAGCCTGCATTGCCAGGGCAGCTAAGCCTGTCTCCTTTCTCAGCCTGTGCTCAACTGTTTTTGCATGACATCCCAGCAGAAACCTATTGCCCTTTTTGTTGGCTTCATTTTCTGCTGACTTAACACAGAAGCAGTTCAGACTAGAGTCACAAAAACACCAGAACTGGTGCAGGAGAAGATGAGCTGGGACAGCCAGCAGTGAGAAACCAATCTGTTGTGTAGCTCCAATTGCTTGTGTGACCATGTGCCACAGCCAAGGCAAAAAAAAAAAAAAAAAAGAAACTCAAACTGTTCTTTTAAAATTTATTTTTAAGCCTTACTTTCTCTCTCTACCCTGCATTGCCTGTTTCTCTGCTTGCTTTTCAGCTGGAATGGCATCGTGCTGTGCCTTTTGAGTAGTGTCAGGTAACAGTGATATAGACAGTCTGCTTTAAAAAATATATAAAAGAAGTTTAACCATTGAGTCCTGTTGTGAACTCTTGATAACTGAAGGCATTCTCTGCTTCAGTTTCAGGTATCGAGGTGAATCACAGGCATTCATTACATTTTAGATAGCTTAAGCCTTTTAGCTCATCTTTTCCTTTCTCTCTTTCCTGAGCCTTGTTGCTATGTACCAATAACTCAGCCTTTTTGCTCTGATTTTGGGTTCTTGGTATGAGTTTTGCTGCTGAACTTTAAGTGCAATGCTGCAGCTGCCACTGGATGGTTTGCACTTGTTTGTCCTCTCAGCCTTTTAGTGTTTCCCTGCAGATTCCCCCTGGCCCTGCTGTGAGCAAGAGTGGCCCACTGAGGATGGCTGCAGGCAGCTCCTGCATGGGGTGCACCCACGCTGTGGCACAGTGGATGTACCCATCATCACAGCTGCCATGTCCCTAAAACTGTAGGGTTTGGGGCTCTCTGAACTCGGGGCTTTCCTGAGCTGTCAGGAATTATTGCACTACACAACTCAACAGATTACCCTATCCATCTCTTTAATCCCTTCATGTTTTAGCTGAAGAGAGGGGTTATTGTAAATCAGAGGACAAGTGAAGCATGAGTAGATCCTTGGAGTCCTAAAGCAGCATTCTTCTCAAGTTTGTTTTTCAGGTTTGGACTTTGTGTTTGTTGGTTGCTTTCTTTGCTGCTCTCGATAAGCATGTCACATTTGATGCTGAGAGCATGCTGTGCTGGGCAACTTTGTCCTGATACGTTTTATCAGGTGACAAGAGGGGAATTATTGCTAGCTGTTGCTGACTGAAGAAAAGTTCACTTTCTGTTTCTTTCTTTAGTTGGTACACTTGATGTAATTGGAAGGAATTTGTAGACACAGTAAATGTTTATAAGCTAATTGACTCTTTTTATTGTGTTGGTACTCTGTTGGTTAGAGTAAGCTAATGATGCTAGCTGTTCTAAGTATCTCTTCAGTACATACAAAATTTTATTTCAAAGGCCGTCCACTTTACATACTCTCACCGCAGACATTGTTTAATAAGTTTATAAAGCGCCTTATAAAAACTGTATGTGTTTAATACACTAATGAATAATCTTCAGTAGGTTTTTTTTTCATGTCATAAGACACTTCAATCCATTTTTTAGTGTACTCTTTTTCCAAAAAGGGAAATAAAGCTCAAATACTTTGGCTAAACTTCTTTTGGCACCACCAGTAATGTGATATTATTACATTTAAATGTCAAGTTCAAGGATTTATTTTTAATATTTTTTTGCTGGATACCATTAGAAGGGGATACCATGCAGTGACCCTCCAGAAAGCTTTAATTTTTAAGAATCTTTCTAGCTTGCATTATTTAATCTCTGACTTCTTCACTCTTACTTTCACAAAAAAACCCAAACTTTAGTATGACTGCATTCCACTCTCTGTTTTGCTCTCTGAACAATGTGGCTGTTCTTGTTAAAGTGTTATAGCAAGGGTAAGGTTTCACAGTACGGGATGGCTGAGAGCATTATCAGTGTAGGTGTTACTTGCCTACTCTGATCTGTGTGTACTACAAACTAGGAAAAGGATGTTCAGAACGTTGCAGTATTTTCTCTGACCCCATTCGTAGTGCAGCTGCTCAATCAGCTGTGCTGGGCACAACTGTGACAGTGTGGCGGGGGGAGGGAAGGTGATACTGTGTTAGTTGGTATTGCTGTGAGGCTCTTAAAGTCACGGTCTAATAATACAAGTCTCAGTGGTACCACAAACTGCAAAATAAGGTGCCATTACTGCTAGAAGATCCGTGAATCTGTGCCGTTTGCTTGTGAGTAGTGGTGCCTTTCACATCCAGGCTGCCCTTTTTATTTCTTTCCTCACAACTAATGAGGAAAAAGTAAATTCCATTTCTTTCACTTGTTGTAAAGTGGGAACAAAAAAAAAAAAAGTCTCCTTCTTCATGCTTTTAAAATCTTAGCAAATTTTCTTACCAGTAAGCAGGAAGGTCTTCAGAGATGAGATGTCGTATAATGTGTTTTTCTTCACTGGCATGAAGTCAGAGTTCCTGAAAGCTGAGTTTGCTTACTGCCTTGTCTCAAATAATCTGTGTGCAAGTCATGCTTGCTTATAGCTTGCTGCAACTGGAAGTCAGGTGACAATGATTTAAATTACCATCTATTTCTATTGCAGAAAATGCTTAAAACAGTCTTGAAATAATTTATGAATTTTATGTGAAATGAGAATCAAATCTTTTCTTATATTTTTGTGTATTCAGAGTCCTTGAGAAAGTTCTGACTCCACCTTGTTACTGCAGATTTCTATAATTTTTTTCTTCTGCTCTTTAGCATACATTGCAATATAAAGCTTTTCAGAAGATTGAGTAGACAAGAGCTTTCCCAAATATTTTTGTGTGTAAGGAAGCATTGACTTCAGTATTATATGTCACTGTATTTCAGAGCTCAGTTAATTTGAAACCATATAAATTATGCAAAGCTGAATTCAAAACTGAAAGTTGGTATTGATCATGAACTATTGAATTATGTCTAACCAATATTACACTTGGCATAAAAAAGTGATGTTTTGCCCAGTCAGGAGAGGTGGTGCTATTTTGAAGACAAAACCTCCTAAATTAAGGACTGTCTTGTAGTGAGATTTTACCTTCTTCCCTTTAAAAAATAATACATCTAAGAAACGTGTTGGAAATTCACTTAGTCTTTCCTTGCTGCAAAGCATATTTGTAAATATTTGTTCCCAAATCTGTTTATATCCAGAATTGCAAGGGGCAATTTACAGGAATAAAATAACATGTGATTATAAATCATCAGCCATTTAGCTGAGTTCTCTGCTTTATCTGACAAGCATATCAAGTGATCTGCTTCATAAACTGACTTAGCTCCAGTTTGAAACCAGCTAGGATTTTTAACTCTTGCCATGGCAAATTTAGACTCATTTGTTCTTTTTTTTTTTCAGTGTTGTGTTACAGCTTAATCCTCTCTTTCTCAAGTGATAATTTTTATACATTACTGTGATTTACTTAATACTGCTAGGCTCTCACACTCCTCCCTGATGTTTGCAAATACGAAGTTCCCAAATCATAGGTCAGATTTTTGTCATTTTTCTCCAATGGCAGTAACTCTTTACTAATAGCTTTTATTCTGTTTCTCTTCTTCATAAATGCACATAAAGTTTTCCCCATGTGATATGTTTTCAAGCTTTGCTATTGCCAATCAACTCCATCAGTGTTCCTCAGTCTTTCTGCTGACATGGTTAAACAGACAGTAAATGGGAGCCCTGGGGCTGGTCCCCTCTCCTGTCCCAAAGTTCTCATGTGGTGGCTGCCTGTTCTCCCCTTAATCATGTAGTAATGTTCTTCCAGCCTGGTTAACAGACTTGTGTGTTTTACTGTAGCAGATTCTTTTGTTCCTCATCATTGATGAGATGTTGTATTTTCATCACTGGAGAAAGCTCTTAATTTGGCATAGCCTCCCTTTGGTAAACAAAGGTTATATTTCTTACTTATTTCAATTCTTTTAAAGTTATTCTCTTCTTAAAAATCTGTTAAAAAACTGTCTAGCCTGTAGTCATGAGAGATGACCATGTAGCTGTGCATCTTATTTCCGCTGCACCTAAGGGGTTAACACCCCATTCCATGGCTACATAGTCACTCATACTTGCCCCCATTGCTTGAAGATTGGTTTTGTTACTTTTCAGGCACAAGGTACCAAAAGAAAATGAATTTATTTAAGATGTTGATACAAGCATTGTGGTTTGTATTTTTCTTCCAGGATTTTGAAAACTCTGATTCACACTTTATTAAGAGCAGTGCATTCAGCTCTTATTTCAGGTATTTAATTCCATTTTTAATATATTACAGTAACCTCACACCATTAGCTTCTGTGTTTTAATTTGTGGGGCTGAAGACCCTTTTAATTTGTTTGCATTTCCTTTACAGCTTCTGCCGCTTGTTCCCTAGTGTAGCAGCTCACTCTGTCTTTTCCTCTCTTTTAGAGCTTATGTAATTAATAGTGACATTATCTTCTACTCAAGAAGTTAACCCTGCAGGATAGCAAAGCTGTTTATTTGACTGACTTTCCTCTTAGTGACCAGAAGTTACCACTGTTCTCAGGTCAGATGTCATGTGAGAGACCAGGCATTTTAATTTCTGCATTTAGAGAATTTCGAATTAATGGGTGATTTCAGTATGAAGAAAGCAATTTTAGTGGTTACATGATAGGAAATAATTAAGAGATAGCATGGCCTTGTCACAGTTATTTTCAGTGGGGTTTTTATTATCATTGGTGGATGGATGCTGTTCTGTGCTTTACTGGAAAAGGAATTAAATGGTTTTCTTACAGACTGTGAGCTGTGCAGGGGTACGTGTGTGTTGGTTGTGTGCTGAATGAAGTGTCACACCGTGACTGAGCTGGCTGGGTCACAAACAAGCGGAGGACTGGACACATGTAGCTTATTTGAGAAATCCATGTTTTCTTCCCTTCTTATGGGTTTTCAGAGTAGAACAGAGATGCAGTGAGATACTGTTTGGGATGGGATTGTATGCCTGGGGAATGTGCTGCGGTGATGATGGGGTGGCAGGAAGGGCAGTGTGAGTGTTCCTTCTGGCTGGCTGGTAACTAGAGCTGGCTGGCTCCTGAGGAGCTGGTGCTGTGAGGAAACCTGTCCTGTCTCCTGTTTCTGGCCCAGTGAAAGACAAGGAGACAAAGCTGCCGAGTCCATCATTTCCCACCAGCAGCGCACGATGGAGATCTCCCAGTCTGTCGTGTGGCTGTGCCACTGCCGTGCCTGACAGGAGCCATACATCTTATTCCCACCTCCATCCTTGACTGGCTTTCTGGCCTTAAGCAAGTAATTTCAGCCTCTATGCCTGCACATATAATCCCATTCTTCCCGATGTGTTCTTTCAGTTTATGAACTTCCTTGGGGGCAAAAACTGTCTCGCCATAGCAAATGGGGAGATGACAAGCACTGCTAACAGCAACTTTAAAGTAACAGGGCTTTTGTAGAGCCATGGCAGCTGCCAGTATTTAAACATGCATCAGGAATTTACTTACAGGCTGACATGGTATTTTAATGTCCTGTATGCTGACCTCTTCTGCAACATGTTAGAGATTAACTCAACTCTTTCCTCTGGCAGTGATACTCATAAACTAAATGGAGTGTACAACTGTTAAGGGCTATCCATTATTCTCAGTCTCAGGATAGTTACCCAGAGGTAAAAATAGATGGGAAGGATCTGTCATTCATTCAGAAAGCAGAGGCACTGCCCAGTTCCTGATAAATAAAATGCCATTCTACTGAGTAGAAACTGATGACATTGCAACTTCTGTTTATTTTCCCTTCCCTCCCCAAGTAAGCAATCTTACCTAGTTTTAAAACTCCCAGCACATAAGAAGCAGTTCCTTTTGTTTTCTTGTTGCCTACTGATTGTATTGTTTTTATTTATAAGAAAAAAAGAACCAGGGGTTAAAAAAATTACAAACAGTAAAACATGTATGCTTTCTCTTAATTCATCACTTGGCAAAGGAAATAAAAGCAGTCTCCCCAGCTAACAGCATTACCTTTGCTTAGGGTTATTTGGCAGAAAATCCATCATCCTCTCTCCATTTGTGAGTATTTCATATTGACTTACACCCTTTAGCAAGGGTCAGCAGGGCAGAGTATGCATAAATAGTTCAAGTCCCATTTCAAAGGCTGAATTTTAATTTTAGTGGATGGTTTATTTTTAATATCAGTTGAAAATGTTAGCTCTTTATTAGTTTTTTGTTTGGTTTACTGACCTTTTGATCCTGAAACCTAATTTTTTTTATGGACAACTCGAATAAGAATTAGGTTTCTTCAGATATTTACATCATGTTGGAGAAACCAGTGCTTGCTTTTTATTTTCTGACTCGTTCTGAATCTGCAGACAGAAGTGCTTTGTTTTCTGAAAGCTTTTATAATTAAAATTGTTAATAATGTACACATACTGAGGCAGGCAATGTTTGTTTGTTTACTTTGTATGTTTACTTTTGAAATGGCTGACTTAATTCATCAAGGCTCCAGAGAAGTCAATATAAACATGGAATATGAAAAGGACATAAATACATGTATTTCCATTTTTGATTACAGTAATTATGGTAGGCAAAGTTTTAGTATCATCTAGTACAAATTTACATTTTGCAGAGTTGATTTTATGTTTTCCACTAGTATTCCATAAGCTCAGGCACACTAAGAGCTGTGTTAACAGGTGTTTCAAAAACTATTGTTTAAAGCTACATTTTCTTATTCAGGATCAGAACTCTGATATGTTTTCTTCTCATCCTGTGCTGCCTTGTTTATGAACCCAATAAAAATAATGTGGTTTTGGGAAAAGGTTAAGATTGTGTCTTTAGATGTTCCTGGAAGAAAAGTGCAGATGCTAAGGGTATATTATCCAAATATTTTTATTTATAGATGTTTTGTTTTGCCTCAGAAAGGAAGTACTCTGTGATAATGCAATATAAAAGAAAAATAGTGTGATTTCTCTGAAACAAATGCTAACTTTAAATTCTTGCTTTGTTGGGGTTTTTTCATTTTCAGGCAACAAACTAACTATATGTATTATTGTATGCTGGGTATTTTAACAGAATATAATTACAGAAAAATAGTTATTTCTCTTTGAAAACAGAAAGTATGTTTGTTTACATATCTGATCTTATCACCTAATCAGATTAGCTTTAAAGAAAAGTTCAAGAATTCATGTCTAGGGATGTAAATTTGTTTCTAAACCATTTTTAAACATGTTAATGAGATTGCAAATAATGCTAGGTTGTGTATGGCCAGTATGATTTGTTAATGGGAAGAGTGGTGTTTTGGCAAATAGCCAAAGTGCTTTTGAAGGTCGGATGTTGACAATATTTGAAAGTGTTCAAAGGCTGCTCTCTGATTCTATAAAATAATACATTAAAAGAAAAGATTAATATCCTAAATGGTATCTCAGGGTCAATTTAAAGCTCTGATCTTGTAATTTAATTTTTTTGTGTTTTTATAAAACTGCTGTTTAGTTAATTAGATTTGATTTAGAAAACAGATTAAATTCTTCTACAGTAAGACAAAATGTAGGTTACACCCTTTTTTAAATTTTGGGTGGCCTACCTGTCTTTTGTATGATGGGCCTATTTTTTGGTCCCTTTATCATTGGCTTTCTATGCTGACAGCTTTTTGAAGCTGACAATCTCAAGCTCTTCAACTTTGCTACCTGCAGGAATAAGGCACATGCTGCTAGTGTATTTTCAGCTTGGCACTGGCTGCAAGCCCTGAGTGGGAATGAGGCTTCAGGGACAAGCAGATGCTTTACATGCATGAGGACACGGTATCTTTGTGCTGCCTCCATCTATGGCATCTCAAACAGAGCTCCCAAGAGACTGAGTAACAGCTTCATAAATCAAGGGTTGCAGCTTCAGCCTTTCCAGAAGCCAATTAGGAATTCAGTGTACGTTTTGGGGTTCTTCACTGCACAAGGAGCAAGAAAGCACAGAAATGTGGCTGAGGGCTAAAAGATGATAGAGTAGCTAAGATGACAAGATGATGGGCAATTATGAAGAGGAATTGAAAAAAAAAATTAATAATTTATAACCTGTAGTAAGGAGGGACAACTAATAATGTAGAAATATTTCAGAAATGGTAATGGGTAGTTTGCAATGGCATTTTACATGATTACATGAATTGTGGTTAAGTGGATAAATCTACAATAGGCATTAAAGAATTGGTTTAGCTGTGAGCAGTTGCAAGGATTTGTTGTGTAAACCAGAAGAATTATGGTTTGGTTTGATTTTGGTTTTGACTGCATTTTTAGTTGGGAATTCCATGTAGGAAGATGGGATTTGTTGATGTGTGACCTTAGTACCTTGTCTCTCCTCAGTTTGTAATTCTTTCTGTAAGATAAATTACACATGACGTCACATCATTTAACAGACACAATTATTTTCCAGAGCAGTTTTAACCAGTTGAGTTCTTTTGCCTTATCCAAAAATGATAGGAAAAACAGCAAATACATGGTAATAAGTTTGTCACATATCATCAATCTTACACTTTGAATAGAGGTTTTCAAATACCAGTTTTGTATATGTTATTTGAAAAATACAGGTGATTGTAACCAAACTAACGCCTGCCTGCAAAAGGTATTGAAGAGCTTCCATGAAAAGCTTCCATGATTTCTGAAGTTGCAACTGCTGCATTTCTCTGTGTATGTGGCTATTGCTTGAAGTTTGTGCAGCACAGTGAGCTTTGCTTGTCTGCTTCTTTTACCCTCCTCTGCTCTTCTGTGGCTTATGCTGCATGTTTGCACCACTAGGCATTATTTCCTGTCTCCTAAAATACTACTAACAGTACCTGGTGTTCTCTGTCTCTGTGGAATGTCTTTCTGTTTATCAATATCTTACATTTTGTATGTGTTTAATACACGTATTGCACTCTGTGTAGAATAACTTCCACTTTCACAGAGCTCTCCAGCAAAGCTCTTGGGGTGGTCTTGTGGAGTAATTTACAACCTTTGCATCAGATGTTTCACTAGGCCATTTTTACATCAAGACAAACAGCTAATGCGGGGTAATAATACTCTTCTTCCTGGGGATACATAACAGGAGATGCCCTTTTCCATTAATTTCTAAAAGATGTAGTTGTGTTGTCAAGAGTAGTGTTGTTGGTGTCCTTTTCCAGGCCAATCATGAAAGGCTGCGATTCTGTCTCCTAGCAAAGACTTAAGTGGATTGAAATAAAACCAGAACCTGCTTGTCCTTCTGGGAGAGGGATGCACTACATGGGTACACAGAAAAGACAGTGCCTAAGTCATGGGAAAAATCATTACCATAATAAGCAAGTGCTCCCTGGATTTTAGCAGGGCAGAACAGAGATTGCTTCTCCAAGTATGTGTCTCGGTGCAGTCAGGGGAGCTCTGCCCCAGCTGCCCAGGGCACAGAGCTGCCTGCACTGTCAGCGGGGTGGGCTGATGGATGGCTCTGTGCCTGGGTGTCTCGGGTGACTGCGCCAGTGACAGGAGCATTGATCATCCCGATTCAGCCGCCCTTTGTTGTGTGGCTTTCGCCGCAGCCTCGGCCGCCACCACTCTTCTTCCGTCCGTGCACAGATGCTTTTGTTCTGTGATGAGAACTTGGAGAAGTGCGGGCACTGGCAGAGTGATTTCCTGGGCTGCCCCCCTCTCCCAGCCATGTCCCTCTGAACCCCTCTGGCATTCGAGGACACCCACAGCCCAGCATGTGGTGGGAGGTGCTGCTCCAATGGATTTTGTCTCCGAGCTGTGATAGGCTCTGATGGCAGCTTGTCTGGCTGCAAAAAATCTGTGTTCCTCACTCACTACGTGTATCATCACTCATTGCTCGACTGTATTTCTGCTGCACTTCAGAAAGTATGTCTTCTTCCAGGGCATATGCTAAAATGGTGGTTTGTCTCAAGAATAGGGTTCTTTGCATCCCTACTTTCCTTCTTCACAAAACAGTACAATATTGGTGCTAAAGCACATGTTAGAACTTTTCCAGGGAAGAAATTTTCAGGCTCTCTGCCTGCCCCTTGAAGTTAGTGTTTTCCAGATGCTTGTAACATGAATTCTCAAAGCATGTTCAAAGTCCATTTTCAGTAGCTTTTTAAGGGGAGTGTAGAAGGACCCAAAACCTGAGAGCTCAACAGAAAGCATTTTTACTCTGGTGAAAGGTGTATTGGTGGCAGGAGCTTCAGCCAACTGGAACTTTTAAAAGTGGAAGTAAATGAAAGTCTGGTAGTGAGATTATGCATTGAGTAACATGGTGTAAGTGTGATGAAATTTATTTTAAGCCCTTAGGGAAATACTGTGGGTACCATAAGTTATACTTACATATACTCCTTGTAGAATTGTAGAAGAATGGCCTGAAATGAAGAGCGATCAGTGCTGCTGTTAATTATTCCTTCCACGCAAGTCCGAATAAAGAAGTGGTGAGGTTTTAATTTTGTAATTACCAGAAGACTAATAATTCTTTTGCCAAAGGCCATGGTGATCTTTAAAGTATGTAATGTAATTGCCTTATTCCTGTGCCATTAATTGTGCTGCGAATGTGGTCATCTGTCTTATGAGCAAATGTTACTCTGTTACCTCAAAGAAAACGTGCTATGAATGGTGAAAGATGCAACCTAAAATTCACAGTTCTTTTGTTTGAATTTTTCTGGTTGTAACAGAAGAAGGTTACAAAAGGGGGGACTGTGTATATTTGGTTAGTGTATTCAGCTATGCCCAATACTTAGGTTAAGAGTTACAGATCTTTACATGAGTATAGGACACGGAAATTAAGAGTGACTGTAAAACCTGGCAGACTTAGCAGAGGGATTCAAAGAAACTTGTAGCCCATGAAGACACATTCAGCTCACTTAATTTCAATCAGAATGAATCTGTTTGTGACTTGTAAGACATCTTACGGTTTTAATCTCTAGTAATAAATCTAAATAATGAGCTCATTGCTATAGTGAGCTGCAAGAAAATGTCAAATTTTACATTCGGAGTATCGGAATATGGTTTGACAAGGTGGCTAGGGGAGAATTAAGTTTTCCATTGCTGAAATGTATCTTCCTTCCTTCCTTCCCTTGCTTCTGCTGCTTGTTTGAAAACATTCAAATACTTGTCTGCTCTAACTTCAACTAATTCAAATACAGCCCAGTGGAAAAACTGACAATTTTTTTTTGCGCTGTGTTTTTGTATGTTTTTGCTTTCTATTTAGCAAATTGCAACAGTTTATCTTCCAATTAAATGAATGCCAAAAAAGTCTGGGCAGCAGGGACAGAGCAGAAGAGAAAGGTAGAAGACTTAAAAATGAACAAGAATTACCCTTTCAACAAGGCAGGGTGCTCATGTGGTTCAGCCACGGTGTAAAACCATGCCCTAAATTGGTGGTTTGGAGGCAGGAATCACTGCAGTTGCACTTCTGTATATTTTCAAGACGGGGAGGCAAGCAGAGTTGTGGAGATGTGCAGAGCATGCTTTCTGTCACACACTGCTACTCCTGCCAGCTCCTGGAGTTTTCAGTTTGATTCCCACCCTGAATTTAAAATCCAACATCTGCAGCATGCATACATAAACAGGCCTTTAACGCCCACATAAAGGAATTGTAGCCTTAATTTTCAAAGGATTGAGATGTAAGGGTTTTCTTCACCTGTCTGGCTTGGAGTAAATAAATGAACTTTCTGTAATTTTTTTTTTGTCTATAGTCTAGGAATGATCTGTATGAGCCATTTTGCCTGTTCTTTTTTTTAATGTATGGGATGCTCTTGGAAAGTTAACAGCAGTTGATATTAAAAGTAACTGTGAGAGGTTATGAGGTAACCTTTAGTTTCTCATTTAAATCTGCTCTGCATTTCAATGGTAAAATTACTTTCTTATGGAAAAATAAATGTTTCTGAGGAAAAGATTGAAATAGCTTGTTGTGGAGTCCCAAGGGAATCAGCACTTAATTTAAGTGTATTCTTGGGAGCCAAGTTTCCTATGCAGCCCCTGCTGCCAGCAGGCAGTGACTGTTAGCCAAGGCCTGAGACTCAGCCAAAGGAGATAATAAGTGTCCATTGAAGGAAGGCAGGATGAATTGCCATATCTGCCGGTTCAGTCAAAGCATGGATTGGGTGTCAACAATCTGAAACCTCCAGTGCCCTGACCTGGCAAGGCAAATAATGTCCTGACATCTTTTTTTAGTGAAAGATGGAAAGTACAGATTACATCCAATTATCTTATGGTCTGTTAAACTTAGGGGCAAATATTTTTCCTGTTACCTTTTCTTTGAGACTTCACAACAACAACATA
Organism: Rhabdornis inornatus; assembly: GCA_013397075.1. Classification (NCBI taxonomy): domain Eukaryota; kingdom Metazoa; phylum Chordata; class Aves; order Passeriformes; family Rhabdornithidae; genus Rhabdornis; species Rhabdornis inornatus. The sequence continues at coordinate 727,763 of VWZS01004875.1, forward strand.
AAATTTTGACAACTAATGCAAAGTATTTTCTTCATGGAATGGAAAATGTTCAGGCTTAACATATTCATGTGTAGTTTTCTGCTGGACTTTGTGTTCAGCAGTGGTAGCAGTGAGTTCCTGTGTTCCATGACATCTGAGAATGCATGGAAAGAAAAATGAACAGGAAAAACTCCCTGTGTTGGGGGGGCGAGGAGGGGGAGGAAAAAGTGCTTGTTACATTCCAAAATCAGTCATAATAATGGAAGTTCACATCAAATAATTGCTAGAGTCAGAATGGACAAGCATCTATCTTATTCATCTCTAGCTGTACTAACAAAAATATGATACCCTGTTAGAGAAATCACTGATCATCCTGGTTTATTTTGGCGATTGCGCACCTTGGTATTTTTCACTTTAAAAAGAACATTTCAGTTCTTTATAGCTAGCATATCTCTAGTTCCAGGTTCATAGTTCATGTGCTTCTGTGACTTTGAGCTCTTCCTTTCCTGAGTTTACCAGCAGACAGCTGCACCAGAACAGATATGTTTACATGTGGGGAGTAAATGGCAACTTGCAGCTCAGAGTTTCCATTTCCTTTTACATTGTTCAGGAATCCAGGCTCACAATTCGTCCTCAAGCTTCGCCTCATGTGTGTGCATCTGACTTGGCCCTTTATAGTAAAAATGCTTTATTTTGACATTGATTTGTTGATACAAAGGGCTGACTGGGGAAAAGATACTTTCACTAGAAATTACCCTCAGTACACATCAAGTTCAATTGTGGGTGAAATAGCTTTTTGAAAAATATTCTAAACATCACTTTCTGTAAGGCTTTTAAGCACTATATCAGTGTAAGACTAATGTGGAACCACTTTATGCAGCTTTAGCAAGATAGATGTATTTTTAGATGGAGAAAAATTACATTTTATATTACGGATGATGGTGAAATCTGATTAGCTGCTTAACACGTGACACTATTTAAGTTATTGTCACATGTAGGTGATTCCAGATGCCCTTGGTAAGGCAGTAATTACATGAAGGGGGTTATGATAATTATAAACAAGAGACAAGACCATGAGAGTGATTTGTTTATTTGCCTGAACCCTGAAGTAGAATTAAAGACTCTAGTGAAGAGTTTGTTTGACCTTACACCACCCGACAGACTTATCTCCACTGCCTAGTTTCACCCCTATGGGCTTCTCCGTCCCCTTTTTCCCCTTACCTAAGTTTGATATTTTGAGTTCTTGCTCTGAAAGAAAACTGTGGTTTATTGATGATTTTGGTAGCAGGAGTGGGTGAAGTAGATGTCACGTAAATGATCTCTGGAAAGGCCTGTAGCAATTGTGTGTTGTGTTTTGCCTACTGGCTTTTTGACCCAAGGTCCTGCAGTTACCCTGATGTGTTAGAATGAGCTGCTTTTGGTCACACTCGTGGATATTTTATGAGGACAAATTATTTGACATTATTTGACCATTTTGATGTGGTTTATTTCTCATATATATGTAAAATAATTGCTAGGTTTGACCTATAGTCCACTCTTAACAGTAATGCAATGGTAGTGCACTGCTGATACATGAAATTTTAATTTTTAATCCTCATTCCTTTATGATGCTTAGGCTCTAAAACTGAAGCATAAAGTGAAACAACACGTTTGTACTTTAGGTTTTGCACTTTATATGACCACACAGTGAGATTCCAGAGAACTCAGTACTTCTGGGTACAATTTTCAGTACTGACTGAAAATTGCACCCAGAAGATAATATTTTAGCACTTCTCCGACTCATCAAGTCTTGTCAGTGCAAGGAGGGGATCCAGAAGGCAAAACAAGGCCTGGGACTGTAATAATACTGATCTAGGTCAGTATATGTTTGCCATGGAGTTCTGTTCTCAGCCTGGAAATGCAAATACCTGTGTGTTTTCTGTGAGCTTGCTGAAGGCAAATAATTTGCCTCTTTACTTTCATTAAAACTGCATTAGAACTGTGTTTGTGGCCCGGAAATCAAAGCAAGCAGTTAACACCATGCTGGTACCTATTACAAACCCCCTACCTGCTTTCAGGGCAGCAGCCCGGGTAGCCGTGATTCATGGAGCTGGGAAATAGCTGCGTGGCAGGGCACGGCATAAACAGGCAGCTGGGGGGGAGCTGCAGCTGGGCAAAAATGTATAAGCAGGTAGTAGTGCCCAAAATTTATGTGAGTTCACCTGTAATTCTCTTCTATTGACAAACCACATATGAGAAATTATTATCAAAATAAATGGACCTGTGTCTTGCTTTAATTTTCTGTTGTTACATGTAAAGTGATTAGCTCGCCACATAGTACTTTCAATTCCTGTTTCATTTAAAGTGATTAGCTGGTTTATCTCATGATCATTGAATGTAGAGTAGTTTGAAACTTCCCATTCATAGTCTGTGTTTTTCATTGATGCTTTAATTTGAAAGCAGGAAACAATCTGAAAGTAATTGTATTAAGTGTTTCAGCACAAAGATTTTAAAATATAATAGCTTGGCATGTTATTCTGTCTTCTTACTATTCCTTGGAGGAAATAAAATGGAGTTGCAACTTTCATCCAGGCAGCTTTTCTACTACATCCTGTTTCCTTCCGCACACTGGAGAAAGCACTGACGTTTGTCTCCCTTTCCTCCACCTCCAATGAAAAAACCCTGGTCTCCATGTTGTAGCACTCACTGTGGAGAACTCTGATCCAGTATTTGGGTTGTTTAGGCAAATGAGAATTTTGACCTCTGTATCAAAGGGACGATTGCACAGAATAGAGGGATATGCACAGCCCTGGCTGCCTGGGCTGCCCGATGGGTGCTTTGCTGTGCAAGCAGTTGTTGTGGAAGGCTGACATCTCTGCTTTTCTCCCAATGAAAGGCAGACTTGCAATCCCCCCTTTCTCAGAGGGAAACTGACCCTTGAAAAGGCTTGGCATGAAATGGATTAACTCCCTGGAAACTTTGTTTGGAAATGTTAGGAGACTGCTATGTATATGTGCTGGCAATCTCTGAGAGAGACAAATTATTTTCCCACCCTCTCAAGCACTTGGTAGTTTATCTGTTGTTTATATTAAAGATTGATTGTGGCTATATATTCCTAATTCAGGGTTCCCATTAATCACTGTGTGCCACATAAGAGACTGGAGAAGAAGAATGAGGGTTACTGGAAAGCAGAAATGTGATCCCTGGCTCTGCTTTTAATGTGACTTATCCTGGCATTAGCTTTGCTCCTATGAATTACTGCGTTTGTGTAAACATCTTTTCTGTTTTTTCCCCCCATGTTTGGTGTGTCTGTTTTTCTCAGGGCTATTTAGAAAAAGATGATATGCTTATTACAATGATTGAGGAGAGCGTTAATCATGACACTTGCCATGTTGCTATTTCAAGAGGTCCCTGCTCCCCCAGCAGACAGACCCCCTTGTTTGCTACTACTTGCTTCCTCTCCCAGCCCCAGCAGCCATTTCCTCCCTCAGAGCAGATCCAGGCAATTGTTTCAGCCTGTGCAAAACGAAGAAGGGGTATAAAAGGACCAGTGGGGTTAGGACAAATGCACAGAGGCTGGGACTTCCTAAAGCGCATCGGCTGCCAACAGTGAGATACTTTCTGCCGCAGCAACAGAGCAGATCTGTGTGTCCTTCTCCTTGACCCTGCTGAAGGCTGCCAATCCTGAAATGTTCAATCAGCCACTTGTGGTCCCTTCCCCTCCTAAGCATGAGAGACAAAACTGCTGGCAAGAGGGAAAGAGAAGGGAATTTACGAGTTTTTACAAGTTGATTTGGGCTATGAGAACACGTTCCCAGCCCTGCTTGGAGTCAGGTCTAGGAGCCTCTGGAGCAAGCTGTTTTCCCACCCTGACTTGTCTGCCTGAAAGTCCCTTCACATCTTTGAGAGGTGTGCCGAGCTCTTTAATGTGTTCTGGTAGAAAGTCATCGCATTGGTAAACTTTCAACCAACAGATTTAATCCTTTACATTTTTTATTTGCTTGTCTTTGCCTAATACAAAGAAATTACTTGGATTTTAAAAGAAGCAATCAAAATAATTTCTATTTGACAAATCAGAAGAAATTCTCTCTGAAGGTACTGGTATCATTTAATACAGATTATCTTCTCTTTATTTGTAGCTCCACTAAACGTACTTTGCCACGTGTATGCTAATTCTGCACAGATTTCTCTCTTCAGTCATGTTATATTCATGTCTGACTTCTTAGGTGCAAAATCCCATTATTAAATTCGTTATTTAACAGCGTATTCAACACCGAGATGTGATTGTAACTGCTGGTTTGTGTTTATAGCTAAACATCCTCTCCACAAAAGCAAGAGATCACCGGAAGTTCTGCAAACATAGGAGAATTTAGGTCCATTAATTGTGATGAAACACATCTTTAGTGAAATCAGAGGAGGAGGAATAATATAGGAAAGTCTTATATCTGAAGATTTGCAATCATTTTACACGTAATTGCACAGAAACGGGGATTTTAGAGGACTATGTATTTTTAAAATATTTTGGTTCAAACTAATTTAGATTGCTTGGTTTTCCCCCCCATGTAACTACCTTTGATGGCATATTGTACATATAAGAATAAGAGAATTTATTTCTGAGTTGGGAATAGGTTTTTAATCAGACTCAGTAATGTAAATAGACCTCTATTTAAAAGTTCATTCAAAACTGAGTACTGGTGTGTATTTAAGTGCACTATATGCTGAAGTAGAAATATCCCCCAGTGTTTAACCAAAAGCATGTTTAATGTGTGGTTTTGTTTTGTTTTTTTAATGTTTAACAGTAACTGAAGCTGGCTTTGGCGCTGACATTGGGATGGAGAAATTCTTCAACATCAAATGCAGAGCGTCTGGCTTGGTTCCCAGTGTGGTTGTACTTGTTGCTACAGTGAGGGCTTTGAAGATGCATGGAGGTGGGCCAAATGTAAGTTTTTGCACCTTTCTTGGAAAAATCAAATTGCTGCTAATATTTGAAATAAGTAAAATACCTTGATTTAAGAAATATTTGGGGTGGTCTGTGGGGCAGTATTTAGATAACCCTTCTGAGATGCCTCATTATATAGATGTTATCACTAAAGTTTATGCTATCTCTAAAATTAAGCCACAAATTAAAGAAGAGGGACGAAAGAGCTCTGAAGAAGTACTATATCTTGCAGAGCAAGGGAAGTTTGTTGCATTAAAAAAAGAAAGCTGTAAGATATATATATATATTATTTTCCTTGCCTTTTGAAATAGGATTTGTAAGTGCACTGAAGTTGTCACAGGCTGGGAAATTTGACAGCCGAGGAGGAATGAGATGAGTTTGAGTTGCAGTATGTGAGTGGAAGTAGAGAGCATTATTGGTGAAGGTTTTGAGATTTCTTTCTCTCCAGTAGTGGGTACCCCTTATGTCCTTTTATTTTGCTCAGATTAATTCCCTTGGGCATGCTGAAGTAACTGATGAAATTTTGCAAGTGTTTTCCTGGTGTACCAAGAGTCACCAATGTATCATTTTTTGCTGTCTAAACCACAAAGAGATTTTACAGATTACTGATTGTAGAAATGTTCCCCAAACGTGCAATCAGATCAGACTCTGCTAGCCAAGCAGACAGACACTTAACTCCTAGGAACACTTTCATCTGCCCAGCAGCATGCTGGAGAGTGATGCTGCCAGGGAAACAGTCACGATGGGTGAAAATACCAGAGCTGTTTCCACAGCCACAACATTTTAGAATGCATGGTTTCCCTTACAGCTAATCTTCTCTAAGAGTTAAAGCTGAGCTACTCTTTTTCAGTCTTTCAGGTTGATACAGTGATATAATTTTCTATCATTTTAGTACAGTTCTAATGCATGCTTTCTTTGTTTTGAATTATATTTCTCCATCCCTATCAAGGCACGTATATTTTCACGTGTTATCACTCAATCTAGCAGAAATAGGCCTTAAATATGTCTTAATAACTGTCTCTATTCCTGTCTCACTCATGTCCTTAGAAGTTTAAAGGTTTCATTTGTTTACGAATGTGATGCATTCATCACTGAGGCATGTAGAGTACCAGATACATTTACTGGGAGGTTAACTATAAAAAGGACTAGTGCTAGAGACAGATGTGAGTAAGTCTGGTGCCTGAGACTGAAGTTATGTGGTCCTTGGGGACTCCGTACCGTATCCCAGTACCCTCGGGATGCAATCTGCATGTATACCTTTGTGCTTCCCAACAAATTACTTGCATGCAGTTCCTTGCCGTGGACAGTAATTAAAGGACATCAAAGATGATTTTCTTCTCTGCTGCTGTTATTTCTTCCACTATTGGAAATTGCTGCCTATTGTCTTTGCACTGCTGGTGTGCTGTAACTACATGTAGAAAGGATGAGATCCAGGTGCCTAACCTAGTAGTCTTTTGCAACTAATTGCTGAGGCACTACCTGTGTCTCATTACCCAAATACAGTGTGTGTGCTGGTGCAACTTGGAGTAAAACACAAGCTGCAGTCGGGCTGTGGTGCTGTGTGCACTGGTATGGGTTACCTGGCAGTACAGCAAGTAAACAAAATTGCACTTCAGACCCTGTAAGGTTATGACAAGTATCAATCTGTGATGACTTTGATTGTTTATTATTACCTGATCCCAGGTAACTGCTGGTGCCCCCTTGAAGAAAGAATACACAGAAGAGGTAAGAGGAATTGTTATAAAACTTTAAAGAGGTTTTTGTTTAAAGGAACAAAATAATATGGTGTACTAATAATATGGTGTACTAATAATATGGAGAATCAGAACTTCTTGCTCTGGCTGGACAGTGTGCAGCCTCGGGTTTGACAATAGTATTCTCTAATGCTGACCTTCAGTGAACATCTAACAGGCATTGCCAACAAGTAAAACCACCTCATCTTCCCTCAGTCCCTTTGTGTTATCCCTCTTAGGTGTATGATGTGTGTCACTGCATGATGGATTGTAAGAAGGAGCTGAAATAGCTGAAAAATAACCTTTTTTCAATAGTTTTTCTAGGACCACTAAGTTTTTAGACTGATCCACATACAGGCATTTATAGAAGCACAAGAGCAGAGAGGTGTAGGAGTCAAGGACACTCCCTGAAATTAATGATAGCATAACCTGTTCATTAAACAACAAGTTTAGTATGTTTATGCTTCACATTTGGGGTGGTATGCCACTCTTCAAACAAAGAGTGAATTCTGCTGGTTTGTTTTCTTTGTCACTTCACTCCAGACAAATTCTGGTCTTCTGCTTGTATGAGGCTAAGGATATGTGTTTTGTTACAACTAAGACAAGGCCTACAAAATGTGAGGTAAAAGAGAAAATAAGGAAATCTAGTAATGTGCTTTTATCTGGGTTATGTGTGTGTATATATGAACACTGCATCTAACACATCTGTATGTCAAACCCCACCCCACTACTGCAGTCTGTTTATAACCTTTGCAAACAGCAGACTAACATCCCTTTCACAATCATGACAAGCAACCAGTCATCGGCTGTACCATCTTCCTGTGTCTCAGAAGAGAGCAATGGGTTCATGTACGAATTCTGGATGCTGCTTACTTACTTAAATATGTCTGATGCTTATTAATTGGAATGAGAAATAATAAGTACCAGAATACTTTTGTCTGGAAGAATTTCACTTGCCTGCAACTGTCATGATCAGCACTGTTTATGTTCACTTAAATTTATGGAAAATTCTTTGGCTGGAGAAGACTTTATGTATCTTACCATTTCCATTAATTTTTATTTAATTGCACAGAACCTCCAGCTGGTAGCTGATGGCTGCTGTAATCTACAGAAACAGATTCAAATTACTCAGCTCTTTGGAGTTCCTGTTGTGGTTGCTCTAAATGTCTTCAAGTAAGTCTGTTCTTTCATTACTCTTGTGAGTAAATACACAGTTCAAATACCTCACTTTTCTTGGTTTTCAAATTATTCAATTATTCAAAAATTTCAATTTAGCATGAACAAAGAAGCTATTGAAGAATATCCTTTTTTCATCTTGAATATAAAGATATTTAAGTTCTTAGCTTGTTCTTAAGGTTTTCAAACCAATAGAATAAAGTATATACTGTTATGGAGCTGATAATCTTCCATGTTAATTAGCTATAACAATGACAAAATTTTCTGGAAACATGTAAATACATATGCTGTATATAAATGCATTATGTATGTGGCACAATTTCTATATATACCTGCTTTACGACTGCTGATGGTAAAATAAGGCTAAGTTTATAAGGCTGTAAAAGAGAACTAATTAAACAGAATAATGAGATGGGACTGTTTGGTTGGCAGAACTGACTCTCCAGCTGAGATTGATCTGGTGTGTAAGATTGCAAAGGAGTCTGGAGCATTTGATGCTGTACCCTGCAATCACTGGTCAGCTGGTGGTAGAGGAGCAATAAAATTAGCTCAAGCTGTGGAAAAGGCAGTCAATCAAAAAAACAGTTTCAAATATCTCTACAGCTTGGAGGTAAGATTTCCTTTCTTTCTTTTTTTTTTTTTTAATGAATACATTCTGCATCACAGTTGGATTTAAAACAAGAAGAACATTGAGAACATTGAAACAAAGTTATCTAAAATACTTGGAAATGAACTTGTCTTGGTTTAAAATCATAAAAGCTGGAGAGAACAAGCAATCTGTGGCTTATCTAATCAGGGAGCAGGATACTCGCTGGTAATGATTGTTACTTAGTGCATTGAACGATACATCTGATACTTTCATGTTTAACATAAAAGTATGTATGCAGATGGAATACTCACCAGTTATTTTGAGAGACTTCTCCAAAGATCTCACAGTGGTAGTATTTGTCCTGTTGGTTGGATAAAAGGAGATGTAGTTGCTATCTCACAGGCACAGTATTGCACCAAGTTGTGGCTTCCTGAAGCAGTCACTGTCTGTATGAGAAGGATGTGACAGGTCCATGCTTATCCCACACATCTGCCCAGCCCAGGCAGGACAACACAGAGAGGAAGCACTGCCCTTACCTGCACCCACCTGCACAGCACAGCTCTCAGGTGAACACAAAGAGCACAGGTGACCCAGTCCTGCTCCTTCTCTCCTGATGATCAGATTGGAGTCTGCCAGTACAATATGGTGCACACAATACATGAGTCACTGCTGCTGCTGCTGGTCCCAGGTCCTCAGTCTGCTCAGGAGCAGCCCCCAGGGCTTCTGTCCTGCTCCAGCTGATGGCACCAGAGTCCACAAGCCCCTGAGGTTCGCAGCTCACTACAGCTGCTGTGCACAGCCCTTTCCTCGCACTCTGTGTCCTCATACATACACATTTAGAGCAGAGAGCACACCCACACAAAAAGCAGTCAGAAACCAGATTTAATAAGAATAGAGAGGTCCTCAAGTATATAGCTCAGTTAGACTACTAGCCAGACACCTTTACACACAACTGACCCCTTCTTCCTCTATTCTCTCCTTTTCTTCCCACGCTTGTTCTTTTCAATCCACCTTGATTATTCCCTTTCCCCATCTTTGCTTCTTCCACTAAACAATATTTACACATTCCCACAATCCTCTTTGAAAATCCCATCACAAGGTTCACACAGTCCCAAAATCTGCTTTTTCAGACATCCCATAAAGTCCTGTGCTGCTGTATGCAATCACATCCTTTCATTTGCAAAGTTTTCTGATCAAAGAGTTTCCCCATTCACCCACCTTGGTGCATTTCACATCAAGGACAATGGTCTCATCTTCCCCTTGGATTATCATAGGAAACAGAATTCACTGTGCTCTAATTTTCACTGATTGTGTTTTTTCCAGTGATTACATTACAGAGGGTTCTTCCACCTATCATTCTTCCTCTGATCCTTGCTGGGGCTTTGGGGCTAATTTGCTTAGCCCTTAGATAACCTAACAAAGGATAGTGTGGTCCAAGTTTCAATTTTATGTCTGCCAGAGTTAGTAACTCTTTTTCCATGCCTTGGAGACTGTTATTGTAGTTGTCTGCAAGGTAACATCACAGCATTGTGAGCTGTCAAGCGGAGCTTGGAGACCCCTGGGAGCACTGGAGGTGCTGGGGTACCACTGTGCTGGCAGAACATTTGGAGGGACATATTGCCAAGAAGGTTATACAAATGATTTCTCGTGACCTTCGTGGCTCTCCAAATGTGGGTGGGTTTAAATCTGAGCAGCCAAACAGACTTCTCTGGCTCCAAGGAAGCCCTTGTCAAGTTTCAGATTCTGTGCCCGTGCTACTTAAGTTTCTTTAGAAAATGTTCAAATGCTATTTCTTTACAACAGAACCTCAGCTTCATTCTTTTAAATGGCTGGATGTTCCTGTTTTGATTCTTCTCTCCAGAAAAAAGTTCAGCCTGAGGTAGATGTGCCCTTACGGTCATCTTTCATTCTCTTTTCCCCTTGAGATGCACCCTGTATCTGTTGCACCCATTTTGTTTTTTCTTTCCACCTCCCCTGCTGCTTTACAAAATGTCAATAGTCCAGTCAACCTATATCAGTATTAATCCCTGCTCTGACAGGGATTAATTCTTTCCATCAAGAATAAATGGAAATATGTTGATAATATTAGTGCTGCAGCATATATTCAAGGCATTTGCCCATGCAACATTTTTACAGCTGAAAAATGGACAATATATAAGCCTTTCTAAGCTTGTCTCTACTGAGATGCTCTGAAAACTGAGGCTATCATCTTGTGGGGCTTGTGTAATAAAACAGGGGAAAAAATTCTTTGAGAAATACATGTAATAGTTTTCCCCAATAGACACTTTTGTTACAGGGATAGCACATTAGCCTTTGACAAGGCTCATGCTTAAGCTCTGATGTTACTCTGCACTGTGTATCTTACAATCTCGTGGTACGAGTGAGTAAAAAGGATTGGTAGGGGTGTACTCTGCCTATAAAGAAAATCAGATTGATTTCCACTTTAATGTCTTTCCCAGACACATCGTTTCGTGCTGTGTTGAATAAGCAGCATGATCTTAAGCACAAAGGGAATGAATCACATCTTTATATCAACTTAGCATCCCATAACTTCACACAAGTATTGTAAGCCTCAAAAATACGTTGAAGGGATTTTATAAAAACATATAAAGATTTTTAAATACTGTAAAAAAGTACATTCAGGCCAACAAAAACAGTAAAGTTCAGGCTTCTGTTTCATCCTTACTGTGCAAAGGATGGGGACTGAAGCAGCTGGAAGTAGGAGAGTGAAACAGCAATGCTGTCACTTTTACAGTATGTAGGTCAATTGGTTACTAGGCTCAGAGAAAAGTGAGGGAAAACCACCTTTCCCAAATAAGCCTGCCCTGATTATTTTTTTTTTTGTTATAGCAATTTTGAGGTGTGTTTTCTCCTGTTCAAAGGGGTAAAATTAAGAAATTTAAGGAAGATAAGAAGCAGTAAAATGGAATTCAGACAGATTATTTCCTGTCTCATTGTGCCTAAAGGGGGTGTAAGTGAAAGGACATACTTCCATCCTTTACCTGATTGTCAGATTTGTCCAGTTACTGGAATAATATTAAGTCTTGGTTGCTTCAAGTTTCACAGGATTTACTGTGGTTGGGTTTTTTTTCTGTTTTCTTCCCCTTTTGGAAGGTCAAAGAGGAGAAATACTCTGCTTAAAACCACTACCACTTAATTCATATATCTCTCTGTCTTCATGAGATTGCTCTACTGTTCCCTTTACTCCACGTCTCTTTTTAATCCTTTGATATCTATGTACCTTGTTTTCCTGTCAGAAAACTTCATCAGAATTTGCTTCCAGAACTGGCTATAACTGGAAAAATTTCCAACAGCACAGACCACTGTAGCTGTAACAGGTTCATTCGATATTTTGATCTTTTGTTAGAAAGCATCAGCCAGGGTATTTTTTAAAAAAGCTTCAAACTCTTATATGTAAAACTGGTTTATATCCTTTCTTTCTAGTTAGAACAAACTTTGCAGTAAACTATATTATTAGTGTGCAGACATGTATTATTAGTGTCAGACATGTAATTAGAGGATAGCCCAGGTCAAGTGGGCTCTCTTTGTTTCATTTTTTTTTCCAAATGCATTCATCTCTGTAGTGCTTTATGTAATTTCCAAATATATCTTTGGAAACAAAAGTTTCCTTGAAGGATGTTTACAAATGTGTGTAGTGTGAGAAGAGCACTCTAAGAAAGTGTTTTCTAGATCTGTAAAATGCTGGTTAAAAGTTGAGAATCAGCTGTTTTTTTCTGAGATATGCTTATACATTTATACCATGTTGTCCAGTGATACCTGAGCATGTGCCGAATGAGCAATTTTAGATATTGGACACAACACAGTTGTGTCAGTTCAAGACTCAGGCTCTGTTCCTGTTCAGTATCATAGCAAGCTAGTCTAATTAGAAGCCTGTGCTAATTTTATTCTTTGAAGCATCTAATTTGGTCTCTTTAAACTTCCTTGGGTGTCATTCCATGATAACTTCTACAGTCCCACTTATAGATGGCTTTTTGGGTTCTCTTTATTTCTCTAAGCAGGCAATTTTTTTTTTTTTTTTTAATCCTTGTGGCTGCTGCTTGTAGTTTGACTTTTTTTTTAGTCTTGATTGTAGCAAGGGTTTGTTCGACATTTGGTATAAGATGAACAAATATTTTTGGGGAATAGCTCATATATGGTTTTGGGAGTGAGTATGTGTGTGGCAGTAATTTCATGGATCAAATACCACCATGCCACTGTAAAAGTGTAAGAAAGAGAGTGTACCCCAAAATAGTGTAGTATTAGGAATTGCGTAGGTCAGGGAGTGGTTCGGGAGCAAGGATGAGTTTTCATATCATAGACTTCAGAGTTTATAACATAGCTTAAAATATTATGGGCAGTAATTGAAGTAAATACTACGGTATTGTGTGGTTTTAGTATGGATTTTTGCCCCCTGTGCGCAATAACCTCTATTAAGTTACTGTTGAGTTGGTTTCTTGCAGAGTGTTTCTCTTCAGTGTTTGAAGGATGGGTTTGTTTAAAAGGCCTCCTGAACTCTTTGTGAAATATCTGTGGCAGCTTATTTTAATATCTATGCTTGCTACATATGGAAAATATCAAAATATCAATCCTCTTATCACTGTTGACTTCCCTTCTGGGTTCAGTTTTCTTGAAGTATGGGTCTTTAAGTTGCAGCAGAAAGCTATTACTCAAAATAAAGTTGACTGAACCATTAAAAGTAAGTTTAGATAACTAGGGGGAGGAAAGGAGAGGATGGAAACACATCCCATTCCCAAATTTCTCTGGCTTCAGTGCCTGTTCTTGATGAGGAGAAAGCAGGAAGCTGTATTCCTCACTAACTCATGCCTGCTGAGTGAGCTGCCTTCACTATCCTGGTCTCCTCTCTTCTGCTGTGGTGAACTCTCCCTTGACCTAGAGCAGCCCTCCTCAGCCTGGGACAGGAAGCATAGGCAAGAAGAAGGCAGGCATTAGATTTTAAAGAGATACATCACCCTTTCCTGCAAGCAGATGGAGTGGAGTGGGCACTCAGGAGATAGAAGAAAGGAGAAGGATGGGCTTTTGGCATGAGGCAGGATCAGCACATCTGGCTGGTCAATCAGTTAGCACTGTCTCCTTAAAAGAATGACATGGTAACCTGACAAATATTATTGAAGAGCCTCAAATCACTGGATTTATGCTGCACTGGAAAACTAAATTGGAGCCTGTAAAGGTCACAAATGGGAGGGAAGAGAAGGGGTTGTTCCAACCTTCCAGATTTATCAGATGACAACTTTTTTTGCCAGTGCTATGCCTTTAGGTAATATCATGACAAATGAAAATATTTCCAGGTTATACAGTGAAAGTTGATTGCACAAATTTTGGCAAGATGCAGTGCATTGCCTGGCTAGCCTGCAGAACAAAGGAGAGCTTTCTCAGCTTGGGATCATCCACTGGGAACAAGGTTGAGTAGCAGCACTTCTCAGGGAGGCATTCTAGCAGTTAGCAGCCTCAGCACTGGTGTTTTTCTTCCCCTGCAGGGAATATAATAATAGTTTGGGCAAATCTGGAGCATCTGAGCCCAGAGTTTTGTCTGCCCCTGCCTCTGTTTTGCTGTGGCAGTATGGTGTGGGCTGTCACTTACCTCATTCCCTCCAGTCTTCACTTCAGCTGTCACAGACAATGGCTCACTCAGAGCGGTCTAAGGGTAGCATCAAAACAGAGAAGACTCTGCCAGCAGCAGTTCTCTGTGCATTATTTCCTCTTCCCTCCATGGTCTCCCAAAGCAAGAATGAGCTGCGAGTAATGCAGGAGGAAGAGCCCCATCAGTGGAGGAGAAGGCTCCTTGGTGCATGTACTGGGAGGGGAGGAGCAGCTCGAAGAGGAAGGCAGTCAAGAAGGGCTTATGGGGTCTGGGTTTGAGAATGCCAACTCCCAGGGGAATGTCCCAAGGCTGAGTGTTTCTTACAGTTTGCAAACTTCTCATCTTTTCAATCTCAGTGATTGGATGGGAGCTCTGGAGGGGGTGCCAGAGGTATTTTCTGTTTCTTCCACTAATACCATGAAGTCACTAAGCCATGAAAGCCATCCATCGTGTGTCTGCTGTCACACCAGCCCAGCATACCTCTGCTCATCTGTCTAGGAAGCAAATAGCTTCTGTGTTGTTCTCTATACAGCATGGAGTTCAGTCATGTGTGGACCTAATGGAAAGTCCTTAAGTGCTGCTGGGGCGGGAATAAATAAAATAATGTATGTTCCTCACTGAAACTTTTCCTAATAATTGATGACGATCATTTCTCATCCTGAAATGCAGGCAGTGCTGCCCTGCAGCATATGTTAGGCTCTAAACTATTTGCCCCACTCCCCTCTACTGCCAGTAAGACATCTAGCAGTGAAGCCACATTAAAGAGGAATTCCATAGGGCTGTACCACCCACTCCTCCCACTCCTATCTAAGAGATTTCTGTGGAGTCTGGGCACTTGTTTCACTGAATTGGGTGTTCTAGGGTTGGAAGCTGTCTTTCTGCCTCTCCATCTCTTTATTTGTGGATGTAGGCTCTTGAAGGCACTGTACTTTAATGTTTGTTTTCATTATTTCCCTATTCTTTGCACACAACAATTTTCTTAGGCACAGCTGATGCTTCAAAGTTGGGGAAATGGAAAATAAATCTCCAAGGCCATGGGCTTAGGTGTTGATTCGCAAATTGTTTAGCTTGACTGAAAATGCTTTTCCACAAATTAAAAAACAAACTCCTGTCCTGTGCCAGCAAAGGAAGAGGAGTGCTAAAGACTTGGAAATCCTTTTGTCAGCCACAGATCTTCTGGAACCAGAATATACAGATACTTTAATAAATGAGTTTTTGTTTCATCCAAGGGAAAAGCCAGAAGAAGGAGTTTGAATGTGCAGAGTCAGCTATTGTTTTAGCACTGCACTCTGTCACCCCACACAGCACCTTCAGCCATACTCCCATCATGTTTTCATTTGGCAGCCTTCCCAAGAAGAGGAATAAGTGATGTCTGCATACTGTTTCACTTAGCCAACCAGCAATTCTTCTTTATTGCTTTCAGTGAATGTGTAAGTTTAAAAAAAACTGCCACTGCCTCGAATTTTGAATTATATTAAGAATTTCTGCTAAAACACAAACAGCTCAGTAACAGTAAGCCCAGAGGTTGCCACCTTATAATTAAACTGGTGATGTTATAATTAATACTAGGCATTGAGACTAATGTGAATGTTTAAAGTACTTGAAGTATTCAATATGTAAGTTACAAGTAAATAGTGCTTTTGCATATTCTCTGGTTAAATGCATGTTTTTTCAACAGAATCATAGTTTTGTTGGAGAATCAAGTAGTTTTAAGTATTTGTGCTTTATAACTGTGGAGGGATCCTGTCAGACAGTGCTGCATTGTTGGGCATTCACTTACGGTACTCAATTTAAACTCGGTAATAGGGGGGCTTCTCTTAGGAGTGGGACTTAGCTGCAACCTAGGGGAATATAGTATGACTAGGGACTTACTGCTGTTGTCTCTAGCTTTGCAGAGATGTGTTTTGTTGGTGATGAAGTCAGAAGGATGTTTAAAAGCAGAAGAAATGAAGGAGGAAGTGAACAGTGGTTGTTTTCAGCAGTCTCAGGGATTGGCTGTGGGGAGTTAAAAAGATAAACTCCTTTCTCCAGTAGCTGAAGAGCTTAAAAAGTCGAGTGTCCAAATTAGGATGCAAAAGATGGAAATCTTGAGCAAGTTTCAGACCAGATCCCTGGTAATATGCATGCTTTGTTTCACTTAATACTGACTTTTGGCAGCGAGACTGATTTCAGGAATCCCAGCCAAGGTGTGTGTCCCTGCCCCAACTCGCTTTTTCTGCTGGTACATTTCAGTGCTCAAATTTGAACAGTTTGAGCAACTCTTCCTGCTTTGCACTGGCTTTGCCTTTATGGTAAGGTGGATGTGTGAACTGATATGGGTTGCAATAGGGTTTTTTTTCCTGGGATATGTTTTAGCCTGGGTGAGTTTCTCTGGCATGTGCAGCTGCTCAAACAGCAGTGCTGCCTCAGTTGCACTGGCACATGCGTTGGTGTGAGCAGCAGGGGAAACAAGGATGCAAGGAAGATCTATTGTAGCTGGTCTACTGTCTATGGAAATCCTTATCAGGCCCTACATGAAAAAAAAAGATAATCTGAAGTCAGCTGTTAGAAGTGAAGGAAAAGATGAAGAGTGAAGGAAATGTGAGAAAAGTTTAGCAGAAATTAAGCAGTATTAAATTATGTTTTGATGAAAACTATTGCTGTCAATAGCAAGGGAAGAAAGAAGATTGTGTAATACACAGCACCACTTGGCACTAATCTCATGCCTTGCAAGTGAGATGGACTGGAAGTGGCAGTATGGCTGGATGATAACCCTGGTATGATTTGGTTTAGATAATCAATACAATCTTGGGAATGACGGGCTCTCACCTTTATCAGTGCTGATTTCATGGTTTAATCATTTTCTATCAAGTAATGAAATGTACAGCTATACAGCTACTGTTTTTGTGAAACCAGTTTATGCTTTAGCACTTGTTATGCTTTAGCCTAGGAGATAATCCTATTTATGGTGTGGGTGCTTGGCAGCCTCAGCAAGCGTGTGTGTTTGTGCTTGCCTCAGAAGCAGCATATGGCTTTGGTAGCTCTAAATGTGTGAGATTTCAGAAGTGAACATTCTCTCTGGCAGGAGTGGCAAGATTGGTTATTTCTGAGAGAGCCCTAATGAATTGTCAGCAGATTTGTATTGTGTGGCCCTGTAGCATCTTCTCATGTTCAATGTAAATTTACGTTAAGTATTTTATGTCACCATTTTCTCAGGAAGCTAATGTGGAATTTGGAATGAATTCTCTGAAGCTACCATAATTCCTTCAGCAGTAGTACTAATACAGATTTGCATATCTATAAAAGTCAGGCGTTATCCAAATCCATAGTGTCTGTTGTCTGTCACCTAATCTTCACCTAAATGTACTTAGTTGTGCAACAGTCACAACTTTACATAAGGGAACTGAGGAGAGAGATAGTTTTTATTGTTGATCATAAATCTTTCATGCTTTTGACACCCTGGACATTTTACAGCTTTCCTTCTCACCCTAGCTGTCCAGGTGGCAGAGGTACTGTGGAATCAAGTTGCTGTTGATAGGGGTGCATCTACACTCCCCATTCAGATGAGACTTTTCATCCTCTTTTCCTTAAGACTCTTTTGGTGATGGCTGCAAACGGTTGCATCAGTGCAGCTAAGGGTGCAGCACTGGATTTTGCTAGTGGGAGTGATCAACTGGCTCAGGAAATTCCTAAGGCTGTTGTAAAAAAAATCTCAGATAAAAGAAAAAGTGAGAGATGTGGTCCTGCTTCTGGCCCAGACAGGGTTAATTTTTGCAGCAGCTGGAAGGGGGCATGGCCAGAAGGTTATTCTATACCATGTCACATCATGGGGACAGGGGAAAAGGAGTTGCTTCCTGGGAGAAGGCATTCTTGGAGAGTCTTGGTGGGGACACTGAACTAGAGACTACCATTCCCAAACCACAGCAGATGCTTTTTTTAAAAGTATCTGAAATATGTGGTTTCTGCTGGCAGACATTTGACCAAAGTATATAAAGCACAAACAGGTAGTTCACATGATTTTTTTTTTCTAAGTAAGTCTGGTATCAGCTGGAGAAAAAAACAGCTTAAAATCCCCTAATGATGTAGTTACTTGTGCAGCAGGAGTCTCACTTTTCAGCCCACTTCTCCATGTGAAGATGGAGATGCTACATATGGTGGATGTCTTTGCCCATCAGTGAGACTATTTTGATAGTGAAGTGCTGAATAATCAACAGTTTTGTTGAAAACTTAAAGCTAAACAAGTGTCTTGTAAACATCCAGGCTTCTGCTATGTAAAATGTCTCTTGAATTAGTAGAACTTATTTTCTGTTAAATACCATTATGGCACTTTCAGGCAAAATGAATTTTTATTTCTCATGTAATGCACTAGGTGTTTTTAGTTTGGAAAACTTTTCTTTAAATTAAAGTGAAGTTTCCCAGCAGTATTACTTGATAACTGCAACACAGGAAACTTTTTAGCTTGAAATACCCTGTTACACTGTGATTCTAAATAGATAATGCCTTAAAAGCCCCGCTAAATACTAGGAAACAGGTGGATCCTTAGCATGGTGTAGTGTACTCCTTTCCCTACTCCTGAAATTTCAGGAAGGAAGCATATCTGAGAGCATGCATGTGCATGGGCTATCTTAATGTCCATAGCACATCTGTGCCTTCCTGCTGGTTTCTGTCTGAATTTGGCTCAGCCAGGACTCATCTTGCCTCTGCTGAGATTAAATGGGCTTGAACTCTCCTCTGACACCATGCACACATTGCCTCACCTGTTTGTGTACACATGCCGGGCAAAAACATGACAGGTTCAGGAAAACATTTTTTTTTTTTGCCATTTCCATTCCCACAACTCCTTCCTCAATGGTGATTCTTCTGAGATTACATGTGCAGAATCTGAGGTGTCGGTACCGACCCACAAGAAGTATCTGAAATTTTGGTTAAAAAAACCGAAAACCAGGAAATAAACACAAACCATAAATCCATAGGGATATGGTTTGACTGTCCAGCTCAGACTCAGTCATGCAACACACTGCACATATCCCAGGAGAAGCAGAGTGCCACTGCTGTCATTAAAGCATTCTCCTCTGATGTTAGCCAGAGCCCTGCTGGGCTTCTTTTGGAAAATACGGCTCTGGTCATTGGAAGGGGGCTGACGGCACAGTAGTTACACTGCCGTCAAACTAGTTGGAAATGTTTTGACACAAATGCAAGCTGAATCTAAATGTCCATCTCCATCTCAATGAATTTACTGAGGTTCAAGCAGAGAGCTGTTAGTTTCGATGTTGGCCCACTGACAACAAGGAATGGAATTCCTTTTGCCTTTCCATTTGCCATTGCTGTTAGTCCTTTACTGCAAGCAAACAGCACCCAAAAGGCAAATTAACAGACTTGTTTTTCATTTCTCCCTCTGTGTGGAAAACTGCCATGGATATGAACTATTTAATAATCACCCTGAGACAAGTTTCATCTTGTGATGGCTGTCCCTAACACTAAGTATTCCATTCAGCTTACTCCTGCCAGGAATTATACCCAGGATATTTGCAATGTGCCATCTCCAGTCCTGATTAGATTTTTTTTTCACTGCTTGGATTCCTGTAAAAAGCCTGATGTTGGGAATGTGAATTATTCCACCCAATTAAGGTGCAGTAATTGTATAGTGAGCATGTTCAGAAAGTGTCTTGTGAAGCTTCTTTAAACCTGTCTTTGAAATTTCAGATCCGAGGGAGAATTTTATCTGAGCCTTAGTAGCTTTTAACTGCCTTACATTTAAGGTACTTGGAAGTCTAGAGAGATTTTCTTGTGATGCCTCTGTTACTAGAGTTCTTTATTAATGTAAGCTTTAATTTTTCTAAAATTCAATCAAAAATACAAAAAAGGTTGGCCTGACACAAACCCTTCAATGGATGTATCTTTGCAGAAAAAGAGCTACTTCCAGACAGGCATTGCAAAAATGTGGTTAACTGTGGAACTTCCTATAAATGCACCGGATAGAGTTCATTATTAACAAATTAATTAATTTCTTGCCTTTGTTAGAATAAAATTATCCATTTCTATTTTGTGTTCTGATGCTTTTTCTATTGCTTGAGATTACCAAGTCTTCTTCCCCAACTGGTTATCTCTCTAGATTTTGTTTAGCACTTATTCCACGTGCGTTGTTAATTAAATATGCTACAAGTTACTGATGAGATATTCCCTTTAATATTGCACACATCTCTGTAGTCAGCAGTAAATTAGCTGAACTCATGGTAAGATCCCTCCTCCATCATCCTGTTCCTATTGAAAGAAGTCAGAGAATGGCTTGTTTAAAAAAGGCCCAAGGAGTAACAATTGCTGTCTCTGGGGTCATTTAAAAAAAAAGGAAAGAGAAAGAGGAAATAGGAAAGAGTTGTTTACTCAAAATGCACAAAAATGATGGCACAAAAAGTAAATACCTGATCTGACCACAAAAACATGCTTCTTGAAAATCTGTTAAGGGTTTTCTGACAGACTGAATGTAAGATTCTGCCTTCAAATAGAAGCTTGTTCAGTTTGAGCTCAATAACATGATGCGAATACTCTTGGAGACTGGGATTGAACTTAGTGACTTGAAGTTTCAAAACTAATTCTAGAATGCCTTCTTTTTTTTTTAAGTGTCTGAAGTGCTTTACAGTATCAAAGCTACAATTAAAAATATGCATGTTAGAAAGGATAGGAGGTAAGAATAATAATAAACAATAAAAGAAAATCACAATCAAAGGAGCAGTGATGGGTCAGGAATTTTCAGCTACAATTCCTCGCTTCTCAGGGGAACCTTCCCTGGCTGCCTCCTATCTTGCCTTGTCCACTCATGTAGGTTATCTTTATTCTGAAATGAAACTCTTTTGTCTATTGATCCCTGTTAAGCCAGTGGAGATTGCAGTGTAGGTTGTCTCTTCATTCTTGTAACTAGATGGCAGTAATCTTCTCCCCCCCACTTCAGGTGAGCATAAGCTCATGTTGTCAACACTGTAATGCACAAATTGTGCAGCTTCCAAATGATGGAGTAGCTGAAATCATGGCTGTTAGTTCATGTACCTGTAGCTGCATATCATATCCATCACCAGTGCTTTTTACTTTCTCTTGTGCTTTAGCAAGCCTGTTTAACAAGGATGAATCTAAATGAGAGATTCAGAGGCCTCACTCAGCAAACAAGATCCTAGTTTCTCTTGGCTGATGTTCATCATTGTATTGTTTCCTTGTCTCTGCAGCTTCCTATTGTTGAAAAAATAAGGACCATTGCTCAGAAGGTGTATGGAGCTCAGGATATAGAGTTGTCTCCTGCTGCACAGTCCCAAGTCGATCGTTACACCCAGCAGGTAAGAGCACCAGGGAATTGTGCCTGCAGGTACCTGCTAGATGCGAGTCTTGGGAAACCTCAGGGTGTAAAATGTTCTCAGACTGGAGTGTTAAGTCAAGCTTTGCTGAAAGGCATGGGTTTACCCATGGTAGTAAACTGTGGAGGTCAGTATGGATTGGTTTAGATTCGATAGAACAGAGTGGTTTTAACCTTGAAAGCGATGTCCTGTGAGATATGGTGTTCAGAATGCTTCTGAGATTATCCATGAAATTGTACTTTCTATGCAGTTTGGGTTACTCTCTTAGACTGGCAACTGCGTATCTGCAAAAGCTGCTGCTAGTAAATGTAACCAATTTTAGCAGGAGTGTTCATTTGTACCTGCAAAAAGAGTTTGCAAACACAGTAAGAGCTGTGCACAACTATGCACATTGATAACAGTGCTCCCAATATTTCTAAAACCTTTAGATTTCTTTCTGTTCCTATTACTTTCAAGGAGTTATGAATACTAGATCATGAAATGGACACCTATCCTAAAGCATGTGGGAGCATGTTACAGTTTGAAAAGTTTTGAAACCATGTGGAGAGGTGAATGTGTTTTTTGTAGTGGAATGGCTTCTAGACGTAAATGGGGTTGGAGCCTTTCTGTCAGAAAGTAGAATATGTCCGGGAAAAATTCCTGAGTAAACTTCAGCAGCTTGGTCAGACAAGCAGAAGTCCTTGGTCAGACAGCCATCTTCCCAATAATGCAAACTTCCTGAGAATGAATTTCATTCCTCCAAATGGAAAAGAAGTTTACTTAGTGTACTTGAAGCAAAATAATCCATGCCTTTATTTTTTCCTGCTGTGATTCTCTAATCTATTTTTTAGTCTAAATGTTAGTATATTAGGAAATATTTTCACAGTGTCAGAAAGAGTTGTCAGCACTGGGCTGCAGAGGCAATTCCCTGAAGTGCCACCTCTCCCTCTGGCCCTGTTTGTCAAAGAATTGAACAGAAGAGTGGAAGGTGCCTGACTCTAGATTAATCAATAACTTGGAGACAAATAGTTGGTGGGGGGAGCTGCTTAGGCACTTTTCCTGATTTTCTCCCACGTTTTCAGTAACTAGTGCACTGGCATTAGTGAAGGGGTTGCCATCATCCCATGCAGGTTTTGTCTTGTTTAAAATCAAAGGAAAGCATCATGAGCACCATCTGTGTTTACCCTCAAGAAGACATTAATACAAAACAAAATATAACGTGCCTTTACTGTAATTTTAAAAACATTTTTCTTTTCTTTCCCTTTTTTTTTTGTTAGGGATTTGGAAATCTTCCCATTTGTATGGCAAAAACCCACCTATCCCTCTCCCATCAGCCTGAGAGGAAGGGTGTTCCCACTGGTTTCATTTTGCCGATTAGCGATGTGCGAGCCAGCATTGGAGCTGGATTCATCTACCCTCTGGTTGGAACGGTGAGTGCAAAGTATTCAACTCAGTAACTCCCCTTTCACCCAGCTTGATGGGGAAGGGCATTTCCTGTTTGCCTCTAAAAATAATGTGTACAGCCATGTGAGTTCTTGTTTTTGTATAATGATCTTACCCTCAAACTTTTTGTAGCTCTGGATTGATAGGAAAAGATAATCAAGACAATCCAGTGTCATATAAGAGCTTTGACTGTCGGGTCTGAGAGAATGGCTCTTGCTGTTATTTCAGTTGCTGTTGTTTTTAGGTCAGTCTATGGTATTTAGGCATCCTAATGCTGCAGAAAAATGAATTTACTTGTCGTTGCCTTTTCTTATTCAAAGTTCAGCCTGTAAATAACTAGTTAGATATTATTCTAAATTTTAAATCTTTTATCCATCATTACAAACCATTTTAATGTATTTAGATTAAAGGAATTGTCTTGGGGAATAGAGTATGCTTAAAATAATTGCTCTTCAGCTGATGAGTCTGATCTGCTCCAGTCTTTGTGAACATCACTACTGGTCCTGTAAAAGTAAGTTATGGTGGGAAGGAGTAGGTTTTTAACTGCAGAAGTAATAGCACATTCCTTCTCCTTTTTTAGAGATTTAAACAATGAGGTGATAAAAAGAGGTCATCGTCATCCTTTCTTCCTACCCATCCTTACAAGTACAGACTTGGATTAGGAAGCTCCTGATACATTCTTCCCTTACAGGCATTATCGAAATAGCTGAGAAGTGAGTTGGCTCGTGGCTTTTGCCAACCACACACATCTTAATCCGAACAGCAGTTGAGCTGCAACTGACATATCATAGTTAGTTATTACTTATATGTAGCTGATTCATGGGATGGTGCTGGACAAGGGATGCAAAAGCCATTGCATTTCCGGAAAGAGTACTCTCCCAATGTTATCTCATCTTCCCAGAGCACGGCCTGATTTCCTTGTGTAGCGGTACACTTAGGAAAGGTTGAAAGTTTCTAATCTATTGTTTTGAATTCCCTCTGAAACAATCGAGTGTTTGAAACGAGGAAGGAAGTACTTTCTGACCAGGAGGGTTCCTGGAGTTCAGGAAACTGTGTCACTTTAAGTCACTGGACTTGGGGGATATGCTTTCCTTCTGCCTGACCACATTATGCACATCCCCCAGAAGCAGAGCTCAGCTGTGTATTTAAATTGTGTATGACCAAATTCCAATTGCTGGTGACAGGATAAAATTTGTCAGAACTTCCAGTATCTCCTTCATGGCCTGGATTCAAGTTTGCACTGCAAGTTGTGTGTCATGAAGTTATGAGAAGGAGTGCATATGAGTAATGGGCAGCAACTAATTCAAATCCATGAGGGAGCGATTCTGTTGGATGTCAGAATGAAATATTCTTGGGTTGAGCTTTCTGAATGAGTCACACCCTGCATGCTTTGCTATAAAATAGCTGCAGTTCTATGTCATAAATCCATAGAAACTGTCCATAGGAGCAGTATAAACCAAACAAGTTCAAGGATTACCTCTTTCCATTTAGAACCAAAAAATCCAGTTCTTTTGAAGGACATTTTGTATATGAGATTTCTTTTTGGAGTAGAGTGTAAAAAATATGTCTAAGTTAGTTAGCTGGACTTTGGTGAGATGTAGTACTAGCCATGGAACTTCTCCCATGTCCTGAGCTTGGAAGGCAGTACACTCTGTGTTATGTATTCCAAGAGAGTTTGTAGGCGAGGTACTGTATAAACATAAGATCCCCAAGAGGTAAAAATGTAAATACATGGACATCGATCATTGGTTGTTTGGAAAAATATCGCTAATGCTCAGGAATGTAATACTCAGGAATGTGGGACTGAACAGTTCTTGGAACCATCACAATTGCTACAAATCAGAATGAATGAATACGAATGTATTCCTAACATTGTTACCACACAGTTCTTTCTTTAGAATTAAATTTATAGCAAGAGGTCCAACTTGCTGCCTTTCAGAGTGGAGAGTTGTGATCATCATGAAACAAACTTTCATAATATAATTTCACCACGACTTTTGAAATCGCTTTTCTAATTTGACACCTTCAGATTTTTTGTGCTCGTTGTCAGCAACTAAGTCTTAGGGTTAGTGTTACTTTTTAAGTTGTGCAATAAGAAGTATTTTTGATGTCCAGTTTCAAAACTGAAAACCTTCCTTTGGCAGTTTTCTTACTAATAAAGCTATCTGAAAATGTCTGAAAGAATAAAGCAAGTATAAAAGGGCTTGTCCTGAAGGCTTCAAGTGGCTGGAAGTCAATGCTATGAGTAGAGGTATTACAGAAATCCCAGAGACAGCATATGGTGAAAACATCCAGTCATGACAGTGGATTAGATTTCTTTATATAGGAAAAAAAGAAAGAGCAGCATATAAATTTTTTCCCTTCCACTGCTTGCTGGTTAATTCTATTAATGGAGAGGTCCCTTAATGTCTAAGCTGCTCAGAACCTTCTTACAGCTAAGGCTTTTCTGATGGCAGGAAAAAAAATGCTATTTCTCATTAAAGTTGTAATGATAATTGTGATGTTAATTATCAAACTCCATTCTCAAAGCACAATTATTACCAGGCAAACTTCTCATATTCTAACCTGTCAGAATTTATCAGTAAAGCAAGTTGTTAGAGTTCTGCTGCAATGTAATCAGGAAGAGCATTACAAATGAGATAAGTGCTGATGAAAGATAATAAACTATCTGCAGTAACTAGCATTTGTAGTTTAGCCTTGTCACTAGCACATGCAAAATAATGAGATTTGTATTTATCCCAGCTCTGATACACTGGATTTTATTTTTTTTAACTAAATATTTAGCATGTTGTCTTCATATTCTCTAAGCAATATTTGGTTTTTGTTATGGTTGGCTCCAGTTCCTGTAGAGCATGGAAGTCTTTCCAGGAAAAATGAGCTGAGCCTTATCAGAGGAAATCAGCAGTGAAACAAGAGGTGCATTTAATTAACACTGGCACAGCTTTTATCCAATTTCTCTGAGACCATGACCCAGAGGGCTACATCACTCTCACAGGTGGACTGTTGACATCATTGCTTGGCTTAACAGAGTGATGGCAGGAAAGCTGCTGGAGTACATGTAGGAAACCAGTGAGGTCATTCACTAGCAATGCTTGGGTGGGGAGTTATTAGATTTTTTGTAGTATGTGTGTTTCTCTCCACACCCACCCAAAAAGCCATAGCAGTTCAGTGCTTTCTCACATTCAGCCACATTTCCATTGTTGTTTTTCATGTGAGTTGCAAGAATGCAGGAAGGTCACAGAAGTTGTCTTTTGCCTTCATGAAGGGATGCTACCAAATCACTGGTGCAGGAAATAAATCTGTGTTTGAATCATAGTGAGATTTTTAAGTATGTACTACTCTTCTCCAGTCATGCACTTTCATTTCAATGGGTTAAAATTACAGGCATGGTCACTCTAAAAATATGTGGAGCCTTTGGAGTCATCCCAGCTTCCAAATTCTCACAATGACCTGACATCCTTCAGATATCAACATATCTGAAGAAAGGTCAGCGTATCAAAGAAATATTTTTCTCCTCATAGAGAAAGAAGTTCAAGTCTCTGGAACTAATGCTGAAACTATATCCCCTTGGAAGGAGCCCTTGGGGTGACCCAGTGTAGTTTGAAATCAGTGTATGGGAGGAACAAAGCTCTAGTTCACTTGTGGGTGAGGGCCAGGACTGTCCTGCCAAAATATTACCTGGATATTGTAAGAGGGAAAAGATCTCACAAGTAAATATCTTTATTAATACTTTCAGAAGGAAAATATTGTTCCATGATGAATAAATTTCTTCCTTCTTAGTGGTTAAGAGCTTAACAAGTTTTGAGAGTGTCTATTGAACATAAGCTGGAGTCCAGGCCACCTGAAGTGAAATTGCAGTTTTTCAGTGGCGTATGATGCTCAGTTTGTCTCCAAACTGTCATTTTGTCACTTTCCTCGGGTGCTTTTGTGGGACAGATGAATAATAATTATTTGATTGCTCAACTCATCCTGGTGACCTGTGTAACACAGGGTAACATTTCAAAAACATAAATAATGGTGAAGTTTATATTTCCTCCGTAAAACATTTATCTTACAGTTCAATTTCATATTGTTTACAAAGGATTTAAGCTCTGCTAGGTATTCTGACCACTGTTGGTCCAAAAAATGTCCCTGGGGATGTGGCATTTGGCACCTGCCTTTGGTATTGTTTCATTGCTGTGTTGTAGCAGTGCTCAGAACAGCTAGTTGTGAAAGCCAGGTGCTCACAGACTCAGTGGGCTGCTTTTGAGATAACTGCAAGAAGTGTGAAAGCAGTAAGAGTAAAGGAAAGCCATGAAGTTCAACTCACATAGGAGAGTAGGTTAACAATTGTTTAGCTCTAAATTGAAAACTGGTAACAGGAAAAGCTGCCGTCTGTTAGATGATGTGCCTTTGTATCTATTACAGTAGGTGTCATCCCAACAAGAGAGAGAGGTTTTCTGAATTACAAAGGGTACGTCGTTCCTGTACAGTGACCAGCTAAGCACATATGGAAATGCTGAATGATGTTACACTTTGTGGAAGGCTGATAAAGTACTCAGGATAGGGTTGATGAGCTGGAGGTGACCAGATAGTGACTGATGGCTGGAAGTGAGGGTGAGGACAACCAACTTCAGTTTGTTGTGTCTAAAAGCTAGAGGCTGAGAGGTTGCTTAGTAGGCTGAGGTTAGTGTAATAACAGGAAATCCACTTCTGGCCCTTGGTGGATTGCATGATGTGGTTGTGATGGTATTGGGTTGGCCAGAGAGGGGAGGGTTTGTGTAGATGATGCAGAAGTAGTCCTAAGTGAATGATTTAGCTGAAGGGCTGAGGAAAAAGTTGTAGATTATAATGGAATGGTTTGCATTTGCAAATATCCCAGGTGTGTGGACTATGAGTCAGTTAAGATTCAAGGATGGCTGTGGCCATTTGTGATCTGAAGATGAGAATAGAAGGTTAAGGACAGGATTGGAAGGATGGGATTGGCTGGAAAGGGAAAAACTGAGAGTTGTACTGATGGGAGGAGATACTAGTGAAATTATTCGAAGACACATCCAAGATGTACATGGAGACCTGGAAGAGGACACTGACATAAAAGCCACAAGGGTTAAAGAGCTTTGAAGGTGTTCCAAAGCATTAGCTTAAACAATGACATGAGCTAAGATCTGGGAAGGAAGAAGTCATGTGAGTAATGAATGTAGTTACAGAAGAGCAGAACATGCCTTGCTGATGACTAAGGATATTTTTTTTAATTTAAGAGGAAAAGAGTAGAGGTCAGCTGGCTTGAAAATATAATTTCTGTAACTTTTGAAAGTGAATAGAAAAAAACGTATTTAAATGATAGAAATTTCCATATAGTCTGTGCATTTACTGTTTACTTCACTTGTTTTAAACTGATGTGGATAAACCAGAGCTTGTTGAAAATACAGAGTAAATACGCCTTGCTTTGGATCACTGTACCTCCATGCTATGGCTGTGACACAGGCATATGGTAAAATACTCTCTTCCAGCCTGAAACAACACCCCAAAGCCCCCACAAACCAAACTCTCTTCCTCTTCTGCCATATCTTGATAGATAATAAAGGCAAGACAGATTCTGTATAGTTCATGCTGTCACTCTTGACTGCTGTTTGTTTGCTAGTAAGCATTATTTAATCTACATCATAATACTGTACCATATATTGCTTCTTCTGAATGAAAGACCATGACCCATTGCTGGCCAGATTAAATTTGTAGCTTATTATTGCTTTGTTCCACCTAACCGTACATTCCTTGAGGGCCAGCACTTGTAGTTAGAGAAATGCATGAATGGTTTTGATTTGTTTTCTACTGAGAAGAAAAAAGTTTTGTAGGTGTGTTTGTGTGTTATTCAGTGAACTGAATTGTTAAGGGAAGACCTGTTTTTTTGGGACAGGATGAAATCACTAGATAACATATCAAAGAAGAAAATAGACCCTGTGTTTTGGTAAGCTATTTAATGTTAAGTTTTGATTAGATTTTTTTCCTTACTACAACCTCCATTATAAGCAATTTCAGTATGACTCTTGTGAAATTATTTCTTCGTATCCAGTGTTCACTATTTTCCAAAATTATTTTCCCATATTAGCATCTTATTTTAAGCCTGGTCAGAGAATTTTGTCTATGCAAATATTTAAATTTGGTTTTAAATAGAATTAACCTTTTAGTGACAAAAATGAATCAAGTGTATTTCTTATACCAATCAGGTTTTCTTGGTCATCTTTTCCAAATATATTTGTATTAAATACGTCCATAGAAATGTAACATTATGTTCAAGCTCTTAGACTACTTTACCTAAAGTAGTTTATCTGAATAGGTAAACTTAAAACTTATTTACAGGAGGTGACTTTCATGTTCTACTTTAGTCAGAAAAAGTTTCAGACTGATCCCCTGAAAATGCATTTTGATAGTCTCCCATCTCTTGAGGGAATTTTGCCTAACCTCCTTTGCTTTGCATGTGAAAGGGCATGGAAGGTATGGTGGATCAGAGCAGCTGCAGAGGAATTTCCCAGGCTGGTGTGCCAGGATCACAAGTGCTTGAGCAGATGTTTTCAGTTAAGATGAGCTGACTCAACACACCAGCCCAGGCAGGACGGATTCACTGATCACGGGTAGTGCCTGCCTGGTGCAGACAAGTTTAAGCGATGCTGGAACCAGGAGAACTCATTATGCTCTGAAACAGTTTTGTTCCTTGTGATTGTGAACGTCTTGCCCTCGTCAGAGCTGAGAAGTTGTATGTAATGAACTCAGAGCAGCTGTCTCAGGCTTGCAGATGCCATCAGTGTAGGCAAATGGGAATCACCTGTAGTGCACGTGGAGCCAAAGGCGCACCTCTGGGAAAGCCTGCTTTGCTCAAAGCCTTCAGGGAACCTGAGAGATATTAAGGTCTTGCTGTCTGGTCCAGTGACACCTACCTGTCACTGGATCATAACCAGTTTGGGTATGTCTTCTATCTGTTTCATTCCCTTGTCTCTGATTTACAGTCCATGATCTCCCATAAGAATGGATATGGCTGCATCAGTTAGGAAAGGAAAAAAGAGAGACTGATATTCCGCATGGAGAGCAGGGCTCTTTAAATGATGTACATTAGCTTATTTGCTTGGGGCTTGCTTTTAACAAAGATGTATCAGTTAAAAGTGGGAAGTGCAATTTGGACAGAAGCCAGCACCAATTTTGGACAACTGCCCTTGGATTTTATGCATGACTTCAGAAAAGAAATAGGGATGTTGCAGTGGAAATGCAGGCACGTGCAAGTTTGGGCAGTTAGTAAATGCCTCTTGCTGGGTGTTCTTCAGGGCAAAGAAGGAAGCAGGTGGGTGAATCGTGGCAGTTTCTCTGTGGTGCAGCAGTGCTTGCTGCCTGCCCACTCTGGTCCCAGCCTACAGCTCTGACTGTGCTGGTTAGCACACCTGATGTGTCCAGAGCAGGTAAATGGGTTTGGTTAAGATTTCATTCAATCAGCCTGGTATGTGTGGGCTTTGATCCAAATGTGAAGAACTCAGAAATCAGTTTATGGAATGCCTTGGAACAGCAGTGCTAAGGGTTTGATTATGCTATCCATATGGAAGATGTACAGACTTGAGCATTAGAGAGGGCAGCCAGGTATTTCTTACCTGTTCGTGATATTTTGGGTGAAGAGGCTGATGCTGCCAGACATAGGGGGTCACTGAATTTGATTGCTTTGGGACAGGATGGGTATTGCTGCTGCCTGTCATGGTTCAGTGCAGTAGTAGCAGCCATACTCCTGTCACTTCCAGCATTCTGCTGTTCCTCTGTATAGGGAAAAATTGAAATTATGTTTCATGCTCCCTATTTTTGTTTGTTCAGCCTGATAAGCTTCCTCAGTTGAAGAAATTGCAGTTTCTGAAAAGATTCTCTGTGGTTCAAATGGGAAATTTAGAGATTCAGCCATTCATTAAAGAAGGAGTAGTTACTTTTTAAAACTCCTGTCTACATGCATTTTTTTTGAGACACTATCTTATGCTCACCTAAAGAAAAAAACATTGTCCTGCCAACATTCTTAGAGATGTATTTTTCAAATGCTGATTTGCAAATTTTAAAAGTATTGATTCCTTGATAGCAGAAAAAAACATCACAATTTGGATCAAGTGAGTGAAATTTCTCCACACTATCCAGTAAGACAAACTATCTAGCAGATGTAGATAGCTATATATTTGAGCTTGGCAATTTACTGTTACTGAAACTCTAAAAATGATTTAAGGCTAATAGCAGGAACATAGCTGGAGGCTGCAAGTCTGTGACTGAACAGTTTTATTTAGTTCTGGATAAATAAGGTGAAAGATATTTTGAACTTAATAATGTTCCCAGCAACTTGCTTTCTTTCGTTAAATTGTGAAATAGAAAATAAATAGTGTGCTAATTAACATTAAAGAGGAATGAGTATTTGTGCCTTCTGGTCAAGGGATTATCCTTGTTAAAACAGGAAATGGTCTCTGATTTCCTTTTTGTAAGTATTTTCTCCATAAACTTTGTATGACAATGTGAGGTTAAAAACAGGTTATACTTTTACACAGTAAAATATATATCTATTATTAGTTAACAAATAGCTTTTATAGGGAAGGAAGGGCATTTTCCAGATTGTTTCATATTGAAATGAATGCGTCTTGCATTTGTTATGCACAAAATAGTATTTACTGGGAAATTAGAAACTGAGCTTCTCTAATTTATTATGTTGTGGCATGGACTATAGAAGGTATAATACTCAACATTTACATGCTACCTCTTTGTATTAATAATTTGCTAAGCAAGCAAAATTTTAGTTTGTTTTTTTGTTTTGGTTTTTTTAAAATAAGGAGTCCAGACGTACAAAAAGTAAGGTCCCCCTGACAATTCTGGGACAGGACCACGAATAAAATTCACAGTTTCCTGACCTACAAAATCATGAGATGTTTATGTCTAAGAATGTGAAGAATCAGTACAGGGTATTTCCATTGGAGTAGGCTGACCTACATTCTGTGCACAATGCTAAAAGATAAAGTTATGCTCCTTACTCCTCCCCTACTCCACCCACCCACATAAAAATCCTAAAGTATTTCCTGAGATATTCCTCATATGTCCTTATTTTAAAAATACAAAAGGTACAAATGCTGGCATATTGAATTTTGGTTTTGGTAAGTGGGTTTGCTTTGAAAAGAGCAGCCTTTCTTTATCTTATGAAATGATGGTATGTCATAAATAGAGTGTTACCTTTTGACCAGCTCAGCCTCACGTCAAGTCCTGTGTGCAGTTTTGGGTGCCACATAAAAGAAAGGATATAAAGTTATTAGAGAGCATCCAGAGAAGAGCTATGAAGATGGTGATGGGTGTGGAGCAGAAGCCTTATGAGGAGCAGCTGAAATCACTTGGTTCCTGAAATGAACAGAAGAGGAGACTGAGGGGAAGACCTCATTACTGTCTACAACTTCCTCTCTCTGGTGGCCCTCTCAGGGACAGGACCTGAGGGAATGGCATGAAGCTATGTCAGGAGAGTGTTCCAATGAAACATGCCAGATAGTGGTGCTGTCTGGGACAGCTGCAAAAGATCCAAGATGTGGCACCAGATGGGTGGGTCATCACTTTTACAGCAAAGTTTGGCTTCTTTGAGATAATTTTGACTCTTACCTCAATAACCATCCAGTTAATCCCATAAACCAATAATCCCATGCCAGCTATACCAGTGCTTGACACTTCACAGATTAGTGCCTGGCAGCTGGACATTTGGCTTTTCTTGAAGTCGTATAAAAATGCCTAATACAAATGGAACATTCTTTTTAACTGGTTTCACATTTTTAATAATGTTTTTTAATAACATATTAAAGTTTGGAACTAGTAGGCTAAACAGTTTCTCTCTAGGGACTCCCTATTTTCAAAAGATAAAATTCTATAATTGCATGGTATTTTAGGCTGGAGTGCCTGACCGCAGCATCTTTGTCTAATAACCATGTTTCTTTAGACAACATAAGGAACTGGGCTTTGGCTTAATAAGAAAAGGTAGTGACATGAAGAAATTCAGAATGAGCTATTCAGTCATATATAGGAATGTTGCAATTGGAAAGAAAGTATGTTAGAAATGTTAAGGTTCTGCACAAGCTGTCCTGCTTCAAGCTCAGTAATGCTCTGAAGATTTTGAGTCTAAAGTTAACCTCAGAGTACATGCTTTCAGGAAAAGTAGTGAGAAATAGGTAATCAGGCCATGGTTCCTTTTCTGCACAGCCACTCAGGGGCTATTTTTTCATGTCACTTTTTTACAGGTTTTTACTTCACTTTTTTTTAGTTGGAGACTCCATGGCTACAGCAATTTTTAGAGGGTGGTTGAGTCCAAATAAACTGTTTCTTGCTTTTAAAATATGCAAAATGGCATAAAGATACTAAGTTTCAATCATCATTTAGCAACCGATGCATCAATGATTAAATATACAAAGGCTTGTGGTAGTCACAGAAATATCATTTATATCCCCTGCAATCTTCAGAAAAACTTGCTCTGATTCTCCCTAAATTCCGGTTTTATAAACAAAAGCTGTCTGTAAAGGAACATTGGGTATGTGTCAAGGAGAGAGTTGCATTGTTGCAAAAGGATTGCATAATAACTCTCCCTGAAGTGGCAGATCTTTTGTATCTTGTAAGGCACCTACCAGGCTAACACCCTACAAATACTGAATATCGAGTGTGTCTTGAGGTAGCTTCTGATTTCAGTGTTGCAATCAAATGAGCATACCATAAGCAAAAGCAGCAGAGAAATGTAGGAAATGTGTTTGCCTTTTGGTAAATCATCAGTAAGCTCTTATGCTGAGATGATCTGGTTTTGTTACTTGCTCACTCAATAAAAACAACCAGTAGATTGAGGCTGGAAGAACTATGACAATTTGTCATCTGTAGAAACCTGTTGTACTGTTTCTAGTCTTTTTTAAGATTAATTTAGATAAGTGAAAATAAATCTCCTGGCTTGATTTTACTTTTCACTTATATTTTTTCACAAAACAGCATGAGATTCAACACCACTTAAGAGTTCCTGCTTGGCTCCTTATTTTGAGTCTGCTGTGAGGGCAGAAGTACTGCTGGAGATGTGTACTTGGGGACATTTTAGACCGTGGAATTTCTGTGGTGTTAATTTATATTACACTTCCTTTTCTTTTAGGCAATGCTATTCATAACGTAGTATGACAAATGCACCCCCAAAAAAGAAGTAGTAAACGTCACATAGGTGGTACCGCTGAGTTGTTTTTTCCCAGTTCTGTTTGCAAGATTTGCCTCTCACTGCTCAGAAGTTACAGCATTTGCACAGCTCTCAAAAACTGCTGGGGCTCAGAAGTGAACTGCTAGTCTGGGAGTTTATACAAGGAAGCTGCGTGACAAAAGCTGTGAGTTTTACCTTTCTTCGATTCATGAAATAGCCCAAAATACAGGGGTCTGTGGTTATTTTGCTGGAAAACAAAAGCTAGTTTGGTATCTTACATACAGTGCCTTTCATATGATGAGATTATAAATGCCTGATTTCCCTGCCCTGTAGAGTTCCCTTGTGAGCATGTCCAGGCTTTGTTCAGCTAGTGGTTGCTCAGAAGGCTGTCCTGCTGATTTTTCTCACCATCCAGCTCATGGTTTTGGCTCAGATCAAATTTCAGGTTTCCAAGAGTGTTACTATTATGCAGGATATGTGCCTGTTTGAAAGGACATTGGTATATAAATAGTGCTCCTGCTCTCCTATCATTTTACTCTTCTCATAGAATCACAGAATCAAATAGTTTGGAAAAGACCTGAGATCATGGATTTTGACCTGTGACCTAACACGACCTTGCCAACTATACCATGGCACTGAGTGCCACTTCCAGGCTTTTCTTAAAGACCTCCAGGGACAGTGACTTCACCACCTCCCTGGGAAGCCCAATCCAATATCTTCTAGGAAGAAATTCCTCCTAATATCCAAACTGAACCTCCCCTGGTACAGCTTGAGCCTATATCCTCTCATCCTGTTGCTGGTTGCCTGGGAGAAGAGGCTGACCCCCAC
This sequence comes from Rhabdornis inornatus, assembly GCA_013397075.1. Taxonomy (NCBI): domain Eukaryota; kingdom Metazoa; phylum Chordata; class Aves; order Passeriformes; family Rhabdornithidae; genus Rhabdornis; species Rhabdornis inornatus. The sequence goes on from VWZS01004875.1 coordinate 762,496, forward strand.
CTGGCTACAGCCTCCTTTCTGGGAGTTGTGGAGAGCAGTAAGGTCACCCCTGAGCCTCCTCCTCTCCAAATTAAACACCCCCAGCTTCCTCAGTCACTCATCAGACTTGTGCTCCAGACCCTTCCTCAGCTCTCTTGCCCTTCTCTGGACTCACTCCAGCACCCTGATGTCCTTCTTGCAGTGAGGGGCCAGAACAGGACACAGCACTCAAGGTGTGGCCTCACTACAGGGGGACAATCACTGCCCTGCTCTTGCTGGCCACACCATTGCTGATCCAGGCCAGGATGCCATTGGCTTTCTTGGCCGCTTGGGCACCCTCTGGCTCATGGTCAGCTGCTGTTGACCAGCACCCCCAGGTCTTTATCTGCTGGGCAGCTTTACAGCTGCTGTTTCCCCAGCCTGTAGCACTGCCTGGGGTTGTTGTGACCCAGGTGTGTAGGACACAGCACTTGGCCTTGTACCTTCTGTAAATGCCCATTCAAACCCAACCTCAACAGGGATTGTTCCTGGTTTTGTATGCACTGTATCAGTATTCAGAGGAAATGTATTTGCTATACAGATCAGTTCCTATTCATCTTTGCCATTGACCAGCATTGAGTGGTATCTTTCTTGTTGGAAGTGTTTTAAGGATTTCTGTGTGTTTATGTTGAAAAGGCAGTTTTCCACCCATCGCTTTATACATGTTTGGCTTAATTCATAATGTTATTACTGGAGGTGGAGTGCAATGAATGGAGCAGTCATCATGTGATGTAAGAAGGATTTCCTTACATGTACAGAAAAATGTAAATTGTGAATTGTAGATCATGAATTTGTTGATAGAAGGGTGCTTTTAGTTTGATCATCAGGTATTTGTGGAAAAATTCTCTATAACTGGAGAGATTTCTGCTGACAGAGTATTAGGAGTTACCATTCTGTTGTTTATCCACATTTTGTTTGGATTGTGAACTGCATTGAAAATGTATGCATTTTTTACCCATTAAACCACACCTTCGTTGTGTTCAGTTTTAGTACGTATCATATCTTCATTATAGTGGTCAAAAGCCTAATATTTTTATATTTTTCCTCCTTTTATTTCCCAACTTTTCCACCTCTTCCTTATCTCTCCTCTCTCTCTCTTTTTTTTTCCTTTTTTTTTTTTCTTCCTCCTGGGAGCTCTTTTGGCATCTGGAAGCAGTTTTTATTTTGACACATTTGACATAAAGCATGGAATGTGTCCAGTTTGGGAAGCAGAAAAGCCTGTGAAAGAAAAAAAAATTGAATCATGGCATTACAGAAATTAAGAATATTCTTTATGGTCCTTCAAATAGAAATAGTTTTTGGTTTCAGCTCAGGATATACATGAGAATAAATTGCAATTAAATGGCCTTATTTAAGTAGAGAGAATTTAGTATGTTGTTGGCACCATAAAACTTAACATTTTATGGAAACAAAATGGCAAACGAGATCATACATTAAACATAGAATGTGTAATTTACAACTTTAGGGATCCAGCCAAGAGGAAGTTGTATATTAAAAAAAAAAAAAAAACAACCAAAAAAAACTAATAACCTCATACGTGCTTGGGATCAGTCCTGGGCTGAAAAGCATATGCATCCAAATGTGGGATTTTTCTGTGTGGTCAGAATTTCAAAATGTGCACACCAATGGTCCTGAGTTCATCCAAAGAATGGAGCTGTTTCTACATGCCAGCTGCACCTGTGCAGAAGGGCAGGAGTGTGAACACCTTCAAAATGTGTTTTTACCTCCTTTCTTCTGCCTGTGTAGTTGTAAAGGGGGGACTTGCTGGCCCCATTCCTGTGTCACTCAAATCCACATTTTACTCCTTGAGTATGAAGTGTTACATCCCTTGCATTAGTGTCACTATGTTTTGTTCTTCCAAAAAGCATAGAGGGTGGGGAGAGAGGTCAATTAGAAGACTTCTGGCTTCTTCCAGGCGTAAGTGAGCCAGGGAATGTACTGAATGAAAGGTGTGTTCTCAATGGTACTTGCTTGAGCAGTAAGCAGCTTTTACATCCTAAACTCAATCTCAGAGAGTCCTGAACTTTTCATGATCTTCAGCTCTCTGCTCCAGCTCTCCCTCACATGCTGTGTTACTGTTTATGGGCTGGGGTTGCTGGCTCTCTCTTAATTCAGACGTAACCTCTGGAAACCAAGGCAGTCTGCTGTATTAAGACTCCTGCCAAATGTGATTCTTGGAAGACATAATTTAGCCTTTGCCACAGAATGAGCTTCCACTTTTTAAAATTGTTTTGTTAAATTGTACTTTGCCCTCCAGTAAAGTTTATTCTGTAGTTTAGTGAAAACCAACAAAGAATAAAGTAGAAAGGCAATTTGTGTGAAGCCTCAAGGAATTTCTTGTGGGTAAATTCATAGAAAAATTTGATTAATTAAATGAAAGTTTGGAGGAAAGGTTACCAAGTGCATAAAATACATTTGCTTTAATTGTAAAACATATTCAAGCCTTTACCATTTTAACTGAGGTGTAAAGATCTTTTTGTTTGGGCCAGTGCTGTTGGTTGTATTGCATCAGTGTGTCATTTTGCATGATGTAAAACTACCTACTGGACCACATTAAATTGAAATTGCTATACTCATTTGTAAGTTGAGGAGAAACCTCCAGATATTCAGGGGAAGACAATCCAAATCTGTTCTCTTTTTGAGGCAGTGATTAGGTCTGCTTTTCTAAACAGGTGAGTTAGTGTGTTCATCACTAGTGCAGGTCATGAGCGAGCATTGCCAAATAGTTTGTATTGGTTTTGTTCCATGTGTGTAATAAGTCTGATGCAACTTACTGCAGTGAGAACTTCAAAAGATAAATCTACTCTACTGAGGAAGTGTAAAAAGCAGCTGCTACGGGACAGCAGTTTCTTACAAATCATGACTGAAGTTGCAGTATCTGTTTTAAACCAACAGAAAACCAACAAAACTCAAAGGATTTTTGTAGTTTTATGGAAAAAAAAAACAAGTTAAGAACGAATTTACTTTTTTTTGTGCAAAGATAAGATACGAAAGGACATGCCTGTTTAAGGTAAATACATCTTGGACCCATTCTTCTTCTGGTTTGTATATCCCTGTGGTGCACTTCAGTCCAACTGTAAAAGAAACTATAGGAGGAATAGACTTTCAGAGGAAATCAGCTGCTTTTTAGAAGAAAATTTATTTTTTTAAAAATCTGTAGAAAAAATGAAAGAAAATAATTTCCAAAAAAGAGGGGAAAAAGGCAATCAGCTGTTTCTGCCTTTTCACAACCTCTAAATAATGTTATTTTCAGCCCTACATAATTCTAACAGCTCTATATAGTTTCCATGGAAGAAATTATTAATTACATTTAAAGTTATCTGCCTTTGGATGCAATGGCATATGGATTCTTAATTCCATTGAGAATGGGTTTTAAGATGCATATGATAAATTCTTAATAAGTAGTTCTTTACTGCTGCTTTAAAAATGCAGTTCTCAGAAATCCTCAACATCTTTATATTCCTTTCCTTGTTTTCTTTGGCTATTTAGACTTTGAGATCTTCAAAATGGGAATTTCTCCTAGTTCGCAGGCACCAGGGCAGAATTGTCCCTGAAGTTCAGGCTACTGAGATGGAAGTTGCTTGTACTACATTAGAGGTGGTATTTGTTCTCAGACCTCAGAGGGGTATAAAGACTCTATAATGCCATTACGGCTGCTTCATTGTTTCTATCTTTTAGCAATTACCTTCTGAAGTCATGTGCCTCTATTCTTTGCATTTTGTTGACAAGACCTCTTGGTTAGCTAGTGTTTTTCTCTGCTTCCTGCTATGTTTTCCCAAGTGGCTTTGGTACCATCCCTGTTTGCACAGGTAATATTTCTCCCTTTTTTTTCCAGTCCCTCTCATTTGCCTTACAACACTTATTTCTTCTCCCCGTACTGTTTTCCCACATCTCCTTCAAAGAATAAATAGCTTTCCTAGATATAAAAAATAATGTTGCAGCAGTGCAGCAAATCTTGAAGCAAAGTTAGGATGGGAAAATAAACTAATTTTTCATCACTCTGGCTGTCATTGCCATGTACTCCCAAGCACCAAGACACACCTGGGCAGGTCACCTCCAGCATCCAGCAGTCAAGACAGGTGTGGTTGGAGTAGGCACCAAGTGTTGGTTCTAGATCTGCTGGTTTATTTTATACCCTTTGGCATCAGGTAACAAATAGTCTTTTGGCTCTCCACCCTGTTGGCATCTGAGAGTCACTGTGATTCACAGCATCTGGTTGTTTCTCTTGCTGTGAAGGGCCCCTTTCTTACTTGACCATTTTGTGTATTATTTCATAGGTGGCATATTATTTTCTATCTTGTCTCCAAAGCCATGTTCTCAATGCTTGTTTTTCCTTCCAGCTGATAGACTTCAAAGGTTTCGTTTTTTCTATTTAATAATTCTGTTTCACATCTCCATTAATCAAAATACATAATAATTTTCCAAGCAATGTCTTACTTCTCTTCTGAAATACATTTTTGTATTCATTCGAATGCCACATGCACACTTAGCTATTTTTCAGTCTTCCTCATGCATTCTCTTTGGATCAAGCATCTCCTCTGAATAATGCCTGCAGCTGATAGCCAGGAATCAAGGATATTAACTGCAATTTGCAGACTCAATTACCTAATTGTAAAAGTGGATGTGGATTTCTTAGCGTACCTACTTATGCTTTGAGGCATTCATGAAAGATAAATAAGGTACGTCAGAAATGACCTTACGTTAAGGAGACTGGTTTGGGGGGGCTGCATATTTTGAAGAGTTTATTTAGCTTATATCACAAGTTACTTCACATACCCGTGGATAAAGGCTGCGAAAAGTGTATTTTGGGAGTTGTTCATTAATGGATACAAAATCTGTTGTCAGTGGCAGACAGGCAGTAGATGTTTACTGCACAATGGACATCCTTAGGAACTCCCAAATGTGCTATTCAAAATCAATCTGCAGTGCCATTCTTCCCCTTTGATAGGATATCATGTGATATATTTGCAGTAACACACTGTGTCTTTCCTAGTGCTTTTCATCACTAAATTTCTGACGTGTCGCAGAGGAGACCCAAGTTAGGTACAATCCTTGTACTCAGATGAGAAGGAAATTGTCCATCAAAAGCAGCACAACTGGGAAATTACATGACGTTTGTGGAAATCAAGCTAGTACTGCTAGCAGTAGTATGTGCCACTTGAGGCTTTGTTTGAATGACAGTGCAACCCAAATCTTAAAGTCCTTTGCGATGTTGAAGCTTGTTATATTTATTCCAAAACGTTTCCATAGGCACAGATAAACCACTTAATGCACAGGGCATGTTTAGTGACCCGCACGTTAACTGACAGATGCCACAAATGTGCAGATATTAGAAAGCTGCTGACGTGAATGTGTATATAAATTCAATCAGAGAAGGATGGCCAGTCCCAAGTTAGCTTACACAGAGGTAAGACAAAGCTCCTGCAGTCCCACAGGACCATCCCCTTGGCTGTGGATGAGCAAGGGCAGGGCTGCAGTCTGCACATGAGTATCTGTGCCTAGGGGCAGCCTCAACCACTTCCAGCTTCAGTCCTCTCCTTCCAGAGAGGAGATGGAGTCCCTGGGCAGAATGGAGACTTAAGTACACGGTAGAAAAGAGACCAAAGTGAGGAATGCAGATTTGTGTTAATTTTTGCACTGAGTATCTATTCTTTAGTACTGTTTTCCAACCTCCTTATGTTAATATACATAGGTTAACATACTCTTCACACTCCCTGATGTTCACATGGTCTTGGACATAAGAATGGTGTAAGTTGTTGGTTTGTATTTTCACTTATTTTTAATAAAATAATAAAAAGTTACGGTAACTAGAAAAAAGAAGCCCATAAACAGCTAAAAAATCCACCTTGAAAGTTTTAATTTAAAGTTTAGCTGCTTATCTGCAGTCCTTTGGAGGGATCTGTCAATTTCTTAACAAAACTGGAAACAAAATCTTTGTGTTTTCCAGCAGAAATTTTTAGTAGCATCTGAGGTATTTGTTTTGCTTTCGTTTTGTGTATTGATCCCATGATACACCCTCTAGGCCAAGCAGCTGCAAAGCCTGTTTTTGAAATAGTTTATGAAATCTTGCTACAGTGTAGATGATGCATTAGGGCATAATGATGCTCATGGAATATTGCCTCTGACTCTGATTTAGCAGCAGAGTATTTGCAGGATGAAAAATAGATTAACTTCTCCTGATAAATCTTTAGCATTTACTTTTTGAATCAAAAAGTTGCCAATAACATGCTCAGAGGGCTTGGTCCCATACTGATAACTCAATGGAGAATGGAGCTGGTGTAAATAAAGAGTTATGGATACAGCTGAATCACTGTTTGAGTACCAAAATGGGAGACATTTGCTCACTGACTCCAGCTGCCTTAACAGCCAGGACAGAGAAGTATGAAGTCTGGAGAAGCACAGGTAAACTGAAACATGCATGCATTTGCATAACATCAATTAAAGAAAAATATTGCACCTATTTGTTTTCAGGACTAATTAAATGGGTCTTAAAGCTTCTGCCAATAGATGAGGCATCCCTTTCTAATTCCAAATATGAATTCTTTTTGGAAACTTGATTGGAGTTTCAACAAACCCCATCTGCCAGCAAAACTCGCTGTTTTAATAACCTACACGTATTTCATTTCACATTGTCAGTTTTCTCTCTTCCAAAGCACCTATCACCTCATGCTGCCAATCCATTTTGGTGCTGGAAACATTTAGAAAGCTTTGATTTATAGTAAAGACTTGCCCATCTTCTAAAATGCTTGTCTCATGTTTCCTGTCTTCATGACTATCCATCTAATCATACTTTTTCCATTTCATTTCAGTAACCGTAGGCTTTTGAGAGACGTGATGAGCCTTTTCTTTTGGGGAGAAAACCTTTGGAAGAAAGTTAACATAGAAAGAAAAAGCAACATTTTGTTGGGTATGACAGTGTGTGGAAAAGACCAGTCGGTGTTTTCTGGTATCAACATTGATTGGATAATTTGATTGGATTATGCAGTTGTTTTTCCTGTGTAGATTGCCCACATTGAGAGTTTGGTGTTGTATTGCTGTAGAATGTGTTCTTTCTTAACAGAAAGAGAGTAAGAACAGAGGAAAATTGAAAGTTCTGCAATGGTAAGGATGTTGAGTTTGCAAACTGAGTCACAACGTTGACGTGTCAAATAGACCAGGTCATGTATATTTAATAGACTGTAAATCAGAGAATCTGTTCCTTGGACTGCTGTTTGAAAACTTGGTTCAGGTGGGAGGGGCCCTAGTGCCAGCAGAGTCTCATCAAGTTTCTTTATGAGTTACTGGGGAATGAAGAAGCGTTTAGCAGGCGGTGCTGCCATTTGCCCACAAGACGAGCCACTGCCAATACGAGGAGTAATCTAAGATGTTTGTACTGTGAGCAAGCAAAGGCATACCCAAGTGGTGCCAGTGATGAAAATGCAACTTCCAGTTGTAGTGCAAGCTGTTGAGGGATTCTGAATGTGGCTTAATCAGTCCATGCTAAAATCTTCATTGCTAGTGTTGCACCTGTTGTGTTAAAGCTCACACATGTGCCTGCATGCTCATGGTAGGCATTGGGCTTGAGTTACCTCCTCAGTTTTGCCATGTAGATCTGTCTTGTACTATTTTAAGTAGAACTCTGGAGTTAGCAGTTTTGTCCAATCAACACATTTGGCAAATGTGACATTGATTGCATTTTTTTATGGATTTTTTTTTCCAAATATCTAATGTCTTATGCTGAAAGCAATGCATTTTCTTCTTTGTTCTGTGTGAGCTGCCTTTTGTATATCAAACTTGCTTTTATACAGCCTTGCTTCTTTTGTAGAGGTTTGTGTTTAGTCTGTCGTTGGTCCTATATTTAAGATTAATGTTTGTAATGTTGCTGGCATTAACTTGTAAGTTCAGGCTGGCAAAGGAAAGCATTTGTTCCCATTCCATTTCAGACAGTGTCAGAGGATTTATTTAAAGTGTGCCTTCCAGCCCCACTCACTTGCTCCTTGGAAATAAACTTGGATCCAAGCTGGATTATTAGTACCAATGTGAAGGACCATGCTTGATTCCATAAAATTTCTCTTTCTTAACATTTATTGTTCTGCCTTGCCCTGGAGATTACACCATTGAAGATAAATGTAACTTACGATAGTGAGCACAACAGCACTATCTGTCTTTCTGCACAATAACTGTTATCTTTCCAAAAAATGTGTGGTAACTAGCCAGACAGCAAGCAAATGCCATTTCATACACCTGTGTGCCAGATGTTTTACAGCTGTGCACATGCTGCTGCTGCTGAACCTCCAGTGAGTGTCATGGGACAACTGATTGAGGAAAAGTATGAATTTTTCTCTTGGGATGGGCTGAAATGGCAGGGAAGTAGATGGCTGCCAGTCAAAGGAACTGCATAGCACAATTAATAAGCAAATCTTTTGGCATCTTTTTTGGGGATATTGCTAACACTGAGAGTTAGCAAGATTTCCTCTGGCTTCTTCACAGCTAAAATGTTTTTCACAGCCCCTCACAGTCTCATGAAATTACAGTAGGTATTACTGAAATTTGATTTGGTAGCATACAGGTGAACTAATTCTTGTAATGAGTAGCATAGATAGAGTCACGTGTTACAAAGCTAGGGAGGAATTAGTGACTATAAAATACATATTGTTTTTAAGGGTAGCTAAGTATCTGAATGTCACAAAGTTTGAAAAATCTTCTTCTTGTTGAACTTTGGGGTTTTATTCCTGGAATGGGCCTTTCTATATCTTAGTTCTTAAGACTATGGCCAGTGTGACAAAGGAAGTCATCCTATCATCACGATCACCATCCATTTTCTTTCTTTATGACTCCTACAGTGATTCTCCTTTACAAAGGACTTTGCAGCATTCATTTGAAACTTGCAAAATTCTGTAAGGAAGTAGGTTAGTTTTACTATTGTGCAATCTTTTATTATTTTAGCTATCATAACTCACTGCTTTGTATGTCAGAATGAAAGTTCCAGCAACTGATACGCTGCACATGGCATTTGTATCCAAATCTCAGTATAGTTGCAGCTGGATTCTGTGTCACGTCTTTAAAGAGTGGAAGGAGGATATCACACACTGCTCTGGGAATGGAGCCAAGGCATTAGACATGAAAGTGGGCAGGCATATGTGCCTTTGTGAGGAAAACAGGGGAAGAAGGAGTGTGGTCCTCAAAGTCTTATAGGCATGGACATATTTTGGTTGCTTCAGAAGCTGACTCCAATTTTGGATTAGCATCTGTAGTCTAGTCACTGATCCAAAGCTTCTAAGGCTTTTGAAAGTCTGTTTTTAAGGTGATTGTTTCAAGAATTTGTTTACTAGTGTCCTTCCAAATTGGCAATGAAACAGTTTTTTCTTTGGTTTCTTATTTGGTTTCCCAGCTCATGGAGTGGGACTGCAAGTATATGATGTGAGAAAGAGAATTATAGCCACTGCTATATTGATTTTGGCATGCAGAATTGAAGAAAAATTATGTCAAATTATCATTGTGGTAACTCAGTGTGAGAAACATCAATGGTTTGAAAGAAGATGGCCAAAATCTTATCACTAAAGCACAAACTTCTCCAAAGCTCTGTATTTAGGCTTTTTTAACTCTTTCGTTAGAGTAACATTTTGATGCTTTTGAGAAGCGTTGAAGGTAGTACTTTACTAGGTTGTGGAGTGGGAGGAGCCCATGGCATGCTGTGCAGTGCAGCATGGAGATCTGTGATGGTACAATGGATGGCACAGCGGGCATGAGAAGGACTGCCTGTGGTTCCAAAGTTGGTAGGATGGCCACGAGCAGGGCACTGTGCCTAATGAACACCCTTTGGCTCAATGGCACATTCATATATATATGTGTGTGTGTGTGTGTGTGTGTATATATTTATGTGCATATATAACGACCTTTTGCTTCCAAAGATACTGTGGGTGTGCTTTGCCACCTTTGTGTTATGTTGAGCTGGGTATTGTCAGCATGGGTATAATAGACAAGCAGGGAGGAGGGCACTCCTGGACCAACATACAGCCAGGGACAAGCCTTCCCTCTGGTTTTGGGGAATATTACCTATGCTGCTGAGAAGGCAACTCACACTTTCAGTCTGCTGAATGGGTATTTCTATTTTTACATCATGCTATGAAGTCCATTTCTTTTCAGTCTCAGGCGTAATATGCTTTTAGTGGAGGGTTTTCCCCCCGTGATTGCTTCCCAAGTTAGTATATCTTCCTTCACTTTGGCAAGGATTTTCCTTAATAAAAAGTTTCGTCATCACTTATTAGTTTCATATGACTGGTCTATGAAGCACACAGGATTATTGAAAGCTATAAAATTTGTGTTAGCTGTTTTCCTGCATCATGATCAAAATGATCTCAGTTGTGTCTCAGTGGGTTTGGTCATATAAATTTATTGCTGGTTACCCACAGCAAACCAACAAGCTGCAACTGTGTGACTAGAGCTCAGATGAAATTATCCATTTATATCCATTTGTATCCATTTATACCCAAGGTATAATGTGTATAAAGTGGATCAGGGAAAAAGCATCTGTAAAATAAGTGCTTTCGTTGCTTTTGTAGTTGTTTTAGTAACAAATGCTTTGCTTATAGTGGTTCTATAATTTTTTGTAGTTACTACTGTCTGTAACTTTTAGTCAGTGTTAGTAACATTAGGTTCCAACTTTATATAATCCTGTTTTTAAACCAAACTACAAAAATGTTGCTACTCAATACTGGTCTGTAGTGAAGTGGGAAAGGAACTGTGGTAAAAAACAGTGTGCTACTAATAGCACCTAATGAACTGGCATGAAGTATCATATTATTAATTGATTTAATGAGTCCTTAGATCCTATGATACTTGAAAGGAGGTTAATTGGTTTCTTACAACGTAACTGTAATGGATGGTGTTTAAATGCATTATTTGATTATCATTTTCTTGAAATACCCAGTTATGAGATTTTCAGTTCCCCTTCACTCCTCAACCCCAAATTTGTAATTCCTTTTGCTCTGAAGCGTTTTAGGAGCAGTAGCTCAAAGCACAGTGTTTCTTCCTTGTTTACATCCCTTGGGTGAGCTGTGAATGGATGCTGTGCTGGGCACAGTCCTCTTCTTGAGCTAAGCAGAAACATGGCTTGCTGACAATTCAGGTGGCAGGTAATGCTGAAACGTGCTTGTCTGAAGTGCATGATCAACTCTAATTGGTTTGGCACACTTATATTCCATATTAGTTTCCTCTTTTTTGTATAGACTGTATGAAGAGTGGCATGGAAGTGTCAAAATTTATTGTTTTTCATTGGACTCTAAAATAAAGTTGTTTTCATCACTTGAGAAGACAAGTGCCAGAGGGGTGGATCAACTTGCCTGCAAGGCTGTGTTGGACCCAGCCCTGTTTCACAGATAGGATACATTACTGCAGTTGGATGCTCTGGAAGGCCCTGCCATAAAGGGAAATGTGGCTGCTGAAATAGTCCTGCTGTAAGTCTCAGGAGGGCAGGCTGGGGCAAACTCAGCCCACATGCTGTTCCTAGAGCTAATTCTCTGCAGAGTGCCTGAGCAAGCTCACCCAAGGTTCCTGTCCTAACAAGACAGGGTACTGCATTGTATATGAAAGTTTTAAGCTGTTTGGCTGCATCCCCAACTTCAATTAATAGTGCTGGAACCTAGAGGTGGGGCATGCATGGGCTCTGCAGCACACACTGTGACTAATGTGCTGTGAGCTGCAGGTGCAGCAAGCCAGGAATGGTGGGAGCATTTCAACCTAGTCGACCCTGTCAGTTCAGCCTGTCACTCATCATTTTGCTTTGGGATAGCTGCTTTCAAAAAGAAAGAAATAAAGTAGAAGTCTCATATAAATTAAAATCATAAACTGAAGGCTTATGTGAGCAAGATAGGAAAACTTCACAGAAAATTTTGAACAAAAACAACAATACCATTATTTTTAGCTAGCTTCCTTTTGACAAGGAAACTTTTCATTCACAGGCATTCAGAATAGTGGGGACACCTACTCACATGTATCAGCTTACCTGCACACTACACACCTTTAGTTGTAGTATACAATTAAGGATGCTTCCACTTCTGGATTTGCATATTTGGGAGAAATTAAGTAATTTAAATCAAATTTCAGAAATGTTCACAAGTAGGTTACATTGTCAAGAATCTGTATGTTTTGACTACAGTAAGAAGCAACGGTAAGCATTCATGGGGATAAAATTCCTCTGTCTATCCTCACATTTATTTTGATTGGCATATAAGTTATTCATCCTTCACAGTGGCTCTCTTCCTGATTATAAGGGTATCTTTTATCCTTCCTCCTCCTTTCATCTCTTTTCCCCACCCCAGTATATTGGATGTGTGCTGGAATAGAATCAAATACAAAAGTTGTGTCGATGCACAGTTGTAATGCGTTTTAGGATTTTTGTATATTTGCTGGAAAACAAAACACTTTGGACAGCTGGAGAATTATTTCTGTGATTAAGTGTTGCAGATTTATTTATTTTCTTGCTTTTTATTAATTATTTGGATCCTCCTTTGGGTGTTTTCACCCACAGTCTTTCTTGACCATCCTCTGTATATTTTTCACCCTTGTTTCTCAAAAAAATGCCGAGAGTTATTTTCATTAGGAATAAGGAGAAGACATCCAGGATTCGTCCATTTTACCTTTCTGCTTGCTTTATTTTTAGCTTGCCTTGTGCCTCATTTCGAAAGCAGCAGCTGTTTCACATTCTGTATCACATGACATCCTTTCCAACAAGCCACTTTAGAGCATCCTTCCTCTGTATTTTGAGGGATGCAGAAGAGAATTACTGGTACTTTGCTGCTTCTTTCTCATTGCACTGTCATCAACTGGTAATATATCATCTGTGTGGTGCTGCTCTGTATTGTCAGAGGACTAATTTAATTATTTTTATTAACAGTCCCCTAATTGAATTTTTGAAAGACAGATAAAATTACAAACACAGCACAGGAAGAGCATAGGAAGAATGTCTGGCAGAGCTATACAAATAGATGTATTGCTTCAAATATTCCCTGTGCTGTTAAACAAGACATGTAATCTTTAAAGGATTATGTGTAAGAGGGAGAAAGATACTCAGAGCAATACTGAAGCTTATTCAAGTGGTCAAAGTCAGTAGAAAAGGAAAAAAATAAAGTCAGACACGTGAAATCACGAGTGCCTCCAAAGTACAGTGGCCGCTCTTCTGTCTCCCAGACACTCAATAAAAAATAAAATAAAAATTATTCTAATGCCTGTGTTCTGGAAGAGAGAGACAGAAAGCTTCTTCAGGAGAAAGAGCCAAGAGGCATCACAGCCCACAAATCCCTAGGAGGTGGGCATTAAAAAGTGGGGACCACAAGCAAGTAAGGTTTCCTAATAACTCCAGTTGTTCCGTAACACAAAATGCCCATGTTGCGTAAGGATCATCAAGTCCCATAGCTGTGTTTCCACTAAACTGGAGAGTTGTTGGTATTCCTGGTTCCTGGTATTCCTGCCACTTCGAATTCCTTTTGAATCTGTTTTAAGATAACTTGCTGGTAGGATACACTGATACAATACCATTAAAAAATACTCGTAGTGAATGTGGCCTGTCTTCAAGAGCTCCCATCCTTGGCTTTTTCAGCAGGCTATCCTAATTTGAATGTAGAAAGTCCATCTGCCACAAGAAACCTGGTAGCTGAGCGCACTGTGTCAGTCAGTAACCACACTTCCTTGTATTACTGACCTATGTGCTGCTGCAGAATCTGTAGTAAGAACAGATTCTTTCACCTTTTTCTGAAGGAAATGTCAGAAATAATTTCAAATTATTTAAATGCCGTTTCCTAGTGCTTCACATGCACTTTACAAAATAGGCACAACTGGGAGACTTGCTTTACTCCCCAGCCAGGAGGACCATGATGGGAGATCTAGTGAATATAGACACAGACACCTACCACACACATGCATGTGTCATGCTGGAATGAGATACCTTCAAAATTCAAACAGAATGGCTGCAAGCATTTTTATTCCAGGATAGAAGTGCTTCTTTCTAGGTAAACTGAATCTGCTCTGAAATGTTAGCCCAGCCTATGTTTACTTTTGCAACTGGAAAACATTTAAAATCACGTTTTCTAAAGGGAAAGCAACTGTTTTCTTTCCTTGGGTTGTTTAGGCCAAATGGACCATTTCATGAAAGATATGTTCTAAATTCTGTTTCCCAGACACAAAAGCCGTGATAATCCAAAAATGTGCCTTCTTGTAGGCCTTTCAATATGATTTCCAGTAAAGTTTTAAAAAAATAGTAGTATATGAGATTAATCCCAGATAACTGCAGTGTAATGTCTAGTGGTTTCATTTTCCAGGGATATACTCATAAAAGTCCATTTTTAGGGGTCTAAAGTAATCTTCGTTTTATGGGACAATTAAAGACTTCTGTTTTGATGATGTCTGCTGTTCTCTGTGGGATTGATTCAGAATCAAATACATACTGTTGAGGAAAATTCAGCATGACAGTTCGCTGCTGGCATTTTTCATGGAGAATTGCAGTATTCTCCCAGATGGAAAAGAAACTTACAAGGGAGTTTTATTTTTTTATAGGTCTATATTATAGCTAACCATTCTTCCACTTATCACTGCAGGTACATGGAACACTGCCTGGTTTTGGAGTCTTTCAGCTTTATAAAGTACAAGTTATGTTAATATTTTTAGACACTTGAGTAAGAAAAATGCTTACATTTTATCAAATGCAAGACAACTGACTGCCCTTTGATTATTTCCAGACCCACATAATATCAGTCACAAAGGTAATACAGTATGAGGTTTAGGTTTCTGACAGACATGTGTCTACAAATGAAAATCATATTGCTGGAGCTGTATCAGCCCCTGTCTCTCTGAGGGATGGAGGTGCCCTGAGTGCAGGAACATCTGATTTGTTTGTGAATCAGCTCCACAGTGGTTACAGTTTGCTATATTTAGTGTTTTGTAGGTAAGCCTCTGGTATTTTCACTTTAGCTTTATATCACTCTAAAAAAAAAAGAAGTGGCTGTCCAGAAACTGGGTTGAGAAGTGACCAAGGTGTTTGGGACACGAGAGCTAGGGGAGGGATGGCAGGAGTGTCTGTCTCAGCTGTTGCTCCAAGTCTCACTGTCCTTGCTGGTAGTCAGTCCTGAAGCTGGTGCAGTCCTTAGTGAGCTGGGAAGTGGTCAAACAGGCTGCAGACCTGCCCCCCTTGGCAGCAGTTTGGGTGTAGGTGCCTGTGCTCTGGAAGCTGTAAATCACTGCTGCCTTGGGGAGGAGCCCGGGCTCCCAGCCCTGCCTGCCTCAGCCCTGTCTGAAGGAACAGCAGGGTGAAGGGCTGTCCTTTGCTTCCTTTCTAAGGGGTCTTCACTAGCAAAGAGACCATAAGCCTTAAACATCAGGATGAGGCAGGCAAGGGTCAAAATGTGACAACAGGAAATGAGTAATAAGGACGTCACTGACCATCTCCTGCGTTATTTGGAGTTGTGCCCTGGGTATGTCATCTTTCCCTTCTCTCTCACTAAATCTTTTTTTAATATATATTTTTCATAGTAGCCTCAATGACAATGAAATGGATGAGTGAAGTACCTGTTAAATGCCAGCTTCCCTTTGTATGGCATCCATCTGTAAATGCACTTAGAACAAACATCTGCTCCCAGAAATGACTTTCTGGCCTGTGCTGATTTTTTCAGTGTCTGCCAGGCTTTTCATCACTTTCCCCAGTAATCCCAACAGGTCCATAAAAAAGTAAAGATCCTTATTTGTGTGACATTGCAGCCACTTCATCTGGCTTGTTAAAACTCAAAAGTTATAACTGGAGGAGTAATGCAACCCTATTCACAAGAAAGAGAAACTTTTCAGTTGTGAAGGTTACCACATACGTTAGGCATACATAACCCAGGTTACTTCTACATTATCATCTGGATCCCACAAAAATTAAAATTCATGTAAAGTGCCTTTTTCAGCTAAAATTTGAATTGGTGGGTGAGTATCTAGACAGTAATCTTGAAAGGCAGAATGTTATAGAGACTGTCATACAGCTGCACATTAATATGTGGCCATTCCCTTCTGAAAACAAAATACTGAACTGGGTTTTAAATATCAGTTTGCACACAGTGTGACATGTAGTATTTTGCAAAGGCTTTCTGATTTAAAATGTGTGTATGAGAGCTGATTGGTGTTATCAGAGCTCTGCTGTTATCCCTGAATCAATTTGGCAAAAGTTTCCTATTCTTTAGCAACCTGACCACTTTTTTTCTTTCCATTTAATTAAAACTTCTTGGATCATTCTTCACAGAAACACTTTTAAGACTCTTGACGTGTTACCATGTTTCTAATTTTTGGTGTACTGTGAAAGTAAAGAACTTTTGTCATGTTCATATAGAATTTGTATCTGTAAATCCAAAGTCTTGCGAATTTCATAGACTTGTATTTATACCTGTATTATGTCCCTGTGGTGTTATGTGTAATTCAAAGGTTATCTGAAGCTGTCTTCATACTGCCTGGAAACTAGTTTTTCATTAAGAATATTTTCAGTCTGTGAAGAGATGCTGCCAGGCATTTATATTAATACCTCTATAAAAGAAGGAAATACTTTCTCACATGTGATTAGAATGTGGGAGTCATTAACACAGGAAAGCCATTGAGTCCAAGAATTTAACAAGACTTCTGAAAGCTTATAGCCACCAACAATATACAGGGTTGTAATTAATACAAGTAAGTAATTTGGAAAAAATGCTAAGCATAGCGTTCAAGGATTCAGTTGGTCTTCAGCTATCAGCTCCCAGTTGGACAGAGATTGCTTTGTCAACCTCCATGGTTTCAGCTTTTCTCTGTAGAGCATCTGGCACCAGCCCGTGCACAAGACAAAACCGCGGGACACGCACGTTTGCTGGGACATGGGACGAACATGCTCCCTGCCTGCCTTCTGGCTGATTTAAAGCATGCAACTTCTGCAGTCATTGATCAAACTGCGCCAGCTTTCTGTGTGCATCCAACACCCTGCTGCTCCGTGCGTGTAGGAAGCAAGGCTCTGGGAGCTTTTATTGCTAGACTGAATCAAAGATGGAAGGATGACATTCACAAAAAAATAAAGCAAAGTAGATAAAGACACTCCCCTCCTTCTTCTAGCTTTGACAGCTCTTTCTCATTCCTGTTTCAGCTGTGGCCAGGCACGTGCTCTGCAGTATTCTGCAGGGCCAAGCACAGTTGCAGCAAAGAATCAGGAAAACGAAGGAGAGAGAACATGCAGTGGTGCACAGGGAGCAGAGTAAAGCCTTTTCTGTATGCACCAGAGAGAAACATCACACTGCTGGCACTGCCTATGTCAGATTTGCTTTGTGTCTAAGACCCTGAATGAGCTGTGCTGACTGTAGAGCTCTGCTCCAGACTGTAGGAAAGAACATCAATGCCATTGTATTTGGCACCTGTAGTAAAGATGTGATGCAGAGAGTAGACATGAAAAATAAGTGCTCTGCAGGTAATCTGTCCAGGATGGGATCAAGGAATGCCTGTGACAGCACAAATAAGCTCCCTCTGAGTTTGTGAAGCTTTGTCTCTTTAATTTTCTCAGGGAAAAAAGAAAAAAGCTAAATTTCTTGATGACTTTCACAGAAATAAAATCAATTTTAAAATTGCTTTACTGTCAGTATTTATTCTCACAGTCTGAGAAATGTAATGTGGAAGCAAAGATAAGGTAGTCTTTTCCTAAAAATAAACAAGTAATTTTTAAACGAGAATGACTACATGAATTCCAGTTGCTGGAGAGGATGCTGCTGATGAGACTGCAGCAGGATCTGTGGCTGCATTCAAAGGAGAGCGCTCTTGCTTCCCAGCAGCCTCTGTTCAAGGAAAGTGCCCAGGCAGGTGGGTAGCAGCACACTGCTGGGGCACTGCAGCTCTTCAGGTGAGTTTGGTGTGCCATCTTGGGGGGACCTGTATTTATGGGGTTGCCAGGAGGGAAGGAAGAAGGCTGGACATGAGCGGATGTGTTATGGGTTGTGTTAGTTACGCCTTGGCTGAGCAATGGAGTTGTAAATGATTTCTTTGCCAAAATTGAAAGTTTGTTACAGACTGGCCTTGTTTTGATTAGGAAGAGCTTGGAGGGATTTATCGTAAGAGTAAATAAAGCTTATGGCTTTGCCTGCTAGTTTGTTCACTTTGGCATTAGAGGCATTATATTCTAACTGTTTTTTAATTTCTGTGTCACCACTGTTTTGTTTTTAGTCTTCTTAGGATTTACTCTGTATGTGCACAAAAACCTTTCCGTGATGGTGGCACTTTTACAATTTTTCTAGTGCTTGAAAGGAAGTTCCCATAGACTGTGTCTGTACTAGATGTTTGTCATAATAAAAAACCATTGTGTTAACTTGTGTTGGGATGCAGAAATTCATTACCTTCCTTTTTTTTTTTTTTGTCTTTTCATATACTTCATTTGGGAAAAATGCTACTCACAAAACATCTGTTTGGGGGTTGGTTTCTTCTTCAGACTGAAAAAAATGGATTTCCAAATGGAGCTGATTTTAATTAGATGGTTTAGCAACATTTTTGTTGCTTTTGTGAATAAATTGTTATCCCTTGTTTTATTGCATAAAATGTGGTTAGGGAAGTAACTTACTGCAAGTTCATAGAGAACAAATTGTGAGAAATGGAGAAAGTTGTACCAAAATGCTGATACAGCGTTCATTATGTAATAGAAGAAGATGTTGCATGCAGTGTTATTTTTGAATTTCAGTTATATGAGACTAAGATAAGAATCAGTTACCAATTTCAAGTTCCATTATCCTGGCAGCACCTTAGCTTCTTTTGGAAAATCATTTAACCTTCTCTGCTTCCTCTCTAACGATTTAAAGTGGTGATCTTATTTTATTTATTTCCCAGATCTTGAAGTATTTCATTCATATGTGTAAGTATTTTGAGAAGAATTATATTTATAAATTTAAAAATGCATAAATCTTTATTATATTATGTAAGGATACACATTTGTAGGATAAAGACTGTGCTCTCCATCAGTTAACAATTTTTTTTTATTTCCTTTGACAATTAAATCTCTCTTGACAGCTTGTTAGCTCGTGGTTCTCTCTCAATGAGCAGAAATTCGGGTTTTAGTATCTTCTTAGAGAAACTTTGAAAATCAGTGCTGCCATAAGAAAGTTAAGTCCCACATTCATGGCTAGAATTTTTTCCTTTCTCCTTACAGCTATTAGTGCTGTTAAGATGGCTTACAAAGGAGCTGGCTCTTCTGAACACTCAAGTTCATCACAAGTCGGTAGCTTTCAGCCTTTTTCAAAGTATTTCTATGTACCTCCATTTTCCAGGAGAAGTGTGAGCTCCAGCGTAGGTTAGTCAAGGTTTGCTTTTCTTAGCAGCCTTGTGAAGACTTCTTAAAATAGTGGTTGGGAAATTGCTGATCTAAGTAATATCCTTCTTTTTTCTGTTTTGTTCCTTGTCAAAGAGGACTGCAGTACGTTCTGGTATGATTCTAGAGGACACACTATATTGAATAGTGTGTAATGCCAGAGTTCTGTGACGGAATTGTGACTCAGAAAATCTGATTTACGCAGACAGTTTTGGCAATCCTTGTATCTATTGAAGGTGGATCCATTCTGATCTTCTGGGCTAGGAAAAAATAGAAAAGAAAAGCTTTTGAATTTTTCAGTGCAGCTAAGATGGCATTGACCAAGCATATCAAAACAGTAATTTGTCTGGGGAGTGAAACTGTGTAGAGTTAGAAAGCACCCATATCCAAAATTACAATATAAAGTGCTTCTTTGTTATTGTCTATTTCTTGTTTGCTTCAGTCTGTCATGAAATAGCATGTGCTAAGTAAATTTAATTTGTAAAGAGCAAACAATTTAAATTGTTTATCCAAACAACAAGTGATGTGAGAAAGTAGATATAGAAACTTGAACTGATGAGGTTAGTGATGCTCACAAGTCAATGTTTGTGTCGTACACGATGACAGTACAGTGATAGTGGCTATTGGTGCTCACCACACTTGATCATTCTTTGGAGACAAGCTAATCAGCAAGGGTAGCTCAAACCTACAGGAAGATTCAGCCTCCTAGCTTTTATTGTTTCCCAGTCCTGAAAACTAGATCATGTCTACTTAGATGGGACTAGCAAAGTATAGGCACCTCCTCTACCACTTTTTCCCACATCTGTTGTTTTGAGGTGGTTTCCAAAAATGTAATACCCTTTGGTACCACAGAGGTCATCACTGGCACTTGGTTTAAATCAAGTAATGAGACCAAGCCAGTTTGGCAATTCAATACTTAAAAATAGTTAATTTTAAGGAGTCTTTTGCTAAAATACCTTTATGTTCTTTAGAAGCAGTTCTTCCCATGTATATGTACACACGTGTATGCACACACACATTATCTTTGCCTGATATGATGTTTCCTAGGAAACTTTATTTACTCAGGCATCAGTGGATCCAGTTAATTGTAACCAAAATGTCTAGTATGGCAGCAGCTTAATGTGCTTTTATTCACCACAGTTATAAAATCTTTTTTGATTTTTCCACATTGTAATGTGCTATGAAATGACTGGATGATGCTCCTCATGCTCTTCTACTGTAGTGTGCTGAGAAGGGTGAAGTTTGTTGCATGTTGAGCACACACATTTGCTTCACGAAGTCTATTGCTGCATCTCCAGTTTCTGGGCTGTAATTGAGGTTTTCTCAAAGTTATGAAGATTTTAACCAAAATATCATAACAAAGATCAGCAGCACAAAGTGTGACTTGCTCCCAGAGTTTGCAGAGCAGCACTTCTAAAGGAACACTTGGTACAAAATAAACAGATTTCAGAGGAAATTAAGGGTGCCCAGTCCCTGAGCAAATACAAGGCAAATACAAGCTGAGATGGGTCACCCAAGATCTCTCCCTTCCAAATACCACAAAACTTGCTCTGTTTTAATCAGAAACTGAGCTGCTGGCACAGTTTGGACACCTCCTCTTTACTGGGAGACCCAAACACTGAACAAAGCAGGAGAATTATGTACCCATGAACATCAGATGCTTTAAATATTCCTGTTGCTGAAACAGCACTTGAGAAAAATGCCTTTGTCCTCTGGATCTATTCCTTCAGAGGCCCATTTCCAGCACTGTCTGATATATTGGACACTTTTCAAGAATGGGAACAGCCCTGGGAGCATTTGACATTAGGATTGAGCTGCAGGGAAGGATTTCTTCTGGATGAGGAGGTGATTTTGTACAAGAGGCAGTGAGCGAGAGTCCTCTCTGCCAGGGATTCTGTCTAAAGCCCAAGGGGGAAAGGAAAATCAGGATGTAGGCCTTGGTCAAGGGAGCAATTACTTCTAGAAATGGATTTGAGTAGGCTGGGATGAAGGAAGTGTTTTGGAACAAGTCACCTGGAATTTGTAGTCCTCATTTTTTTCTCACCCCCTCCATTTCCTTCATGGATGTTTGTTTTTCTGAGAGGTTGTTTGGTTAAGTTGGGTTTTGTAGCTTTCTTTTTTGTAGTATTTTGTTTATCAATTGCCCTGTGTGGGGCAGAATACTCTGTGAAACATGGTGTGGATTGTATAGAATATAGTACACTCAACTAACACCATCTAACATGCTACCTCAGAGAGGTGTGTTTTTAAATTAAAATTTAATATATTGTTTCTGTTGTGCTGTTATAACGGTGACCACTTTCTTCTGCTTCAAGTGTGGTTTTATAAATCCTAAGATTAAAATGAGCTGAGAGAACTCTGCCAAGAGGAACTGCAGTCATATATGTGAGTCATAAATATTTTACTTAATTGGGGAAATTGCTCATTCTGTTACAGATTACATCTATTCCTAAATATTTTATTTAATAGCTAGAAAAAATGTCCTTTCTGGGTCTTTGGTGCTTCAGCACATCACTAACAGCAGCATTTGAGTTTCAGTGGTATTACACTGACTGATTCACCAAGAAATCCCTTACTTCCTTAGGGATATGCACCTAAAGATCTCTCCAGAAGCTGTACTGGACAGATGTGGACTATTGTGTGGGTTTTGTTTATTCCCTAGGGTGCCCAGGAGATCACTTTTGGGTTCAGCTCATTTTCAGTCAAGATGAGTAATTTGTTGGATCCTGGTAATCCTTCAGAGGATGTAGCAGGGCACAAGTTGCTTCTGCCTAACTTGAGCACCTGGCAGCAAGGCCAATTCGGATTGTATAATCAATATTCAGTACTTTTATAACTTCATCCAGATGCTGACAGCAGAGGAGCAATGTCCATGCATTTTGTTGTTGTAAATCCTTTCACAAAAAATCAAACAATATCCAAGAATGTGTTAAACATCAAAGTAAGAGGCAATTATAATAGAATAATTGATGCCAGATGGACTTCTCCACCTGATATCAGTCAACATGCCAGTGAAAAAGAGCCATTTACTGCAAGGAATACTACAGCGTATGTCGGGGTAGCATCAGCATCTTTTCAAACATTATTTTAACTATTTTGAAAGCTGCTAATGTGTTGAGTTTCTTGCTGTGGTTCTTAGACATTGCAACAAGATCCTTTTTTGTTAAAGATTTCCTGAGAAGGAAATACGATCTTCGCTGTCCCAAACTCCCATGGCCATCATCAGGTTTGGAAGATTTTCATTAAAACTTTAAAATAAACCATTATTTAAACACTAACTAAAGATCATTGGTTAGCTGCTTTCAGAAACCCTTGATATCTTCAGGCAATGAAAAACAATGAGATAATATTTTCTTAAACGTTAGGTAGCTATTAAAGTATTTTTTTAAAAAACATTGCCATTATCTAAACTGAATTTATTAGTTTGTAAAGGTTGATATTTTTTGAAGGAAGCATGAACTTGCCTCCATTATGCGTATGCTTTTCCTATTAAAAGATTTGGAGGTTTGTTTGCTTTTAAGTGGTGGCGAAAGGTCACTTGAGTACCACTTTGCTATGGTATAATTCTCTTCTATAATACGTGGTGGTTGGATGAGATGAAGACTATATTGTGCATTTTTTTTTGTTTTGGACATTTCATTCTGATGTTCTTCTTGNTGCTGTTTTCCTAACTATTCTCTTTCGTTATTTTCATATAAATTTTTTTTGCCATCATTCAAAACCTGAGCTACTTTTGAAGTGATAGAGCTCTGCAGGCTGGAGGAATTTTCCGGTTCTGTGGAACAAACTTCAAGCTGATCCTGGAAATACTTAGTTATTGCTGCCTAATTTTTCTGTACCCTTTTCACACCGAGTGCCTCTGTGTGCTGTAGGACAGGACAGCTTGAAGATGAAATAAATGACTGCTCACTGAAGTGTTTGCACAGTCGCATGCTTCATAGTGCTCTAGTCCTACCCATGACCCTCATTGCATGGATAGTCTCATGAAGTATTTCCAAGTATAGATTTGAAATGGAGAGTGCAGGGACCATAGGGATCCAGGAAAGAGATCTGAACACACTTCTACAGCCATGCAGTGCAGTGAGGTGACTGTTAATCTCTCTGTCCTGCTCCATGGATTGCAGTTCCCCTGGTGCCAGCACCGCACATGTCAGTGGGAGTAATTGACACTCAAAGCGCACCTAAGGGCAGGCAGGACTGGAGACCTGGAAGGATTTCTTCAGAAAGTAATTCCATTCACCTTTGCATGCCTCGAGACTGACAGATGCACTGAAGTCGAGCAAATTTCTGGTGGTGGATCTGTCTTCCAGAGCTCTAGCTCACACTAGGAAACGTTATTGAAACCCTGAAGCGTAGCTCCTTCCTGCTGTGCCTCAAGACTCCAACAAGTTTTGGCACGTTGACCATAATGCATACAGGTTTACAGCACTATTTATAAATCTCTTGAGTTTCCTCTTGTATTGTTTCTTGCTGAGGGAGTGTGGGATATGCAATTCATCCTATCAGATTTTATTGAGGAGTTATCCGCAGTCATGTGCATTCTGGATTCTCTTGAGAAACAACATCTGTTTTCTGCAGTATTTCAAGTTTTAAATGGTTTTGAGTTGTCATAGCTTGTTTAATTAGCAAAAGGATACAATTCAAAAATGTGAATTACTTGCATTTCCTGTCAAACACAATGTTAACTCCATAAGCCACAGAATAGGGAGGTTTCCTCAGTAAGCTATTTGCTGATTTTTCAGTATTTTCTAATGAGTTGTTTGCCATACTTTATATAAGTACAGATTCCTCTGGTTTTCTTTTTCTATTCAACAGAAACCATGTTATGGCTGCAAAACAGACACTTCTTGTCTTATAGGTGAAAAAGACACTAAACATGAGTTGGATGTGGTCCTTGGGACCATCTGTTTTGCAAATTGTGCCATTGTGCTAACCCTGTTAAGGCATCTCAGGTTCTGTTAGGATCTTTTCATATAGATAAATGAAAGTATAATACAGATACATAGTGGATGAATACACGCTTGAAGGCAGATGTCAACCACTGATAGGCATTTGTATGACAAAAAAAAGGAAGCTAAGCAGCAGTTCCTCATGGGACCGCAACAAACCCAGCTGGCAGAGTCTTGGTGCTTGGCTGTGTACAACTGTTACGTAGATCTCATGGCCAACCCACATTACAAGTCAACGCATAACTGTAATTTAAATGAAACTTAGTTACTCTTCCGGTAATTTCGGTTGCATTTGTGGAGAGGGTTTGGAGCAACACTTTCATATGGCTTTCTTGAAAATAACTGGCATTCTCCATTTGTAAGGAAGCTCATTATGGTTTTTTTTGTTCAGTCATGTAAGTAAACTTGTGGAGGATCATAAATGCCTAATATAACAGTAGCCTTCAGGCATTCTTAACTAAAATTTTATTTTATCTTCGAGCAGCTGTGCATTTCCAGGAGCATAAATGATCCTTAGGATAAGCTGACTGTAAGACTTGCTGCTCTTGCCTCCTAAACACAGAGAGCCATAGTAACAAATAGCATTGTGTTTTTCACGTCATCTTTCTGCAGTTGATTCAGATGTATGGACAGTTGCACAGTTTGTAGGGAAAATGGTCTGTTCCTAGAAAACTACTTCCTAGCAATTCCTAATTTATTTGTATAACTTTTTTTTCTTTTTTCCTGCATGAAGCATTCACATGAATTGCATTAAGCCTTAAGGTACCAAGCTTCTGTCTTATATTTTCCTTCTCCCAGGCAAAGTGTGATAGTAGCAGTTTTGTTCAATTAAGTACTGACTATTTCAGCCATCTAAATCCAGTCATTTTTGGTGGACAATGTGCTGTCATTCTTCACTTCTCTTACCCTGTTCTTTTCTCACAGCCACGCTGTGCAGTGTTGCATAGCTACCAATCTACAGCCCAAATGCTATTATATTAGAGTGGAGAGTTGTGCTGCTCTCTGGGCAATGTATAGAGAATGTATATTTTATGAGATGCCAAGCAAGCTGCTGTATGACTATAAATTTCTGTGGGTTTTTCTCATGCTGTACGTACCTGCTAATTACCAAAGTGATTTAGGTTTTAAGCATATTTTCTCTTTTGTTGTTCGTTCTGCTTTTTTCAAGTTTTAAAACGGAAGTAATTTTCGTAATTAGTTATTTCAGGGAGCGTTGGAGAGGTGGAGATAGTCCGTTGGGCACTGTGCAGGTACAGAATGTGCTACAGCCAGAGGCTTTCCCCCTCTGTGCACAAAAATCTGGGGTCTGGTTACTGAGGTCAGGGAGAGGGATCCCTCTGGATCATGCCTGCTGGAGTAAAGACCAACTCACTTATTAATGCCTTCATTCAGCGTTATGGAAAATGGTGAGAGAGAAGAGGATCATCCTGAGCCTGCAGCCATGTGGAAAGCCAGTCAGGTGAAGCCTCACTGCAGCCTTGCAGGAGACTGAGCCCTCTTTTCTTTCCTGCCTTTGTGGTTGAAGGAGAGAAATGGAGGCTGGAGTGGGAATAATCAGTAGTACTCTCCTCTGCGAGCCAGCTATCTCCTCCTATTGACCTTGAAGTAATGAAAAAGGGATAGATTCTTCTGCCTGCTACCTCTGTGTGTACAGATAATGAGAGCAGAGAGTAATGATCATAAATCTACATGGCTTTGCCTGTTTGAAAGTCTGGGCCATGGGAAAAATGACAGTACATAGTTTATTTTCAGTCTGTAATTCATGTAAGTATTTGTCCCAGAGTGTTTCTTCTGGAGGTTTTTTTTTTGCCTTGTACTTCATTTTATGCAGCAGTGATTTTAATTCAAATGAACCCTTTTGTTGACTTCAGTTTTCAATATGAGAATAGTTGTATTTCCTAAGCCAGCAATAAACTGACTTGATATTTGCATTTTTTAAAATGTCTTTTAAGTAACTTTTCATTAGTTAATACAGTAGAATTATACTGATGTAGAACTGTGCCTATGAAAGGAAAAAAAAACAAAAACAAGTCCAAAATATGAAATACATATGTAGGACTTGTATTTAATATTTTTTTTTTTAAATTAGCTATAGTTAAAAAAAAAAAAAAGAACTTGGAATTTGGGAGTTTGTTTTCAGATGTTGAACTGCCATACACAAAGTAACCAGAAAGTTGTCTTTGGCAATTTGTTCATTCCCCTCCCAGTGAGATGTAATTCATTAAGGCAGTTCCTTGTCAAACATTAACTCAGAAACTGGAAGGAATCTGAGACAGAAAATAATTAAGTAACCCTAATGATGTAGTAGTTCAACTACCCTGGCCAATGGATAAAGAATAGTAGCAAGGTGTTTTAGTACTTAGCTAAGATGCCGAGGCAATGTCAGCCAATAAATGATGTCATGCAGTCAGAGGCAGGGTTCGGTCAACGTGAAGTGACAGTTTTGTCTTTTAATCCTGCTACGTACCATAACAAAACATCAGGAAGCACTATATTTAAAAACAGAGGAAATTTACTGAGCCACTAGAAGAACTTGTTGCATTGTTTTTCCCCTGAGCTAGATCTCAAATGAGATGATGGCTGTGCCTTTTCCCCTTCTCAATATGGGATTAACCTCTGAAATGCAGCATTTACTCTCTGGAGTAAATGGGACTGTGCTGGGGAGGTCTTACATTTTGCTTGTGTTCCCATGATGGAGTCATTACATGAGTGTGTGGAGCAAAGCTGAAGCATAAGGGAGATCCTGACCCCTTCACTGAATATGCAGCAGGTCAGGTTGACAGAATGAAACACAGAGCGAGGGGGGCCTGTAAGTCTGGCACTCTGGAGCAGCTAGGATGGTGGTCATAAGTTTTTCCTCTTTTGAGGCCAGTTATCTTGTTGGGGCTTGCCTTTGGCCAGAGAAAACACTGTAGCTGAGCTGTGCTTGTTGGGGAATTAGGGAGGATGGAGGGAGGAGGTTGCCTGGCTTTGAGCTCTGTGCTGGAGAGCCAGAGGTGATGGCTGGCCACAGTGTACTCTGGCTGCTCCCCGGGCACAGCCTGAGGCTGGTGGTGATCTGGTCGTGTGGTGAGCAGATTTAGTTCATCAGCCTACCAACCCTGGTCACAAAAGCATGTATTGACATCAGTTCAGTGTGTTGAACAAGGTTGGTTGCAGTAAGATCAAAGCCAGCTCCAAGGCAGAATCATTCCAGGTGTTCCCAGGGTGAAACTTCCCTCTTGCAGCAAGCTGTTTCAGCTCACTCATGAAGACAGACCCTAATCTGGCGCTTTCTGTAGGTTATTGTGTTTGGAGTGTTTGTGGTACTCAAGCCAGTCTAATTTTTCTTTCCTACACAGCCATGTTTGAAGGTTACCTCCTGTGGTCAGGTTAACCATCAGCTTTCATGAACTCTGCTGACTTGCCCTGGCAAAAAATTCGTTCCTCAAAATCTAGCAAATAAGTTTTAGCTTAAAGACTCTCAGCCAACAAACAGTCAAGCGAAGTTGAACTCCAGGTTTGTTTTGAGAGATTGTAAGGTCTTTCATCAATTTAGGTATTAATATAGGGCCTATTATAGCAGGGGCATTATCCACTTTCTCCACTTAGGAGGTTAAGATATTGAAAGGGTTTAGGAGTCATTAAGCCCAAATGCTGTTTTTAGAGTTCCTTGAATTAGTGGAATTATAGTGAGATATTCAAGGTGTGAATCCAAAGTGGACCAAGTTGATCCAAAACAGCCCTGTTTTAAAACTGCCCCACAGGCACAGCCTTTACACTATGCCAGTGGTGGCACTGGGAATGGGGAAGCCCTTCCTGGCTTAAGGGGCTGAAACAGGAGAAAATGAAGCGGATCAAGCACCAGCATTCTTCTGCCAAACCTGCTCTCCAGACATCTGCTTTGCAAGGGAGGAGCGAGGAGTGCTGAGGCAGGGAGTTGGGAAACAGGGGAACCTCTGATTTAAAGGGGCTTAAACTGTTGTGGGGCACCTCAAGATTTCCATGTCAGTCATGTGCCTTTAATTGCTGCTAAAAATGCCAATTTCAAATAATAGTATGAGCACCCTGAGCAGAGCTGTAGTTAACTGTGTAATTTAACTCCATGAAACTATTGACATGTTTAAAAGTATGCAGATGCTAGTGTCTTATGCTATGTCAGGATCTTAATTATGCATAGTTTGAGATAATTGGGTTGCTTTAGCTTCCTATCTCAGCCTGTTAATTCTAACTACTAAATTAGGATTCAGCTGTAATTCCTGTATGTTTAGTAGAACTGTTTCAATTTGTTCCTGACATTAGGTAAGTGTTGTGATTAATTCTGTTTCTGTATTCTGGTTTTCTCTGTGAGAGGTCTGAATTCAACACATTCGTATCACAGGGTAAATTCAGACAATTGTATCTTTGCCCTTTGCTGTGTGATTTTTTTTTTTTCAGGAGATATAAATGGATAAATGTTCTGGATAAATATTTTGAGGAACAAGCAACTCCCAAAGGATGTTCATTTTGTTATAGAATTTGTTCTTTGGTTGCTATGCTAGCCTGTATTTTGTGTCTTTTGTTTTCTCTTTCTTGTCTTCTGGAAGCTCATACTTAAAATTAATCAAAAAAGTACCAGGCTTGACATTTTTAACAGAAACAAAAAATGTGGTGAAGATCACATCTGTGGTCGAGCCTGTGTTGAACAATCCAACCTTTCTCTTAATCTAAGGTTTGCATGCAAGGGTAGACAGATTATCTGCTTACAGGTGCAGGAGTATAACTGAATGTCATTGTTTCCACAGATGAGCACCATGCCAGGACTGCCCACAAGGTCGTGCTTCTATGACATTGACCTTGACCCCATCACAGAGGAAGTGAAAGGATTGTTTTGAGAGCGACATCCAAATTCAGGTCGGTCAACAGCCTTCATTTTCATGTTCCAGCCTGGGGGAGGATGTTTGTGCCTAGTATATGTGTAAGAAAGGTTGTCAGGAATTTATCTAGGCTCTAGTTTCAATAAGGATTTCAGACACTTTGGGGTGCATTTCATAATGTGCAATTTATCACATGGGTTTCTCATTTGCTGAATGGTGACTGGCACTTTGCTGTTGTCCACTAATGGTGCCTTTTGGAATTCCTGGCACTGTCACTTTGGCATCAGGAGGAGCCAGCTCTGCAACTTTACTGCTCGGAGCTATGGTAAAACCCAGTCTGAAGAAACCATGTCATCTTATTCACCTCAAAAGAAATATTCTTTAATACTACACTCACATGGCAGTGTGTGTCTGTTATTACCTAGACATCATGGAAGTATTTCTCTGTTCCTGAGCTCTGCTTTGTTTTTTCATGTTTTGTTTTCATAGCTGCTGTCATCTCTCTCAAATGCTAATAAGCATTTCAGGAACACAAAGCTGTCCTCTTAGCCTGTTTTTCATGCTGCTTTCTCTCCCTTTTCCTCGAAGGTTGCAGTTCCCCCACCACCTCCTCCCTTTCTCTAAGTACTTAATCTTCTTGGTGTCCTGCTTTAATTTTGTGCAGCACATGTTCCTCACTTAAAAATACAAGATGTTATGAAAATATTTCATGCTACTCCATTTTAACCTTTTAACATAATAAGTGGAGTAAGAGAGAATGTAACCCTGACTGAAACAAACCATGTGTGCCTGCCATGGGATTCTCTCCTTTCATCACTTAGCTCTCTCCCCCAGTAGATTGGTCTGGAGAGCAAAAGGGTTTTTCTTTTTTAAGACAGAACTACACTATTACTATGATCTAATAGGACTGTGATGGGACCCCAGATCAGCCACAGCTTTGAGTGTGTCCTGGTGCTTCAGCCCTGCTTTAGCAGTCCTTTCTTACTGTGGATTGAGAGAAATACACATTTCTATCCATTTTCTATTTCTGTGTTTTGATGGATTGTTTGGAGGAGGGGGGGAGGTTTGCACAACCCAGCCAGGCCAAGTGGACTGTTCACTTGCCCACACACTCACATGAATGCCACAATATTCATGTAACATCTGGTGAGAGCAGATTCTGCCAGTTTGTGTGTGACAGTCAAGACGAGTAAAAAGCACCTAGCTTGAAAGTTAACCTGCATGCACAGGTAATTACCTGTATGCAAACCATCCCTGACTGTTCTGTGGCTGGGTAGTGTTGCACTCATTGGCATACATCCCATTTTTGTTATGATACTCATGATGTGTCTGACAGCTTCATGCATCCATATTGATTCATCATGTGTCAGCCATGTAATTGCATCTGAATCATTTGGAATGGCTGTAGAATCCTAATGTAAAATCTATATGCAGATTCACACTGTCTGCTTAATTGGGTGTTTACTGCCTAGTCTTACACAAATCCATCCAAACCAGGGACTGATGAGTTTGGAAGAACAACAGTAATTAAGCAGACAAAATACTCCATTCCAACTGTGAAGGCCTTTCATTGGAAGCTGTGCATTAAATGAATATGTTAAACTTGGCTTTTAGTCAGTGATGCTGTTTTGTCAGATGTAAAAGAAATGCTAACAAAGTCACAAAAACACAATGGGTAGGAGATAACATATATAGCCAACTGTTAATAAATTATTTTAATTTCATTATGGAGGTATTGTTGGCATCTGACAGATGAATGATTCATTAAGTTTAAGCCTTTTAAAGAAAAAAACAGCTTGATTATGTTCTTTTTTTCATCAATATAGGCACATGTTCAGCTGTATTCCTACCTTTAACAATCTAAATAAATGCCCTGAGAGTGTGGTAATGCCCTGTGAGCACCACAGAAGGTAGTGAAGTGTTCATTAGCTCTAAAATTCATCTGGTTCATGTGCTAGATTTGTACATTGCTAATTTCGGAAGAAGAGAGAAATAATATTCCCATGTAGTCTTTACTCCCAACTTTCTGTGGAGAAGTTATTAGAATTCTTTGTTTTCACATATTCACTGAAGTGAACCCACACTGTAGGTGATACTACACTTTGAGGTCTTTGTGGGTTTATTTCTGTGATGGCAGATCAAGGGATTTTTTTTCATTTAATTTGAATTCTTCAGCATTTTAGTGTATGATGTAATATGACTAATAATATGGTGTTTTGCCAGCTCATTAGGACTGATTCAGATCTTTAAGATGTTTTAACTGAAAAATATTTAGAAATTGGTAGAAGAGCTGCAGATGTTTCATTATAAACATGCTTGCAGAGCTGAGAACAGTTGTTTTAGTGTGCAGTTAATGTCCTCCTCTGCAGTGCATATCTTCATCAGACCTGTGAAAGAGACACAGGCAGAAGTTCCTGCTTCCCAGGATGCTGTGTGAGGCTCTGGCTGAGCTGAGACACTGGGTGTCATTTGCCACTGATTTTCCTCTACCACTTCACACCAGTCATTTGAACATGCTCTAAGCAGTCGTAGAAGAAAAAAACTTATCATAAAAGTCAACTCTGTTTTTCTTTGTTGACAAATAGGCAATACATGGACACACAATATTGCAGTCTCTCTATAGGAGCAACATGATCTATCAAAAAAAATGAAACATTTATACACAGAAATGAACCCAAAGGAATCTGGCTAGTCCTTCGTTACTGGCCACTCTCCTATTTAAATTATACTTCCCAACTCATACACTAAGAAAGTTGAAATTGTTTCCTTAGGAGCTGTCTGTAGAGAGCACCAGTCAGAGTAAGAATTACATGGAGATAAGTCTGCCAATAGGAAGAAATTTAAAAAAAAAAAAAAAAGGTAATATTTGCTCAGTGAGGGGAAGTCAAAAACTGGACCTGCACAAGTGAAGTCTGTTAAGGACCCTGTGAGCTCTAAGGATCCCTCTAATTTAATCAGTGGCAGTAGGTGCCTGCTCTTACTGTGCAGGCTTTGAGTATCTGGGTTGATGGCAGCAGGGGGAAATTGTTCTCCTCAGTTGGTTGTGGCTTCATAAGGCTGCCACTGTCCACAGTGTCTGATGTATTCTCACATTCTTCTCTTCCAAACTGGCAGAGCATCAGAATTATTTTAATACACAACATGGATACTTTGCCACCCTCAGAGCTTTTCTGAACTTGAGAGTAATTCCCAGAGCTCTGCCTGTGAGCATCTTCATGGCCATAAAGAAGTCCATAAGAGCAGGAGACCAAAACTGGTGTTCTAAAATTGCAAACTATTTGTTAGACGTTTTCATCTTAATTTATTCAGATAGGAATAGAAAGTGTTTTAAGACCTTTCCCTTACATCCACAAAACAGGGCCTATGAACAAAAAAAATTTACTTCTTTTAGTCACATTCCACAGTATTAGCTTTCAGTCAGGAACAATTACTACAGTAATGTGCAGTCTGAAGTCTGTATCATGCTGGAGTACAAGTACAATTTTTGTTTCTCACCTAGAAGGGCTACACAGATAATAAATAGGAGGTGCATATGGCATAACTATACATTTTTGTTTATTATGGTTAAGGTAAAAATATCCTATTTCACCGAAGCACTCATTTTAGGTTGTGACGCTTTTTTTTTCTTTAAAGAAAGCAAAGATATCTTGTTTCAATGTATAAATTTCTTATCTTTGTCATTTCAGAAGCCTGAAAATTAAGAACTGCAACTTTCCTGTTTCCTGCAAGTAGAAGACAGAAAAAATGAATCTGAAATATTCCTGTTATGTGTCTCTGGAGGAATGTCAAGATAGACCAAAGAGCAAAAGTTTACTCTTTCTTCAAACTAGTTTTTATGATGAAATACAACTGTAAGGTTAAAAAAAAAAAAAAAAAAAAAAAAAAAAAAAAAAACATAAACAAAAAAAACCCCAACCCAGTAAGCTACAGTTTTACTCGCTGTAATGCAGGAAGCTTTCTACTGGGGCTTACGCTTGTTTGTGGATAAAATGACATTGAAAAAGAGCAGTTTTTCAAATCAGAGTTTTTGTCTTTTCTCAGAGGAGTGTACAGAAGTATTTCCTTTATCTTGGCTATCTACTAAAAGCTTGCGTAAACATGATTATGCTGTGTGACCAAGCCTATTTCTCTCTGAAAAGTACACTTTTGCTCCTGGCATTCAAGAGCTGAAACTACACACAGATTAACTGCACATTTTTGAGTTATCATCAAGCGTTGCTCTGGATGCGTTTGGGCGACAGCCAAGCGTCAAGCAAGGAAGATACTAAACAGAGAAAGAACAGAGCATGTATTTTGTAAAAAGTTTTTAATGTGTAATTTGTTTCCTTGTTGGGCAAAGATCTTTTGAAACACTTAAGCCATAGCTGTCTTGTATCCGTAGGTCTGTCTTTATCCGAAGTGTGTGTTACAGGCTGTCCAGCTGATTATGTGCCTGTTGTGGTGAAGCTGGTTGTTCAGACAGGGCGCTGCTCCTTCTGAAGCGCTGTTTTGCTCCTGTTCATGGCTAATGAAGCCTCCTGCTGTGCTGGCTGCCGACCTAGAATTTTTCCCTGGCAGTACACAACGGCCCAGTAACAACAGAGGAACGTCCATCAAGCAGGGATGTGGACAGGGCACAGCTTTTTTCTGCTTCATTTTGCAGGTTTTAACAACCATACTTGTAAAAGTGGAGGGTACTTCCATTTGAAGGGGTATTCAAATAAGTTGAATTGCAAACTATGTGCTTTGTCTCAGTAACTTCACTTTCCTGGTCTCTCCTAAAACCTATAGCAAAACAAGCCTTAGGCACAGGATGCTGCATTTAACTTTCCAAGCTGCTACTCCTCAGGAAACTCTTGCTGACTGACTGTTGGTCCTTTCAATAACAAAAATGTGACAGAACAATAGGGTGAATCAAGACAATAGGCAATTGTTTTTTTAGGTAAAAAGCGGTGAAATAATGATGAGAGAGTTTATTTTCCTGGTGACGTTTTCCATCCTGTCGCTTTGCTCTGCTTACGCACATCTGCGTGTTATGGGCTTTTGCAGTGTGGCCTCGGTTCCCTTCTACAGAGCCACATTTGGAGACTTAATTATCTCAGGAACTCTGTAGTAATTGAGGGGTTTGTTTTGGTTCTTAAAATCATGCTTTGTTATTTATAAACTCAAAACTATAATTATGGACAGTAGAGCAAACTGGGGACAATTAATTGTGCCTTCCCTGGAGTAGCACGGAAATGTCTGCTGACTGCATTTCAGTGCTATTCATAGCATGGTCCTCCAGCACCATGGGGATTGCTGTGAAGATAAACTTAAATGTAAAAACTAGAGCAATTTAATATTTTATCCTTACTAGACAATAGAGCTCATGACAGCTTTAATTACACTGGGCATGACAAACATGGCAAGTAGAAAGTCAGATTCAAGCTCTCAGAGATGCTGGGAAGAGAGATTTCTTATATTTTCTATTAAATTGTGCCATAAAATACAAGTCAATGCTATTCATACATACAACAGTGTTGTAAATTAGTCTTGCACACACTCATCTATCTGGCCAAGAAATAGCCAAAGTGTTTTGGAAGAAAATAAGTGTGGTTTCAAGACACAGTTTTCCTAGTAGCTTCCTTACAGGAAAAGTAAACAAGGTTTTCCCTCCATTTTGTCCAGAGAAACTGTGCCTTTCTAGGAATCACTGTGGTTCCCCTGCACGTGCACTGGAATTGTCCCCGTGCAGTGCAGGATACTGAATGTGGCACTGGCTGATTGCTGTGAAGCTTCCCTATGGATGTGGATGTTCGAGCAACAAGTTTTATAAGTAATTTCATGCTGCTGTTTGATACTTTCTATAGTGTTGTCTCCATCTTATTCCTTTAGGCCACACACACTGGGACCATTTATCTGGCCCATCACTCTCTCCCTAAAACACCACTCCATCTCATTTAGTTGAGAATTGACAAACATCCTGTAATTTTTCTACTGTGATGTGCACAAGATTTCTTATATTGTTTAGATAGCTTCAGTAATTCAAGGAAAGCTGAAATGGCCCACTTGTCTTTTGTCTTAGCTTTTCCCCCACCCCATCTATTTAACTAGCTTCAAAATCTCTCAAGCTATTGCATTTTTGGTCCTTTGTCATGGATCCAAAGGGATTGAGCTATTGGCACTAGCTGAGCTGCAGAAACTGACACAATGTGTTCCCTGGGACCACCCTAATTCAGAGCCCTTCCTCCAGAAGAGTTTAAGGTGAAAACTTTTTAAGATCAGTCTTATTGGTAGGTCTGTCACTTGTTACATGGATGTGACTGTGGGACTCCTTTTTCTGCATCTACTCTGAGCCGTGTTGTCACATGGCAGAACCACAGCTTTGTGAGGCAGCTTGCCAGGCTTATTCCTGCATTTGCTGAAATGTGTCTAGCATCATGTGGTTGTTTATTATCAGATCTGCTTTCTGTAGTGACTGATTACTTTGTTATTGCTACTGCTGAACTGATTCTGCAATGACATTTAAATACTTCAGAATACATGCAACAGGTTTCTTCATTTGCAGTTTGAAATTCAAGCTTCCAGAATTTCAGTTGCCATGATCATGAAAATAAAGTTTGTGTGCTAACATTTAGTTTGCAAGTGGTGCCTGTCGGAATTCATTAATAAATACATGCATTATTTAATATTGTTCTCTATCATCTTGTCTACTTCAATAGTGTTGTTGTTTTTTTTAATTCCTCATAAGCCACTTAGTCTTGTCATGCCCATGTCTCCAGCTAAACACAGCTATGCCAAGGAAGGAGAGGAGCTCAGCTGTATTGTGGTGAAGATGTGAGCAAGGCAGGCGACTCTTACCTGGCTTCCCAGAACCCAGGAAAGTGTTTGGTGCCTGGCTGTTACCACAAAGGGCCATGCTCTAGAGGGTTGTCCATGGGTTCTTCTACATCAGTACAGTCTTTTTGAAGTTGGTTTGTGCTTGGGGAAGGACACACTGGGCTAACATCCTGTCCTGGTCCTAACATCGTTTGCTCTTGCCTTTGGTCCTTGACATGAAGGGCTGGGTCAGATGCAAGGGTCAGTTGGACACTTTCCACTTCTCAGTTGTCAGCTGGATTTCTGTGAAGCAGTGTCAGTTACAGGAATGTTATGTTGTAAATGGGCTTCTCAAGGTGAGATTCAAACACAAGCAATGCAAAAGCTTATGGATGCTAAATCATTAGGCCATAACAGAGCAGAAAGCATCCTGGGAGCACTAATTAATAAAATGGGGAAGGTGGGGGAAGAATCCGAGCTTTGTAGGCACATAGTGGACAGTGCTCCTGTTTTCTAAATAGCTAAATGAAGTCCCAGCCATGTGGTTTGCATTAGTACTGGGTTTTTAACATGCTTCTCATGGCTAGATTTCCAAACAGCTTCTCAGCTTCTCTGCAGTGTTTCAGCCAGGACCTTACCCGTATGGAACAGGTCTCAAGCACTAGGGTTGTCCTTGGTGGCCCCTGGGTCTGCCCTGCTGACAGCCACCCAATCCGCCAGGGGTGAGTGTGGGAGGCATTTGCAAACTCTCCCTTCCACTGAATTACTAGGGTGGTGAGGGAGGGTGTTACCCCTTTAAACATGCAGGTTTTCATAGAATTTTCTTTAGAGAAAATATTTTAGAGAGAAGTTTTAAGGCCAAGGTATGACCCCCTGAGAGTGTTGGAATGGAAACACTAAAAGCCCCTTGAGGCATTTGTCCTGAGAACAGGACTGCTGTGCTATACATGTTACCATTCACTGCGGATTTAAGGCCAGAGTGTTTACGTAAAGTAAGCTAAATTCAAATATTTTCACAAGTGTGGTCATAATAATAGTTCCCTACTCCATGTGGTTGAGTGTAATGTATTACATACACACAAGCATAAGCAAGAATCAATGTGTGCATGCAGCTTTTACGTAAAATCTTCAAAATTTGCCTCCCCAGTAAAATTTTTAACTTAAATCTTTTGAGTAATGATTGGGAGGAGCTAAGCTGCTACATACCAACATAGGCTCAACTGGGCAAGACCCTGACAAACCTTTTTAAGTCAAGCCTGCACTGGGTGATCTCCAGGTCCTTTCCAAGGTAAACTGTTCTATGCTCATATGAGCTGAGATGTTAGCAGAAAAAGTTAGCACTGAGGAAGCCCAGAGCTGGAATACACCCCCACACACCACAGGCACCTTAATAGCTTCACTTTGCAGAGTACTAATAAAAAAGAGGATGTATCAAATACAAGTCATGCCCCCTTCTATACAATACACTAAAGCAAGGTGTAAGTTATGACATTTTAAAAGTTAAATTGTTTCCCACTGGGCAATTTCCATCATGCTCTTTCAACTCAATTACCATCAACATCTGGTCAAAGTTACATTCTTAATGCCAAGTAAGAGGTTCAGCTTTTCAGGATACAGCCTGTTAGTTAGTTGCCCATATAATGCAGCCCCTGCATGTTCTTATCACACACAGTTTATATTTATTCTCCAGAAAAATACAGTTATGGCTGTATTTGTACAAAACGTGTATTATGTACATGACACAGCTACACCATTATATGAACTCCAGGATATTTCCTTCCATTTTCTTTTTCGAGGAAAAGCTGAAGGAGAAAACAGAGAGGAGAATGTCTGACTTTGGACAGCAGACCAGCCCCTACACAGCTTTCAGTCAGACAGAATCTCTGCAAGAACACAAATTCCCTTTATTCACTGGTTTTGTGCTTGGTGGCTGCACCTACTCTCACATGGCTCCAGCTCATCTCAATCACCTTGGTGTCTCCATTGCAGTCAGAAAAGATTATATTTGCCAACCTGTTGTCTTTTTTCAAGTGTTTGAGGTAAGTGAACTCTCCCTGAGAGAGGTTTCTGGGGAGAGCAACAAAACCAACATCTAACTCCAATCTGGTCTTTATGGCATTAGCTTGAGGTGGCAGTTTAATGAACCAAGCCCTTCACATCAGTGCCATAGAGAGGTTAATTTTCCCCCTATATTCAGAATGTTCAACCACTGTCATTCAGTGTCGACATTAATACCTGGCAAAAGCTTGTTCTGTATCTACAGATAAAAACCTGTATCTAATTCTGCTTCTTGGACTACTGAAAGTCAGGAAGACTTTAAATCTCAGTCAGTAATAAACAAGTATCCAAGCTATTTAATTCTCAATAGTGTGGGGAAAATGAAAAATAATAAAAGAATAAAAACTATGAAGGAACAAAGCATAGGAATCAAGTTCACTCTTTTGGGACAGATTTGTATGAAAACAGTTGTAAATAAGGTGAGTCTGAGAAGTAATTTCACTAAATCTTACATTAAAAATTCCTTTAAGTGGAGCAGTATATAACTTAACACCAACAGATCTGAAGAAAGCTATATATATAACCAAAGTACATTTAGCTGCAAATTGCTGCTGAAAAGGGAACTTTTAATACTAATTTGATATTAAAGAGATACACTAAATCAGCACAATGTATTGAAGTGTAACTAAGAATAAGTAGATAAAGAGATGACCAGCAAGTGAAAAACGTCATCAGTTTAAAAAGTCAAAATAGCTTCTGAGGTAATAATACACTTGGAAAGTTAACACTGCTGGAGATAACCAAGAGCCAATTCATAGCAAGGTGTTGTTGTTCCCCACCAATTCTTCCTCAGTATGGATTACCAGATCCCCAGATACAGGAAGAAGATCTTGAATTGAGCTTGTGCCTGGCACCACCTGTAGCAACTGCAGGGGGTCAGAAGGGTGGCAGCAATTGCCATGGAGCCCAGAGAGGAGGGAGGCTCCAGGCTCAGATTCCTGTATTTACTGAGTCCTCCTCATACGTGCCTTCTCTGTGGCGGGTCACTGCAACAGATAACCTCACCTCGGCTAAATTTGGACATCTGTACCCCACGACTGCAGCTACTCAGCAACAAACAAACCACACACCAGCCTGGAAGCAGAAATGGAAGAGTTATACCCAGTATGATTTAAACATGTCTGGGAGCTGTGCACACAACCTGCAATTATCAAACCAAGAGTTTCATGAGCTGTTTAAAAGACACATGGTTTATTTTTCTAACCCTTCAGAAAGGACCAACGGCATCCTCATCCAACACCATGCTTGGGGAAGGTGTACTTGAGTGCAAAAATGATTCCTTAAAACATTGCTTTTCTGCTGGTATTCCAGTTTTGTCCCTTTAAGCTCTGATAAAAGAAAAAAGTCCTCACTCTCTCCCAGTGAGAGGATCCCACCAAATATATTTGTGTATCTGCAAATGGATTCTTATCCCAAACATCTCTAATGCTCAGGTTTTTCCACTGTTTGAAGACAAGTGGTAGGAACAAACTGACAGGAGAATACACTGTTTAATCCTGTATAAGGCATGATGAAGTGAACCTACAGAGCCAAATCCAAACATTTAGAGAGACAAGCCTGGATGCACAGGAGCAATTAGGCTTGCATACTTGGGAAAACATGTTTGGGGAGGACCTTTTTCATAACTCCTGTGAAGTTGCTGTGACACCCAGCTGTGGTGGGATGACATGCTGGGAGAGCCATACCTTACTTAGTGCAACTGAAATGGAAACAGTCCAAGTAACCATTAACTCATCTACATAAACTTGAACCTTAAATTTAGCAGCATTTCACCTTTTGACCTAGAATTTCACATTGCCTCAACCAGCTTGACTTGAGCCTGAACAGCTACAGAAATGTTTACAGCCATCTGCTGCAGCAGAATAGAAGAAAACCTCGCCTGGATCTTGAAACCAATGTCTGAGGACTATTCAGACAGACAATCAGCACTGGATCCAGTTGTACTCACTGCAGACATTTGCCATCATGCCACCAAGCCCAAGGGCTAGACACAGCACCCTACCCTGCAAACAGAGAAAATCCTGCTTCTTGCAGCCGACTACCAAGTGAAGGTATAGATGTTTACTACGTGGAAAGATGTGCGTGACAGATGTAAAAAAAACCCCAAAAACCTCTCCCAAAATTTATAAACTTAAATGCTGTACTCAAAAGTCAAGCACATGCTTTAAATTCTACATGATTTATTTACATGCCAGTGCCCAGCAGGCAAATAGATTTTTTTTTTTTTTAATATTTTCAGTAGAGGTGAGGACTCCTGTATAGAGTCAGCAGGTTATAATTTTTTTTCTAAATTTAAATATTCACCTAAACCATTCACTCAGCTCTGGTACAGATGCTGGCCCTATCCACGCTGTTTACACAGAACCACTCAGGATGGAAAGGACCTCTAGAGCTCATCCTACCACATGCTCAACATTGTATTTATTACTAAACAAAATTTCTCTAAGTAAATTTGTGTTTTCATGTACAGATTTAGGGACTAGGTCACACGCTGTCGGGTTGCTTAGCAGCTCTAAATTGAAGGCTTTGCTGATTCATGCAA
Organism: Rhabdornis inornatus; assembly: GCA_013397075.1. Taxonomy (NCBI): domain Eukaryota; kingdom Metazoa; phylum Chordata; class Aves; order Passeriformes; family Rhabdornithidae; genus Rhabdornis; species Rhabdornis inornatus. Next base: position 802,981 of record VWZS01004875.1, read on the forward strand.
TGTGCTGAAAAACCAAAGCTACAAAGGTAGGATGGCCACAACAAGCCAGTCCCCTGGACTGTGGAAGCATGGCACAGCTATTCCCCTATGACCCCACAAAGGGGCCACATTAAGACCACTAACCTGCTCATTCTTTTGGATGAGTTGTCAAAGTCATATCCTACAGACTTTCCGAGCACTGGCCTAATCTCTTATTTCAAAGCACTTGAGGGGAAAGCCAGGATGAAAAAGCCTAAATACCCAAAAGAAACAATTCTCACCCCACTCCCTCAGGTTTTTTAAGTTTCTCTATAGCAACGAGGTCTGGCAGGTGCAGGTGCTCCTGAGGAGGTGGATGGTACCTGGGACTCTGGATGGTATTTCAGGAATGGGTGTCAGGCATTAGAAATCAGCACCAAACCACAAAATACCATGACCTGGCACACAGGTGTTTGTGACCCCCCCAAGCACGACTCACACACCACCTGCCTGGTTTGCAAGCACAGCCAGTGCTGCTATTTCTGTCCCGCTTACAGTCTGCTGGATAAGCCAGTAGTGCTGCCACCAGCCCGTGGTAAGGTTTCCTCAGGGCTCTCAAGCTAAGGAAAAGGAGCAAGGAAGGGGAAAGAAAACTGCAATTTACTCACAGTAGTGAGTATTTTGCTCTGGAATCATTATCCTGCTCGAAACTCCCTTGGAATTCAGAAGGTATCTCTGTTTAATCCCTGGTCTTGTTCAAAATGCAAAGTACCTTGCCTTGAGACTGATAATTTAATCTCCTTTGGATAATTGCTACCAACTAGACTAAGAGCTGACAAAGGTCAAGTCACTGGTTATTCAAAGCAGGATTTCCCCCATTTTACAAAAAAACTTCTACTTGATCTTTGACTTGTAAATGGCAGCATGTGATTACTTTCAGCACTGGTAATCACTGCCAGGGCAGTGTGCACATCTGTGCATCTGTGTGCACACACACATTTCACACACATAAATGAAAACTGGAAATGGCCTTCTCACTCAAACCTCTGTGTGATACCATAGACCACTTGCAATTAATGTTCAATAAAATTTATATCCTCCACGGCACTTTGTATACATTTGCATATATTAAATTATCCCAAGGCTTGCTAAGTAGTGAAGGGAGCTTCTTAGCCTTGTTTTTATTCTTTCTGAAGGAAATTCATTTTATGTGATCGTGATATTTTTGCATGTTTGTCCATCCCCTAATACTGAATCAGTCCCTAAGCAGTAAATTGACAGACAAGTAAATGACTGTAGATTTCATGAAAGCAGGGAGCCAGTGGGAGATGAAGAATTAAAATGGACACAGGAGAGATAGAAGAGCTTATCCATGGTGATATAGAAATTCATGAGGAACAAACATTCTAATTTCAGTTCTTGCCGGCCTATGCTTTTGTTACATGTAATATTTTAACTAACTCAATTCTGGTTGCAATTCAGTAGCTGCATTTTAGAATCAGGAGTCATACTGATTTAAGTTTGTAAATATGTTGCAAGGAAATATAATGTTCATCAAATCCTAAATTGCTACAATCTCACATATGAGGGCCCTACTCAGCCCTGAAAATGGGTCTATGAACAGGGGATAAACCCAGTGATCTCTATTGCATCATATCAATAGAAAATCCTCAAACCGGGGCAAACTGACTTCACTTATTATTTTCAAATTGGACACACTGAGAGCCAGCAAAAAATTAGTTTAGAGGAGAAAATAAGCTCAGGACCTCAATGCTGCTCTGATACTCAAATCCCACCAACTTTATTTTAGCAAGGAAAGTTCTCCATCAAAGTTTCGACAACGTACAGCTAAAGTCTCATTTTCCAGCTATTCATTGCCCATACTGGCAGGAGAAATTCAGGACTTCTCTTGCAAGTCCTTGGAGAGACACTAAGAAATTACAGTTTCCTGGAACAATAAGAAAAATTAACCTTGGCATCATTTTTCAGATGACTGTTTTGTCCACCACTGTTGGGATCCTGCCAAAGCCCAGCCACTGAGATTTGACTCTCACCTTCCCAGACCTGCAGCCTTGTGCTATCCCCAGGGCTGGTCCCCCTCACATGCCCCAGCAAAGGGACCTCCCTGTGTCCCTGTGGTTTCTTCTTGCCCCAGGAGCATGGGCTGCTGGGCCATGCTTTAGTCCATGGGAGCTGACCATCACACCTAGACTTTCACTCCTGGTCACTGCCTTCTCTTTGTGGCCAGGATGAGACTTCTACAGTATTTCAGTGGTGCAAGGCAGCTGCAGCGGGAAAGGTGTAAAATCAAAGGGATAATTCACACACTGAATGTGTTATAGAAGCAAAATACCAAATAAATCACCCCTTGTCCTCTCTGAGGAAATGAGGTTAATAATTACATTACTTTTCTTGGCATGTAAGAGTAGATCCATCCTTGTTTATCTGCTCTGTGGTGCCTAGGAAAGGAAAGCTGGTGTTATTGCTTGCTGACCTCTGCAATGTCCCAGCCATGCCCTCTGCATTCCCCATGCACCAGGAGGAACTGGGCAGCTCCAGGGACACATACCCCTGCAGGACCCATGGATCCCTCTTTCTGGGGAGGGAGCACCTTGGTCTGATGCAAAAGGAAAGAGCTTCTGATGTGTAAGAGAGTAATTCAGAAACAGCATTTCAGCCTGAGTGTTTTAATCATAGGAATGTGTGTAATTAGCAATCTTTTACCCATGATCAATACATGGACACTATTAGGGCATGATGCAATAATAGCTTCTTAGAGCTCTGGGTAAATGCTGCCCAGCAATTCAAGAGCTGCAGCAGTGAGAAACACCTCGGCTGCCTCTGGGGAAAGGCTCAGAAGGTGTTTTTAAAAAGAGGCCAGATTGCCTCTGCACCTGTGGCAGCTCTTCAGTGCACACCTGTGTCTTTCACTTAAACATCTGAGATCTTCATTACTGCTACTGCTGCCACTATAGAAAAATGTTGCTGTGTACAAAGAAAGGCAGGAAAAGGCAGATCCATCAAAGAACTTCAAGCTTGGAAAATCCTGTTTGTGTGGTTGGTTCAGGTGTGCTGTGTAGCTCTACACTGACCTACAGCATTGCTATTAGTTTACTGAGGACACAGAGGAGGGAAAATATTTTCATCTTAATTACGATCCTGATGCTTATTGCAGAACCATTTAGTGACTATAAAAGCCAGCTTGACAAACACTTACTGCTCAGAGGATTGAGGGACTGAGGAGACAGAAGAGCAAAGAATTAGGCCCAGGGGAATTGCTGGAGGAGACAGAACTCAGCAGCTATATCTATGGGGTGGGAAGATGAGAGACACAGCAGGGGCAGGTTGGTGTCTCTGTGTGTACCAAGAAATGCCAGGCAGAGGAATGGCTCATTTCAGTCACCTGTTGAAATTGCTGAAAGTAAGGGAAATTTACAAATCACCTTCCTGTAGTTCTGTTGGAGCTTCTGTCTTTGTTGGAGCACAGTTGGAGAGATGAGAAAAAAATTAAAATAATGACACAAAATTTGCAAAATTCTTCAGCAGAGGTGAAGCCAGAGAACAGTGGGGAAAGAGACAGCAGGCTAAATGGGATGTGCACCATCATCAGTGGAAATAGATGCATTCAGATTACAGAAGTTTACACATCTGATTTTTCAGTTCAGAAAAAATAAGGCAGTACTTCTGATTGGTTCAATGCTGTTTAAAATAGTTTGAACTATGTAAAATACTCTGGTGAATTAAAAAATGTGTGTGCAAAGTGAAAATTTGAAATGAGGCCATTTTAAAATATTTTAAATTTAAAAAGTACATTTCAAAACCATGCACTGTAGGATAAAACACAGTTATATCTCAAATACTGAAAGGCAAAGGTAAATTGGAGTTTTGGCTGACATTCTTAGACAGAAAAAAAATACAAAAGGGTAAATTATGTGTATCTTTATCCTATTTGCCTAGTCTTGTAAGAAAGCTGGCTTGAACACACCCTAGATGTTACCTAAAATCTTTTAGGACAGCCCTGTAATCACCTATAGCCTAATCCAAAGTCTATTGATCCATTTGGAGCCCTTCCCTTGACACCCACCCAGCCCTGCTGGGATCAGGGGAAGAAAGGAAGGTGGGACTACAGACAAGGTGCTTAAAGATAAAATCAATGGCAAGGTTAGCAGGAATGAGGTCTTTTGTGTGAACATAGAGCTTGTTGGCAGGGATAGACATGTCACAACTCATGGTCTTTCATCCTTCTGGTTAGATTTTGACCCAAATCCCTTTTCAGTTCTTGATCAGCACTTTGATAAAGTGTATAGGCTTGATAAAAGACTTATGTCGATTTTACACTATTGATCCAAGACTCTAAGATAAGATAAAAAAAAAATGTATCGTTCTTGAAAGACGGGAATGATTCCTTTCCAAGAGATTCCTCAGTGACTGCTGGTAGGTAAGAGGTCTTCATTATCAAAGGCATGTAAGAAGCACTGCTGCTTACACAGGACGTGTCAAATGTTTGAGGGGGTTTTATTTAGAGAAAATGTGTGATTCGAGCAAAAGCATCTGGCAGACAGGACAAAACATTTCAGAAATTTATTTTTCAAGATGAAAAATGGAAATAAATAGATCTTCAAATGTTCATTTCAGAACAGGGGAGGATTTATTTTCTCAGCTTGTCATGTTTTCCACAGGGAAATGATAGGAAATGGTTGGATTTCTACCACTTTTTGAATGCTCTCAAAAACATTTTCCTGCCAGACACTAATGGACACATATTCGAACAAGATAAAAAAACCCTAAAATTCACGATGAAGCCGAATTTTCTGTCAGGATTCAAGCACTTAGATTTTAATTTTTACATCAAAATCGGGAAGGATTAAAACATCCACGGTGTAGCTAGACCCAATCCTTTTCCTCAGAAAAGATACAACGAGAGTTCCCATCAACAGCAGTGGGCGGCAGGACGTGGGGGTGAGGGCAGCTCTCTGGAGGAACAGAGCTCAGGCCACAGACTAAATCCTAAATTCTAAATGCTAAATCCTGCTGCATTGCCACCTCCAGACACCCAGTGAGACCTCAACATGGGAAACATGAACAAAGGCAAAGCAATTTTCACTGAGCTCAGCAGTCCTGGGAAGGGGCTTGGTGCAGATCTGTTTTGTCCTCTTTACATCCTCAAAGTTTGCTATTGATTTGGCAGGGGATAAGGTCTCACCAAGCATGGCAGGGGAGGGAGGATCTTCTCGACCTTTCTTTTTACAAAGCTCACTCTCAGCACAGGCAGATTTTCACCCAGAAATATTGAATTAATTTGAGAGCAAACCCCAGTGATTCCCGAAGCACTGCTGTTCACTGATCACAAGCACGGACATTTTTAAAAGAAAACCCATCCCTCAGGATGTTCAATGAATGTGATCCACCTACTTCACCCTTCAGCCCTGAAGGCCACAGAAGGGTTCTTTCTGCCTTATTATGGCAATGGTTGCAATACTTCTGCTTTCCATCACTAAAAACTCTACTCTTTGAATTTACCGGTTCCTGCCATTTATAGTCCCTAAAAGTCCTTGACCGACTGTTCATTTCGCAAGTAATGTCGTCATATGGAGCTTAATTGGCTGAATATGATGTTTCCTTTCCTTTGTCATATTGAATTACCAGCAATTATGGCTTTAGTCTAACGTAATATGAAACTAAGGCCACATCATAATTTACCCAATGAGCTGCACCAACACCGTATGAGCTGTATCTGCAGTGCCACATCCGAAGCTTAAGTTAAAGGTCACAATTTTAATATGCAACCAAAAAAAGGGAGTATGAAAAACGTAATTAATGGGAGTATGAAAAATGTAAGCCAATGGGAATATAAATAAGTAAGCCATACTTTAGCTCAGTGTGAGTGGTACCTCTTAGTTCCAGCCTAATATTAGAGAGATATTTCCTTAGGAGATTCTCAAAAATACTGAATAAAAACCTTGAAATCTTTCTGAACGAGGGACTCCAAACATCTGGTATCACATTTGAAATACCACTTGTTTTTCCAATCAGTGAGTGAGAAATAAAAAATAAATGGATTATTATTCTTGCTCACAGTAAATACCTTAAGTGAAGAGTTACTCAGCCTTATTCTCTCTCTGGTATTTTCCCCCACCCATTTCTTTACCACCACTAAAAATTGTTCAGAACAATGTAAGGGAAGAGGCAGACCACAGGACCTGTGGCTGCAGCATCCTCCAGAGCTGGCCTGAGACCCATGGTGGTACACAGACTCCACAAGACCCAAAGAGCCTGGCAGGCTGTTAATGGGACCACTGCTCAAGCTGCTACATCCTGGGGGTGAATTATTATTTCTATCTTGAAAATAGCTTGCACTTTGGCTTAATGTTCTCCAACAGAGTGACAGCACACATTCCAGTTCTGGCAAGCTTCTAAAGGCCCAGAAGGTTGGCTGAGGACATGACATTTTAAATACCTATACAAACTTCTTCCAAAAGCAAAGGGCTCTAAGCACATTCCAATTTTTTCCTATGTCAAAAATATCCCATGAGCGACCTCTCACACTGAGTTCCATTAAATTTGGGCCAAACTTCCAAAAGTGAAAAGACTCACAAATAAATGATGGCAGTTAAACATTATAGTTTTGAGCCTTTTTGCAAGTTTGGGTAAAGATTTAGAATTTCTTGTCCATCCATTCTACCCTACTCAGGTAACATTGCTGCAGGGAAAGAAAAAGGCAAATAGAAAAGATGATGTATCAGTTGTCCCTAGACAGAAGGGAATGAATATCATAAATGCTTGTTCCCTTTTGCACAGATACCGATTTGATACTTGAGTGAACATTGTGAACTTGAGTTTTTCCAGGCTGAAGCAACTCACTTTCTCAGCAAGATGTGCCAAGAAGCCCAATTACAAAAGGACAAATGATTCATTTAACAGGAGTTTTCATCGAGTAGCCACACTGCCTGACCTCCAAATATGCCAAGATGCTACAGTATCATTTAAACTGGGAAAGAATGCTTCTGTATTACCATGCATGAGATTCACGAGGGTGAATTGCAGCTGTAATGTTTAAAAGCCCCAACCTATACATAAAATAACAGTTTAACTTGAGGAGCCATTATGGTCAATCAAATAAACACAGCATTTAAAGGCAAAACAAAGTACATGCTCATATGAAAAATTATTACCGTTCATAAGGAAAAAATTGGGTTCAAAAATCAAGATTAAAACCTTGCTGGTGCTGATAGCTGTATGCACACAAGAGTGGTGGGATGCTGCAGAAGGGAGAATGATATCACCCATTCTAGGTCCACATCACCACAGCCCTCTAAACTGAAGTAGTTATTTGCTGTGTTAAATTTAACCTAAATCATGTTCTGCCCTCACTGCAGGAATGGGTGGCCCTGCCCACACCTTCTCCCTCCCTTCTCCTGACAGCATCTCCCGTTTTCTCTCAGTGCGCCTCTTGCTGCAGTCTGTCTGGTGCTCTTGTTGTCCATAAACCACTGCTTCTCAGAAGCAGTAAACTGTCAACCAGAAGAAAGAAGAAGCATTTACTGTTTTATTTTTTCCCAAGGTTAACCTTCCTTGGGAGGGTGAAATAAATCTCACTGAAGCAGTGAACTCCAGTACCATTTAACTGCTGCTCTTGGGTGACTGGCTTTGTTTCTCAGCTGCTGTGCCACTGGATGAGATTTGTGCACCAAAACCATTTGTTGTGGCCTGCCTTTCATTTCTTTTCCCATTTAAATTAAATATTAACTAATCCCAGGGGTGCTACCATTTTTAAACAAAGCCTAAAGACTAAGAAAAGCCAGACCCACAGCAAAGATATTTTTTACCTGTACAGCCACAAGATTTGGAAATGAAAGGATTCTCAGCTCAGTAATTCAGCCTTTTCCTCATCTATATCAGTGGGAAGCACAAACCTTGCTCTTGTCTAAAGAACTATGCACTGAGTCACCTCAGCTCTGCACTGTCCAGTGCAAAAGCTATTCGCTTGGTTTTACAGTCTGCAGAGTAGCTAACAATTCCCACAGGGCAGGCTGGCAGGATCAGGATGCTTCTTATCTCACGAGAAACAAAGAAAGGAAGGACCTTTTTTTCTGAAGACAGTTAATCAGTATTGATCACAGGGACTTTATGCAAAGATGCTCGGGCAGGGAGCAAGAACAAAGCGTAGGCAGCACTCTCACATCCTGCCTTGAAACAGACAGAAATGGGTAGTTTCCCCAGCCCCCCATTTCTTTCCAGGCCAACTGGAGTTTGGTATCAGACTGTTGCACTTTGGCCCATGAGGAGGAATGGCAGGAGAGGGTCTGTCAGCAGGCAGCAGCTCTGTCTCCTGCTCTGTTTGGGCTTTTGGCACCAGCCCCACCAGGCTTTAATGCTTTAACGCTTACCCCCTCTGCTTGAATGGCGAGCCCCACAGGACCGAGCTCGCCATTCAAGCAGAGGGGGTAAGCCCCAAATTCTGGGATGGTATCTAATTTCCATGGAAGCCTTCACAACGAAATTTAAAATCCTCCCAGATATGAGGACCTTGTCCTTAGGCAATCCGTTAACAACACTGGCAATCCTGAAGCACTTTATATCTTATCCTCTCAGAGCATCTCACAGACAGTTTTGTTTAACAGTGCATCTAAGACCAGAAGAAATTCCCATATTCCCTTTTTGCTGTGGCAACAAGCAAGAACAAAATGATAAATGCTTTGCTTAAGGCTGTACAGCAAGGCCTCACCAGCTGAGAATCAATCACCACCTCCCACTTAGCTTTATGACCAAATCTCCTGCCTCAGCACAGCAAAGGTAGGCAACCATCTCACCTCAGTGAGAAAAAGTCACCACTATGTCATCGCTTTTCCTTCTTTTCAAGCCAGCATTGCTTGCTTGCTTACTGCATCATGTGATGAGCTTGCTATTCATCATCCCAGGACATGAAAAAGATGATTAGTTTAGTGCTCAGTTACCTAAGGTTGCTATGCTGGCCATACAGACTGACAGCATCCCCATCTCCAGCTGCTAGTGGCACAGATCTCTGCACCACAGCCTCTATAAAAGACACACAATAGCCTAATAAAACACAGGCGTAGCTCTAAGTAGACACAAAGGACCGTATCTGCAAAACAGTGCAATCTAGATTTGTACCAATAAAAGCCATAGGATGCTGCATTTACAGGGAAAGGTACACATGGACTTCATAGCACTGAATGGGAAGGGATGCCTGCAGATGTATCTATGTACCTGTCTGCATGTGACCTTGCTAATATGCTGGAGTAACCACTTGTCTGTAAGGCATATGCATCTTTAGATATGAGATCAAAAAATACCTTCTGTGTCTCTACCTACATTCTGTTTCTTCTCCCTGCTCTCACCATAATGCCTTATAAGAAGTCTTCATAAATCTCCACCTTTCTGCTGCCTTCTTTCTTCCCACTGCTCTTTTTATAACCAGACTCGCAGGTCTTTATTATTCTTTGTGGCATTTCTAACACCAGTTTCTGCAGAGTGACCTCAGACTTTGCTATTTTTAAATAAGTGTAGATGTAATTATCACTTAACCTGCTGATCCTGAGCCATATTTTGACCACCTTGTGCTATTCCACTGGGACAAAACACCCCCACACTTGGTGCCTACAGCTCCTACAGAGCCTTTCTAGTCTCAGACACCTTGGGTTTGTTTCAGTAGCACAGTAACACTGTCCCTAGGTCTGCAGGAGTGGTATCTTTGTGATGCTTTCTCTCCATTCATCTCTGGCAAGAGATGCAGATATGTTCTTTCATACATCCTTTAATGTTAATTTCTGCTTGCTTTTAAATGCAAAAAGTCAAAATATAAACATGTTTTTTAATCTCATTATTGAAAATGTTTTGGCTAGGGTAATGATCTATATTTCCATAGAAATGTAGCCAACTACAGAATAGGAATCTGTTTAGTACTTTCTCAACTTTTTTCAGTATTTCATTTAGCAGGGCATTTTCAAACCTCAAGTAGTTATAAACAACACGAGCAGGCTGATAAAAGTGCTGCAGACCCATAGTACCCCAGGCAGCAAGTGGGAGTGGGTGTGTCAATCACTGCTCCAGAGTATTCCCAAGGGGTGAAGGAACTCGGTATGATGGCTATCATCCCTTTAATCTGCGTATTGCAGACTCAGGGTAAATATTGCCAGGGAGGCTGTGGATGCAATCCTGCTTTGCCAATAGCTGAGTGAAGGAAGCTATCAACCACCACTCCCCTGCTCCCAGATTTCCGTGGGGTCCCTGACCAGCGACATCCGTGGCCTGTGCTAGTGAAGCAGGTCAGAGCATGGGGCCACTGTGGTTCAGCCATTACCTCCCTGCACTGTGGGCTCACCTGGATGTACAGACTTTATTGGCATCCTATTTCTGTTGCATTAGTCAGAGCACATTGTGTTTCTGCTGGGCTTGGCTCTCTGTCAGCTCCTGGAGGCAATGCACCATCCAGCAAAAAGCCTGCCCGCCACCCCTTGGAGAAAGCTTTTGAAGAAGGCTGAGCTGGCAGCACTGATGGGCACCAGCCCAGGGCCCTGCACCACGGCCCTGAAGGTGCTTGGCCCAGCACCAGCTGTTCCAAAACCAAATGAGCCACCTGAAGAAGCTGCAGCAGGAGGTCTCTGCTACACCCTCTTTGGAGGGAAGCAGGCAGAGAGGTGCCCGGAGCTGGCCAGCCTTGGCAAACCTCCCACCAGGGGAGGGCACTGGGGGATGCATCCTCCCTTCTGCAGAATTTAGTCCCCGCTCTATGTGCATGTGTGTGCATGTGGATAAAGGCAGAAAAGGCACAGGAAGAGCAGGGAAGAAGGCAGGATGGTGTTCAGTCCTTACATAAATCCTTATGCAGCAGTGTTTGGAAGTGACTCCCTTGGACACAGAGTTTAAAGGAAGTTTTTACACAGCATACAGTTTTAATACTGCATCTGCAGTGGTGGGTGGCTGAGACACAGGCTGAGGGAAACAAGGAAATCCTCTGGTCTCTAGTACAGATGCAGGAATGTGTACCATAAACCAAATCCAGATGGGCTGAATGATGAGTAAATGCTATCTTTACCTCTTATCTCTGCAGCTTTGTGTTTCACCACCATGCTAAGTGGCCCCTACCCTTGCAAGTAGCCTAATGATTACTTTCTCCAAAGGGTTTAGGTGTGATTCAGAAACAGAAAGGTGACTCCTCACATCAGGCTGAGTTACTGGTCTGAGTTCTCTCTCTCTCTCTTTCACACACACACACACACACACACACACACACACACACACACACACACACACACACACAGCTGCCCAGCTGCCAGCACTGCTAGCACAGAGTGACCCCCTGGACCTGCCCAGGGATGGGTGCACCCCAGAGGCATTGCAGCCACTGACACCCCACCAGAACCTGTGTGTGCCCACTGCCCCTGCAGATTAAAAAGCTGCCACCGACAAGCATGATAATGGCTTGAAATTGTTTTCCTCTGAGAACTATACCTTTGTGGATTTTATTTTTTTTAATATAAAAGTGTGTGACACTTTGAAATGCTATGAAAGTGAAATGCTTTAATGTAGAAATGTTAGACATCTCCACTACATGCATTAAAAAGCAGTTTCATGTCAAAGCCAAGGATGTTGTGCAGAGAACCATTAAGTGCCACCATTTCATGTGCGGATGGTTTAGTCAAGAGCAAGAAATTGGAGCTGTCAGTAGAGATGAGCTGCTGGCACCCAGCAGAACCACAGCCACAGCTGTGGCGTGGTGGGGGGAGAAGAGGAGTGTTTGCCACCCGTTTATCTCTGCTTATTTAGTCCCCATGATGAATGCAGAATGAGAAAAAAAAGAGATCTTTGAATCAGGACAACACCTTGGCTTCCAGAGCATAACGGGTAGAAATGTTTCAGCATAGCTCATATCTGTGAAATCTTTCAAAGCTGTAAACAAGATGCTAAATAGATTTAATAGCACTACCCCCTCAGGATGCAATAACTTATCTGCTTACAGGTTTTATCACTCACATATGGCACAGTTGAGAGGCCAATCCCTTCTGTGACAGCACTATTGCCCTGCCAAAGGCCCAACGTGCCCCCAGGAGAAAGGGAGGCACATCCTCCAGTACCTGTGTAGACCCTCCCTCTGCTAGCAGACCCTCATTCTGCCCAGACAAGCCAACTAAGCCCCAGAGAGTGCTCCTGCCAGTGTCTGGATTCAGGGCTTTGTCACTGGAAGTCCCCAATGGCCACGATACCTGTGGATGTGGCCCTCCTGTCCTGTCAGCAGAAGAATCTGTGATCTTCCCATCAGCAACAACTCCATGGCAGTTAAGGTATCCACACATGGATGCCATGGAGCTGCCAGAAATTCATACCTCTGCGGCATGAAGTCATGCAGCCACAACTCTTCTTGGGAATACTGCAGTCTATGGTGGGACAAGCCAAATACATGGTTAATTATCAGCAACATTTTCCAGCTACTTCATTTGAAAAGCGTTAACTTACCTACATCATCTCACATGCATGTACACACACACACATGTGCATATACACGCCCATGTTCCTTCCAGAAGAGGGGAGAAAATAGGCCAGGCAACATGAATAATGAAAACGATGGCACTCCCTGAGGCCATATTCTCATACAGCTGTGATCCTTGCAGCTCCATTGTGAAAGTATCACCTTCTGAAATCAGACATGTTGAAACTCTTTGTAATCAAACTGCAGATTTATGTTTAAATCAAAGGCTACTGCTCTTTCAATCGTGAAAATAATGTTGTGCCATTAAGTTGGACTTTCATTTCCCATTTTGGGGGATCCCTGTATCATTTACAAGGCCAATTGCTGATTCTGCAGCACTCTCCTGACACTCTCTCCTCTCACTATGCTGTGGCCCAGGAACCTGATCTGCTGCCAAAAGGAGACCAAAGAGACCAGCAGGCAGACATGCCACATGGCCCCTACTCTAGATGAACAAAAATTCAGCTGAAGAAATATTTTATAAATATTTCTTCCCCTTCTTTTTCTCATTTCCAGTGGGGAGTATTAGCTGGCGTGGCAGCAGGGTTGCTCTGAGGTCAAGATGGAGAGATCAAAGGCAGGCACTCTGGTCTGCAGCCCTGGGTTTTTGGGATGCTGCCAGGAACAGGGCAGGCCCTTGGGAAAGCTCCCGTGGGAGAACAAGGGTGTGCTTGCCTTCCCCCCGCCTCTTAGATGCTGTACCAAATGGGCTGTCCCTTTCCACCACTTGGTTGCAGTGAGAAGGGAGGAGGGAAAGGGATGTCACACGGGAATTTCGCGTTTTTCCCGTGGTAGGGAATTAACCTTGCTTATTTGCATGATAAAGAGTGAGATTTCATTTCTTTAATGTGGTAGGCAGTACTTGCAGCTGCTGGGAGGGACATTGCTCCTCTGAGCTGGGCCACCTTCCTCCTGGCCATTGCTGCAGAGAACACTGATGGCTGCAAAAGCTGCGTGCAAAGAGCAAGAGCAGCTCACAGTGCATCACAGCATAAGCTAACAAACGTGTATGTCTCACTTTGGGAATGAACTGCATCCAGCCTGCAGAGACCAGACTCCTCCTCACTAAGACTTCATGCTGCCAGTGATGCTCTTAAGAGGAGAGTGATTATGGTTCTGATGTCTCAGCCATGGCACAGCTATGAGTGAGCTAAAATCACATGCTAAATTAATTTAAGTAGATCAATGTTAACTTGTGTGAGCACATGCACAGGACTCCTCCATATACTGATATGTTTCCAATTGGAGTGCTTTTCCAGCACAGGAATGCTTTAAATCCTTGGCAGCTTCACTACCAAAGCTTCTTTAGCTTTGAACATTTTCTTAAATCATGCATGACACTGTGGGTAAAACAACCAGCCCTTCTCCAAGATGAAGAAACTACCCCAGTAAATGTGATGATGTGGCAGCGTGGCTGGTCTGTGTGAGATGCTTTCGCTGACACAGGGATGTTGATGTGGGTTCACAGCTCCTCACACCCCTTGGCTGCCACAGCCATCATCCCCCATGTCTGCAGGGCAGATGTAGCTTTCACAGGGCCAGATAGGACTCAAAGTGAATGCTGGGGATGAGGCTGCTCCTTTATCAGTTTCAGTTCCAGGGGAAAAATCATGTGGTAAGAGGGCTGAGAGCAGTGGCACCTCCCTTCACCTCCTCTTGTGTCAGTAAATCCCGATCTGGCCACGGTACCTGCACTGGCAGAGTAGGTCAGTGCCAGGGACAGGGCTCGCAGGTGTACAGGGGTGATGGTTAGCACGGCCACCATCACGAGCACATCACAGTGGGCATGCTTACACCTGCAAGAAAGCTTGTATGAAAACAGGTATCTTAGCAAAAGGGAGATCAAACTCCCAGACTCACTGACCCAAACTGTTACATTGTTAGGAAGCCCATGTGAAATCAGATAAGAGTGACTTATTTCACTTCAGCTTAAAACAACATCTACCTGAACCTGTCTAAATCAAGGAAGTCCATTTCAAAGGAGGGATCACAACAATCTTGCACTGGCTTAATTAAGTAGCTTCAGGTCAACTGACAATTGAATCAGTGCAAGATATAAGATATGCATGAGAATATTATAACCATAAACATGTAAGAAACAGAAGTAAATATTTTATCTTGTCAACATGGGTCATATAACAATTACTAGAGCTGAAGAGAAACACTTAACTGCACGTGGCATCTTAATTTAAAAATCATGTAGCTCTGAAGAGGAGCTTATATGATGAAAGACCTGCTTAGTATAACGAAATTGTACTTACGCCCTTCAACCCACAATTTGCTTAAATGCTTAAAACTATTATGGCTATAACATAAAAACCACTACACAGCATCCAAGAATATAACAATATATGTGGAATAATAGTATAAGAGTTAATATTTATCTGGGCAAGCTAATAAAAGTAAGCTGACCCATAGACAGATACTTATGGAAAGACAGGGCTGAAGGATATCTGCAAAATCATACAGTAATCCTCCTCATACATCTCAAAGCGTTGCCTGAAACTAGCTGTAGAAACACTTATGCCTCCTTCTGCCCTTATAGTTGTCCCTCTGTTCACCTTTTCAGAAGATTTTTTTCTAGTTTAATTTTTGTGAACCACAGGTGATTATATTCAAGTTTGTGCAAAAGGTAGCTCTCTCAGGCCAAGATGTAAGACCTAACATTTCCAGCTTCACAAGACCATCATGCTTTGCCTGGAATGCCAGATTGATTTCATGTAATTAATATTTCAGATATCTTCAAATATTTTCCCTGATTTGGTTAAACTATTGACACATGTAACGCTTTTCTGCATTTCTGGATTGTAGCTGTACATTCCTGAGTAGAGAAGGTGCCAGATTAAAGACTCTGTTAAAAAACTTTATATTATTGGACTATTAAAAGTGAATTAATCTGTCATTTTAATTGCTATTTCATAATACTCTGTGTTTACTTTTCGTATTTTGCCTAGATTCTGTAAATAGACATCAGGTTAATTTTTATTTGTAGCTGAACATTTTGCAGTCCTTGCCAATTCTGGCTCTCTTGCCCCAACAGAGTATTTCAGTGTGAGCATTTGCAAGCACAATAAAGCTTGTTGAAACCTAAACAAATAGAACTAAATTATAAAAAAAACCAAAAAAACAAAAACCAACCAACCAAACAAAAAAAACCCCACAAAAACAACAACAAGAAACACAAAAAAAAAACCCTTGTTTTTTTTTTAATCATACTGACATTAAATTTTATTTGGCATTCCCTTACCATTTTCATACCAGAAAAATTAGTAAGAAAATCTCTAGAAACTAATGGTCACTCAAGAAAAATTACACAGAACCATATTTATCCTGTGCATTCAGAATTAAATTTTCCACTTTGGTTTCTGTAAAAATTGGGTCAGAGCTTATAAAAGGTTTTTTCTCTGAAAAATGGACAGCATTATAAAATCAGAGCTCTAAGAGGCAGTAATCAAATTCTTGCACTGAAGACAAACAGCATCTGTAGTAACCCCACATTATCTCATGTCTCTACTGTCTCCGGAGATCCTACCCCACAACACTGGAAATACTTAAAAAAAAAAAAATTATGAGGTTTATAATGACCAGGAAGAATAGGTATCAAGAGCCCAAAAATTTAAGAGGATTAAGATCGCTTTTGCAGAGACCCTTCTGAACAATGCCTTTTATTCATATTACATATCTGTAGCAGAACATTACCATTTGCTGGAATTCTTCTTGGCTGCATATTTTTATCTAATGAAATGCTCCAAAGTATTTCCTCCCTGGATAGATACCACAGAATGTTACAGTAGGACATCACACTGTATCTGAGGATGTCCCATGAAAAACAGGGTACTCAGCTGTTCGGATTTTCACCATTTTACTTGCATCTTGCATCAGGTTTCAATAGCCAACAACTAAATTATTCATCTGCTTCATATGCTCAAGCACAGAGCCATGGATACTCCTATCCATGACATACATTCCTAGACACACTAGAAAAATGGTGCAAACTGAGAAAACGTTTGCTGAATCCACCCTGATTTCCACCTCATACAACCCAATGGCTGAAGAGTGAAGGGATATAAAAAGAAACATTTATGTTAATCCATCCATCAGCTTCTCTCACCTGTGCAACTCCCTTAGCTATGCTGCAGATGTTACTGAGAAGAACAGGGACATGCCTAATGCATGTAAAGCATCTTGGAATATTCCCTTTCAAGCAGAAAATTTCGTGGTATTTAAAAAAAACCCTTTATTGTTTTGATAATCTCTGACTAAACCCATTTGTTCCTGGTCAGGGATAGCCAAATGTCTCCCATCCAGGATACCTGGAAAACTAGCAAGAGAGACATTGTAGAACAATGTTCGGACCTGGAACATCTTGGCATTGAAAGTAAAACCAGCAAAGGGAAAATAAGTTTTACTTCACAATTTGAGGTGACCTTGTGTACTGCATTAGCAACACGATGTTCCCTCAGTTTGGATAAGAAAATTATGTGTGATTCACAAAGAAACATTTTGAGCACAGTTGTGCTCGTTAGTCTCTGTATTTATGGATCTGGCAGCTCTTCCCCTGTAAACACCAATGCTGAGGATCAGATCCCTGCTGTGAAACGCTCCTACAGAACAAAACATCACCAGAAAGCACTACAGGCAGGGTTTGAGGGCAGTACTTTTTCTCACTTTCCTAAAACTAAGTTAGTTCTATTTTTTGTAAGGTTATGCAAAGTTCAATAGAAAGAGAAAAAATAGCAAATATAGGTACTTAGAAATACCTCAATGATTTTGAGTTGCTATGATCAAAGTTAATTTAAGGTATTTTGAATGACAGGTTGCTTCATGACAGACTAGCATCCTTTGTAAAAGGGATCTGAAGTGGTTTTATCGAGGCTGAGGCTCAGACTGATCCTTGTACAGGTGCATGGGGAAGGAGTCCATGAAATACAAGTGTAGGGGCTTTTTGGAAGATTGGATGAAGAGTAACAATATCTCTGGAATATTCCAATTAAGACCAGTTGCTCTTGGTTACCTAGTGAGAAATGTTAAGAGTCCCTTCCATGACCATTGCCCTGGCAGCAAACGCAGTGAAAACACTCCAACCATCCTTCTTTGGACACCATTCCCTTCCCCTGCTCCTGTCCATGACCCCTTACTTGCCACTGGCCAGGGGAATTGCGAGTGTTTTCCTTATGCAGGTGGTCTCAGGGATCCAGTTCATGACATCTCAGCCATGACAGGAAGCTGAGGTGGAGCAATACCTCATCTTGTGGGGATCTGGCAGAAGAGATCAGGGGAAGGATGAGAGTGAAAGCTATGAACATGAGTGGTGGTGCTCTCTTGTAGCACAGTCCAAGAGCAGAAAATCTTTTTACTCCCTTTCTCTAAAGCTCTCCACAGAGTCTGGGGCAGATCCCTGGCCTCCCACAAAAGTGGATGGGGTGCTGTGCAAGTTCCAGGCTCCACTGCAGAGTGTGGAGAGATTATTTTAGGAAACTGAACTGTTTCCATCTCTGGAGATCTTTGAGAACTGGACGGATGAGCAGCGGTCAAGAATAGCTCAGTTACAGCTGATCCTCCCTTGGGCCAGAGAGGCAAAGTTGGTGGTTTTACATGAGTTTTTCCACTCCTATGATTCCATGGTTGAAGCAGGGCCATGGTTCAGCAGGGCACCATAGTTAACTAACATCTCATAACCAACACTACATGCAGTTAACCACTGTATGCATCTCTCAATTGGTGGTTTACAATTGCTTTTTCATGCAGTATTACCCCACGTGTACAAAGTTATCAAATAACCAAGCTTCTCTTTCATAGTCAAAAAGCAGTTCTTACAAAAGTTAGGGGCACTGCTTTCCCCACAAAAAAAATTTCCAGAACTAAAAAATGATGCTTCCAAGCCTTACAAGGACAATGCAAGAGAATTAACACATTTATATGAGAGTACTCTATATACTGAAAGTGCCACTGATGATGTATGTACTTCCGTCATGGAGAATGGGAACATGAGAGAAAGGAATCCTTTTGCCAGCACTATCCTGCTTGCAGGGAATTTCTGCCTCTGCACCACCATCCATCTCTGGAAAAAATATTCCTATTGCTGATGGATGGGAAGCCTGCAGCATCCATACAAAGTCAATTAACTCCTGCAGCATTTCTGGTCCTCAGAGGGGAAAAGAACTCTTGCCTATGCCTTTTGGGGAATCTGCAAAAATATTGCTCTGGTCAGCTTTACATTGCCTTTGGGACTGATGCACACATCCAGTTTGATTGAAAGGGTAGTGCTTTGGGGTAGTGATCAATGGACTTGAAATTAAAGTAATGTTCAAAGTAGTTTAATCAGACATAGTGGTCACTGAAATAGGGATTAAAATGAAAAAAAAACAGTGTTAGATGCAGGGTGGTTAAAACCCTGGAAAATATTAGCACTTCTTCCACTGCCAGGTTTATTTCCAGACACCACAAAGACACAGTCTGGAGTAGTTTCCCAATATATTTATTGTTTCTGGAAATCAGATTTAAAATACACAGTAAGGGAAATAAAAAATAAAAGCAACCTAGTGATTCTGTCAGGCACTACATAACAGAGCTTAGCAAAACCATACCCTATGAAATAGAAAGCAATTTCATAAACATTTTTAAGTGATCTTTTCCCCTGTAGTAATCTGGTATTGAACAGCATCAATGTCACACTGTGGACCTGAAGAGACTTCAGTCTGATCCAAGCAGGCAGTGCTTCTACTCTCATCACTCCTGACCTCTCAGTCACAAGCTGACAGAGGGGTTGGCTTTAACCTGTAATTTCCGTCACACTAGTTGATCCCTGTCTATAGCTCCATGGGCAGCAGGCAGCCACACTGAGGCTCACAGATATCATTTAAATGCAGGGCTCAGCCCCCGTAGCACGGTGCGGGAGCCCAGCTTGGTACTGAAAAGATGTACAAAAATAAAAAACCCAAGCAAATCACAACTTATCATCTCTGATTTTCTGGTGTGCCCAGCACTTCAGACCTGAAAAGAGTAATTACAAATTTTAATAATAACTTATTTCAATATAGGTTGGGTAACTTTAGCACTGAGAAGAGATTGCTAATGAAGAAAGGAGGCTCTAAATTCCCAGCCTCCAGCTAGGAGGACAACTTGGACCTGTGCTGGTGCTGCTGGAGACAGGACCTTCCAAGGTGACAGGGACAGCCCTGCCCACACAGGGAATGGACTTGAGGAGACCCACTGCCCCATTGATGGACTTCCATGTCACGGGTGCACCCACTTGTGAAGAGCTTGTGCTAAGAAACATCTGCCAGGCACAGACCACATCTCTAATGCAACTGAGAGTCCTCTGGGAATGCTCCAGCCCCACACTCAGCTTTTCCGGGAAGGAATTCAGTTCAGGACTGATTGCTTTTGAGAGTAAACTCTGGTAAAGTCCACTGGAGTGTTGTTATCACGTAGTGTCCATGTTAACTGCTCATACTCTTAATGTAGCAGTTTGCAGGTTGTTGGATAGAGTGGCCAAAGAGATTTACTGAGCTTCTGCATGATGCCACTTAAATCTGAGGACATGTCTGAAAACAAGGAGGAGAATCATACAAAACAACTGCTTTTAAGTTTTGCAAGAAGGTTCATATTTTGCTGGCAAGATTTTTTTTTTAATGCTACCATCACAGGATGAGACTTAAACCAGTACTGACAATTGCAGCAGTGATTTTACAACTTCTGATTCAATGAGAAACAAGCTACAGGCTAGCACCCATGCTGGTGCCTTGTCTGGCTTTCCTCAGAGGGCTGCTGCCATGCCCGGAACATGCAGTACTTCTATGCAGAAGAAGTATTTCTCTGAGACATCTCTGGTACCCAAGTCATCGCCTCTACAGCATCAGATGGAAGTTATTTATGAACCACTGGAAGGACAAAGCCCCCATCTGCCTCCCAGTCTTGGCTTTTGCCAGCACCCACTCCCCCATGGGGCCAGAGGAACACAGCTGATGCTCCTCCCCATGGCCTGACAGACATGTCTGCTTTTGAGTTCTATGTGTTTTGAGAGACTGACTCCTTTCAGGATAAACCAACCCTACACGCTCTGAATTGCCTTGCTGGTTCCTGAAAGGGCATCTTGAAGCTGTCAATTGTGTTTTGTGAAGACCTATCACCTTTAAGGAGTATTTTCAGCTTGTTTAGTCTTGCAGCCAGAGCCAGGCCAGATAAAGAGGGACTCATTTCCGTCAGCATTATCTCCATCCCTCCCCACCACCACACATGGGCAGGCACAGAGAGAGGGGTCAGCCCATCGACCCAGACCAGCAAAGGGCTACGGGCACACTGATGAGGCAATAACTCCTGATTTTGTTCAAAAAGTGTTTATTGATATGATATCAGCTTAGGTTTAAACTCTTGTGGCTATTTTGCATTCAGTTTTCAACCAAACGCTGTATTTCTGAAAAAATTGTTTCCTTTGCCCTCATTCCTTTATCTTGCTTGCTCTCTCTAGGTCTCACTGATTTTCATTGCTTCTTCCTACGTGCCCTCTGCTGTCTTTGAAGTCCATAACCATCATCCCTGTGTCTCTTTTGATTTCTACCACTCCTAACTTCTTTGCTTCTCTTTCCTCCTTGCTTTCTCTTTATCTTCTCTTTCTTAATTTCCCCTTCCTTCCTGGTTGTGATGCACAAAGATTGATTTTCAGCCAAGTGAGGCATCTCATAAAGGGAAAGTAAACCAGGAAAATATTCCTTCTGAATTATTCTGAGCAGCTCCTCTCACTGCTATAAACTATCATTGAGGCAGAGAAAAAAAAGAAGTGCAAGCTTAGTCTGTGACATGTAAAATGACATATTTGAAGCCAAGTGGCCAAATGGAAAACTCTGGTTAACACTGATCTTCAGTGATTTGTGGTCACCTGCTGACAACTACAGCCTCCTTCCTTTTCTGGTACTGAAATCTTCTCCAGACATTTTCCTCAGCAAACCCTCTTACTTTGCCAGTCTGCTCTAAAGACTTGCTAAAATTGTCTCCCTTTTGTTTCCACATCACGTTTTCTCAGCCCCGCATTCTTCAGTTCTGTAATAATAATAAAAAAACTTTAGCATTCTGGCATCCAATTACTAATTCTGGTGGAGCTAGACATTTTTGTAAACATGCTGAACGATGCATGTTGTTCTTTGTTCAGGCTCCTTTATGACCTCTGGCAAGCCACTCATCCAGTGTGCCTTGGTCTCATCACATCAGGGCTTCCAGATTTTCTTACTCTTTATTTGAGGGAACTGAAGTTTTAAAAGACAAGGGGGTAATACAGTATTATTATTTTTATCCTTTGCCTGCCCCTGTGTTTTTCCTGCTGCTTAGCTTCCATGCAGCTGTTGAACATTTAAGAAAAACATGTCTCCCACTGAGCAAGTTCCCTACAAATGTGAATTGAGCTTCAGGCAAGAGGAAACGTGAGTCCTAAGGTCACTCCTGAAATCAAACTCTAGCCTGGCTGCACATAATTCTGCCGTTGTGTTTTAAGGGTGATTTAGAAAAAAAGTAGTATATATTTCCCACAAAGAGCATAAAAAGAAACATATACTGGTGATCATGAGACGATCATATGATCATGTGATCCTTCAAATCTCACTGTTTTTCTGGTATTTTCAGATGTGCTTTTTGAGTCTGCAGCTCAGATCCAAGCAGAGAGGGGGAGAATGTGGGATTATGGAGAGAAGATGACCCGCTGGTGCTGACCAGAGTTAATATTGGGAGGCCCCTCTGCACTCTATGCTGATGACTGGAGAAGATGGAACTTTTCTTTCCACTTAAAGATGCTGGAGCTACACCCCCTTGTTCACCGGGGAGTAGTATTTCTGTCAGATATGAAAGCAGCTTCTAATCTGCTCTGACCTTGGCAAGAAATTCAAGTCCAAATGTAGTAACATAGAAGCTGACAGGTCAGCCCGAAGAATTTGAAGAGGGGGAGGCTTCCTTGCCTTCTTTCTTTCCATCCTTCCGTCCTTTCACTTGAAATCTTATCAAGGATCCACATTACTATTGTTATAAATTCATAAAGGTGAAGAACCATTGAGAAAAGCATTTTACTTTAGTATGTGTAAAAACTGATCTACATTTTACATCTGTACATGATGCCTTACTGAAAGACTCCTATTTCACTCCAGAGGCTCTCTACTTTTTGTTTTCCAAGACACAGACCCACACAGAGGTTGAAGATAGTTCTCACTTGTTCTCACTGCTGCTGAAGATTTCTGCCTGTCAGGTGTGCTAGTGCCTTCTTCTACAAACTAAGACAAAACCAGGACTATAGAAATCACCTATGCTTGCTCTACTTCTTGCATCCTTTCTGCATCTGTAAGATTTTTCTATGTGCCTCAACAACAAAGGGGCTAAAAATGCTTTGAGCTCAAGTCCCAGTTTGGGTATTATTTAGAAGTTTGAATGATGATGGTTATCTTTCTGGCTATCTTTCTTCTGGTTATTTTTCTGGGAGTGAGCTTATTTTTGATCACGTTGGCAGAAAGTTAAAAACATCTGCCTAAAAGTTTAGGTACTGCTTTGTACTTTGTCAGTCAAGTGATCAGACTAGAATTTCTATGGATTGCTCACAACAAAAATTATAAATTATGAATATCCAAGGCATATTTACTGTTTGCATTACTTCAGAAACAGGCTTTTTGAGCCACACCAGACCCTCCTTATATTTGGTATTATATTGGCCAGAACAAAAGTACTTTCCCTGCAACTGAAAATTTACAGTCCCATTTCAAAGTAGTGTAAACACCACATCTTGTGGCTTCCCTCAATTCAGTGGCCGTGTGCACCAATCCAGGAAAGGGAGGAGGCATTGCTCAGCAGGGGACCTCCCGATGGCTCTGCCCCCCTGGACATGGGAGGCTCACCAGTGAAACTCTTCCACTGACGGGGACACTGGACCTCTCTGTGCCTGGACACCCCTTGTCAGCCTGGGCTGACAGACACATGCAGGTGAGGGGTTAAGGGAAAAGGGCTGACTCTCAGAGGTAAAACCTGATGTGTCTGCAATAGATAGGGATGGGCCCATGAAGGGATACAGGGAAATAAGAAAATAATGTTGCTGAGTAAACAGTAGTCATAGGTTAGCCACACTGATACCTACCTGCTGTCCCGTTTTCTGTAGATGACATGTCGAAGGCATGATTGAATGAAGATTCTGAAGGACATTGCCTCCAGGCATCAGGAGCAGCATAGAGCACAGCACAGATGCTCCTGTTTGAAAATCTCAAAAGCAAATAAAGGAGGTGGATAGTCATGATCACTGCCAGTACTGAAAGATAACTTATAAATATGATGGGTTTAGATGGGAAAGCCAAAGATAAGTAAATCATGCTTGGTGGAGATCCAGAGGTAAGCTGCAAAGAGACAAGTCAAGAGGTAACAGGCTAGGGAAATTATTCTGGGTGGGTACTGGCAGAGCAGGACAGTGCTTGTTCAGGCCAGAGGAAGAAAGTGACAGTACTAAGACACAATCCAGTGGTCTGTGTTTCTTTTGAAATATTTTGCCATTTCCTTCCTGCAGCTATAAAGGTCTCCCAGGCAGATTGACCCTGCTCAGGGTAGAAGGAGGGAGGAAGGATTTCATGGCTTATGCAGTTTCACACTGCAAATGTCTCCTGGGTCAGCCAGGAGCCACAAAACATGAGAAACTGCCAGAGGGGAAGGTAGTCTGGAGAGCAGACAGTGCAGCTTCACATCCTGGTTCCTATTTATGGGACAGGGCTCCAGAGGGGGATGTGTCTGTCTAGGTGGGCAGAGTTAGGTGCCTTTTGGATGTAGCTATGGGTGTCTCCCCTTGGGGAGATACAGCCTGCTTGTGTCACCAAGCCTTTGGGAGGGCAGATGGGGATACAGAGGCTTGGCAGAGACTGCAGGCAAAGACTGGGCATCTCAGGGTGACAGCCAAGCTTGTGAGGGATGGGGATCCCTCAGCAGCAGTGACTGGAAGCATATTGCTGCTGGTGACCGAGAGAAGGTGATTTCTTTACCTACTGATGTTCATATGTGGGGCAGGTTCTGGGCAGTACGGGAGCAGGAATGAGAACTCACTTGAACAAAGCCCTAAGCAACCTCATCTAAGCCTGAAGCTCACCCTGTTTTGAGCAAGAGATTGGACTAGATGACCTCTGGAGGATCCTCCCCAATCTAAATTACTCTCTAAGTCCACTCCAGATTCCAATTTAATTTTCAGGGTAGTGTTTTAGCACCTGCTGGCTCTGAACCCTGCCATTCTTGATAACACCGGTAGTGCCAAGGCATTTCTAAACAGCCACTGGACTTAGTCCCAAGCCACAGGGGTTTCCTCCTGAAGACAAAAGAGCCTCACTCACCTGCTGCTGGGACAATGGGGTAATGGCATTAGGGGGACCTTCTATGCCTCTTTATCTCTCTCCTCTGGGCATTCCTCCCTTGATGAGGAATTTCCTCAGAGCACTGCCTGAAAGGCTTCTTGGGTGAGATGCATTTATCTGTGCAGCAGATAAAACACTGCAGTGGAGGTCACATTCTTCCATCTTTGCCACTGTGACTAACCTTGCATGTAAGCTGGTGTCCCCTTGAACCTGCACACAACATTATTTATTCTCTTATTACACTGTATGACTATTTTACTGATAACATGAAAGTAAACTAAAGCCTGACTGGATTTTTCCCCTCCTTAGCTGGAAAGTGGACCACTCGCATTATAGGGGGATGATGAAACACTGCACTTCGAGCTTATTCCTTCTTTTCTTATGAAAAGAGAACTCATATAGAATACTTTTTTCTCCCCTTCTTTATAGAGCCAAGTTTTTTTCTTCCTCATTTAAGAAAAAATTTTCATCCACTGTCACCTTCAAGCTTGAACACCCAAACACTGCCTCCTGGAAACACCAATATACTTATACAGACAGATCAGAGTCTGTCCAATAACCAGAGCTCTTATAGGTTTGACACGAGACCATTTGGGCTGTGCCCAGTACATGCTATGAATCTCTTCAGCCGAACTCCCAATGGGATGGACCTTTGCAGTCTCTTGCCCTGACCCATGCTCCTGTGAAGAACTGTCCATGGGCAGGTGACAACAGTTAGACTCCTGAAGCTTAACATATCTGTCCAACACCTCCTGGGAGGAACTGATGAGGAGAGAAGCCACAGGGAAACTACAGAGAGACCACAGAGGTTGGGTAGTAGAGAGAGTAGTAAAGAGGTAGCAGAGACAGATTGGTACTAGAGAAAACTACAGGGTGAGTCTCTCTTTCCTGAAACAGCTCTGGAATGTCCAACAAGGTCTCTGGGTGCTGCAGTAACGTGTAGCTACTCGCTGAATTACACACTTGCTACACAAATATATGGCCTTTGCTGAAATAACCATCAAATTCAAGACTGAAGTCAATTTCTGATACTAACATCATTTTTAAATTGCACAGCGTGAGGAGTGAATTTAGTTTTGTTATGTGCAACACACAGATGTGTATATTTTTCCATGAATAGGTCTTTTCTATGCAGATCACCTCTGTGATGTGAACCTATTAGATGTAAAGGCTCTGCTCATCTGTCAGTGTGAATTTTCTGGGATATGTGAGCTCCTGGGAAGTAAAGAAACAGTCTTCTACCAGCAAAATTTAATCATTTTTCATTATTTCTTACTATGGCATTATCAATGCTGCTTGCAAGACAACTATTTTTACGCAGCTATTTTTAAAATTTTCTTCTTTTTACACTCATCAGTATTTTGTTTGGCTGATACATATTAGCTCCTTAGGCATATCTGTGTATTTCTAACAGCATCCTAGAACTTCCTCTCATAACTGGACAAGAGAGAGGAGGGAAAAAGCTGGACACTGCAGTAAATACAGCTGAGGTGAAGTCAGAGCACTATATTCTCTATCCAGATCCAAGGTATGTTTCTGAGAGCTTCCCATTTTAAGAACACTTACATGATGTGTTTCCACTTAGCTTTTATGCCAAAAATATCCCAATGCAGCTCCACCACTGATAAAGGAAGCAAGAACCTTCATGTAAACAAGGCTCCAGGCAGCTGCCAGTGCTCCCAGCCACTGTTTCACACAAGCCTGTGACAGCCAGCCTGGACGGGATATGGAGGAGCCCATGGCATGCTGGCTGGGCAGGCAGCCCTTTTCACCATCACAGATGCTGGGGACTAGCCCTCCCATCCCCACCTTGCTGCTGACTTCTCATCCACCCTGCCACTCCTCAGGATCAGCCAGAGCAGCCAACAGCAGCAAAGCTTCTGGCCACTTGCAGGGACCAACAGAGTCAAGGATGGAATGAGCACACATGGGGAAAATCATGGATGGGGCAGAAGACAGCAGGAAAATATTTCATCAACACAGGCTCACAGACTGAGACACGTGGTTCATCTCTTCAGTACAAAAGCATAAGCAGTAGTTACATCTATCACAAACGCTTTTGGAAAAGAAGCAATTTTAAAAGTAAGTACATTAAGTCCTGTCCATAGACTCTGCATTATAAATATCATTATGAAAGTCATTCAGGTTTTAGGGGAGTTTTAAAACAGTCATGTGCTAGTTGCAATGCTGAAAGATTGTCCTGCCATTTGGAATGTCTGTGCTTGAACCTCTTAGCAGGAGTTTCCTCAAAGATGTTTCACTGGAAATAGTTCTAGATAACATGCCAGTAGAGCTTTAATTATTATTTTTCTTGATTTCTTGGATTCATCCTAAAAAGTGTCTGCCTGTCAAAAAGTCTGTCAATAGTTTGAATATTCTCACCTCAGCACCAACACTTGGTGATTTTGGAAGAGGACCAGCAGAAGCTTATGTGACTGCACTTCACTGGAATGGCTGTCAAGAGAAACAGATGCAGCACCTGAACAACACTTCAATACAGCAAGAGGCATTTGCAGCATTCAGGGTAAAGATCTGGGCAAAAACCACCCTAGCACACAGGCAGAAGACAAGGAAACAATCTGGCAAATGCCAGAGTCGGACCTGTCATTCATGGTGATTCCATCTCTACAGGCAAGGTACCATCAAGAATGGCAAATTGGGAACCCTCTGGACAAGATTTGAGATGTCGGATATCTCTCTTAAAAGTTCCTATGCTGGATTTACTCCAGGAAACAAAAAAAGCTTAAATATATAAATGCAAGAGGAAAAGAGACAGAAGATGTGCCCATATGAGGGATTATACACAGATAGACAACAACTCATGGTTGTCTGCATCACAGGTTTGAAAAAATGCGGTGGTTCAGAGCAGGGTGAAGTTACGAGTGTACACACAAGCCATCCTGTGCTGCTCGACCTTATCACCAGAAAGCCATCCCCAGCACATTTTATTTCACTGAATAGATGTAGCCAAAGACTTCCAGCCAAAAGGAAGTAATTTGTGTTCAGAAAATGGCCGGTGAATGGGCATTGAGGGGTGTCTCTCTCAGCTGCAGTGCTTGCAGCATCTTTGCTCTGAGACTGCTGGGCACAGAGCTGGTGTTGCTGGGCACGAGCAAAAGGACTAAAGAGCAAGTTTAGATGGGAGAAAGGAGGCAGCACTCTAGCTACTTGCAGAGAAAGCATTTTGTGGTCAATGAGCAGTGAAAAGAGAAATGATGTGGCACAAACCTTGAATTATGTCACATTTCACTTCTTGAGAAACTCCCTGTCAAAACCCTGATCTCTCTGTGGCACATGGCATTCCCAACCTGTGTGCCACTGAGCCCCACAGCTGGCCTTCCCCTCTCCAAAGCCGAGGAATCCTCTGTATCTATGCCCAGGTTCCACGGCTGAAGGGGAACCCAAGATAGCCCTGCAGCAGTTGGGCTGGCCTCCATCCTCAGCTGCACTTGCAAAGGAGCAGCTGAAGGCAGGGAGAAAGGCAGATTTGGTGGGGAATGGAGGTGGTGCCAGCTCTTTCTCCACCAGAGACACGAACATCAAAGGATGACAGCCAGGAAAGGCTGGGAACAGGCTTCTTGCTCCCTGTTGTGGGTGATCCAGAAGTACTGGCTGGCTATGGGTAAGTTCTATTACAGGGACTCAGGCACTACTTGAAGCTCGTACCTGTATCTCCTTGCTCTTCTGAAAATGAGGAAGACTAAACAGAAAGGGGGAAATGTGGATCCCAACTCTGTGATCCACAACACCAGTTTTGTTCCGCTGAACACAAACAATTCCACTAGGTTATCTAAGGTGAGATGATAAAAATGCTTTTTCAGTCATTGATGTGTGTTGATCTTTTTAGGGAAAAAAAACTGACCAGCATGTAAAGATTATGCCATTTGTAGAGTGGAATTTTAACAGAACAGGTTTTTTACTGAACGAAACAGTGGTTTGGTGGGTGAGGACTGGTTTAAATGTTCTAATGGAAATTGTGTATGTACAATGAATTCTTCAGACTATGCCTGATTTTAACCATGAACTCTGTGGAGGACAGGTACATGCACATGTTTAGAAAAAAGATTTATACTTATGGTGAAGAACAGTGAATGGATCCGTTTGCTACCCTTTCGGCACATTGTGGTTAGTTACTAATTTATTGTGTGTGCCATTTCACTGGTGATACCTTTGAAAGTACCAGATAACAGCGCGTCTACATACGTGCTGGTCCTGCTTCTGTGGCATGGGAAAGATGCTCTGTGTATTCTGGGCTAGGAGAGAAACTACCCTGTTCTTGGCTTCGCTTGCTTATGCCATGATCTAGCATGAATTAATAATAAGGAACCCATCCTGCATGACAATTAAAAAAACAAACAAACGAAAAAAACAGGCGGCTTGATTCTTTTGTTTCTCAAAGTTGCCTAAGACATGGGACCTTACATTTCTGCATCAGCTGAAACCTGGGCGTCCTTCCCTCTGGCAGGCAGGCCCAGCATGGCTGAGGTCCGGAGCCCGGCGCTGCGGGCTGGTGGCTGCCGAGCCGAGCGCCCGGGGCAGGAGGCGGCGGGAGCCCCGCGGGGGACGAGGGGCAGCGCTGCCGGGCGAGGGGCGCGGCCCGCGGGTCGGAGCCCGCGAGGGTGCCGGTGCCGGTCCCGGTCCCGGTCGAGCAGCGAGGAGCCCGAGGCGCTGAGTCAGCGCGGCGGTGCCACCGCGGAGGGCCGGGGGCCGGGCGTCCCCCCGCCCCGGCGGTACCCGGGAGGGGCGGGGAGAGGCGGCGG
>VWZS01004875.1:832716-884705 GCA_013397075.1 Rhabdornis inornatus
CCGGCGGCAGCAGCAGCAGCGGGGCGGGGGGCGAGGGCGGCCGCGGGGGCGCCGCCGCTTTTGTGTGCGGCCGGGGCGAGAGGAGCCGCACCCACCCGCGGCGAGGTCTGCGCCAAGGAGCCTCCTGACTGCGGTCCTGCGGCCGGATCACCGCGGCTCTCCGCAGCCCCCCCGCTCCATCCTCTCCCCTCCCGAGGGAGCAGGTGGGAGGCGCGTCGGGGCGCGGCCGGGCGGGTGGCTCGGCAGTGCCTTGGGCTGGGCGCCAGCCGCGCTGTGCCCCCCGCCCCGCCCCGTGCCGCACCCCCGGGCTCGGGCTCGGGCTCGGGCTCACCTGAGCCGCGGCCGCGGGGAAGGGGCGGCGGTGTCGGCGGAGGCGGCCGGAGCCATGGCTCTGGTGCGGCCCGCTGCCGTACCGCATAGGGGGCAAGGGGGAGGGACTCCCGAACTACCGGCCCGTGGGGAGCGAAGGAGCTCTAGGTATGTGTGATTTAAAATAAAGACGTTGAAAAATTGAAAGAAATTCTTCTTACAACATGTCTGGCGTTTAAAAATAGATTATGAATGAACCCATTTATCCCTCTGGAATAGGCGCGTTTAGGGGATTTTTGGGACTGAAAGGGAGGTTATGTGCATCTGTGTGTTTACATAGCGTGGCTTTGGGGAGTTTGTGAGGGGAGAAATAATACCACGTTCTACCGAGATCCCCTTCTTCGGGCTCTTCAGAGTTTGGGTACTAGGAGCAGGGAGACTCCGAAGTTTCTGTGACTGATGCGTGGGTGTATTAGAGCTTGAGAACCGGTTATGACTTTGTTTCTTTGACCTTGTGGTTCAGATTTAACTTTCAAGTTGAATTTCCCATAGTTCCTGGCTGCCACTAGACCTTCTTGTGCGTGTTTTGACACATTTGAAAACCACATTGAGAATGAACTTTAAATTAACTAAGATTTATTTTGTTTTCTTTTTAACCAAATAAGCGTTGGGGATTGGTGTTGGTTAACAAAATATTTAGCAGTTGTGTTGGGCAATTTTAGAATTCAGATGCTGACATTCAGAAAAGAGGGAATTTGTAATGGGCAAGCATTTGGCTATTGTGGTTGTTTAAAATTTAAGATAACGTGACTTTGAAGAAGGGACATAATGTTCATAGCCATGTTTATCCAGTTATGGGAACTAAGACCCTCGAGAAAAAGAGAATCACATTAATACTGTTCTCAAGTACAGATTACTATTAATAATGTGTTTTATGTCTTCTAAGATTTAGGAAAAATGTTTCCTAGTAGATTTTTACCTGATTATTCAAGTAGAACTGTTTAAAATTGGGGAAATTCTATTACCATTTTGCTGCTATAAGTTGTATTACTGCTGTTCTCCTAAAACAGCTGGTTTTGCCATCCATTGCTTTGCATAAAAAGAAAAATAAGTTTTAATGAAGTTCAGTCATACTTTTTTGTGTCTCATTTAGTCTGTCTTACTGGAGTAACTTCATGCAGATTTGTGACACAGTTTTTCATCATTATTCCTTCCCGCTCTTTGAATATGAAAATGACCAGGTCTTGCAATGCCCCTGGAGAAATCTGTCAGCTAATTTGTTTGTGAAAGATACAATGGGAATCTTTTGTAGGGTGGTCTTCTTTCTTGTGTTTTCCAAATTGAAATATTCATTACAACCCTTTTAGAAGAAAAACTTTGGAAACTGACCTCAGTGGAATCCAACTTGAGTGAGCCTTGGCAAGGCAATTACGAATAAACTGTCTAAGCAACTAGTCTTACACAGGCTATAAAATCTCAGAGAAGTTGTGCTTTCTTTTGTGATGTTAAATCCTTGGAAGATTTAATTAAATTTCTTTCATGACATAGTTGCATTTTTTACAAGCTGAAAACCTCTTTGCCTGTTCTTCTAGAAAGGAGCAAATTTATAGTCATTAAGCAGTTTTGTTATTCACACGTGACTCTTTGGCTAGATACCAGTTTTTGGGCGTCCTGGTTACTGAAAGGGAGGGTGTATGGTTTCGGTGTTGTTCGCTTCTGCAGCCCAGGGACCCTGGAAAGGAATTGGCCTACAGAGCAAGGGATATTTAGGGGCCTTTGGGCGCTGGCTTGTGAACACAACGGGTTAAATGTGGGCTCATGTGAGTACCTCAGCTGTTGAGCCCATCTTCTCAGAAGTTCCTGGTTCCACATAAAGCAGCTCCAGAGTTTCCAGCCTACTAGCCATTACCAGCCCTACTTTCGAGTACCAGGACTCGAAACAGGTAGATTTCTTTCCTGTAGCATATGGGACTTAAACTCTGTCTGTGGAGGAGCTGCTCTTTATCTTGCATAGCCGTCCCACTGTGGGAAGCCACCTCTGCAGGGAAGTGTGAGAGATCCTGGTGGTACTAATGCATTCAGCTGCCTGAACTGAATTAATCAGATCTGTGAATTGACACCCAAGGTCCTGTTGAAACCAAGGCGCAGGGTATGGTTCTACAGAAGACTGATGTTTTGTGGTGGAGTTACCTCCTTGCTGTTTGAGCAGCAATGCTCTTTTCCCCCTCCTTTTCTTCCTTGTTTTGCCTCAGATGGCACAGTCTCACTTGGCAGTGTTGTGTCCTAACCTTGCCTTTCTGTAAGCAGGTTAAACTCACTAACTCTTCAGGAAACTGAAATTTTTTCTTGCTGGACCATTTTCTTGATCTGCTTGTGAGTTCATTTGACTCCTACATTGTGGAGGTGAGACCAAGAGCCAGGACAAGGCAAGCATTTCCAGCAGGGCAGGAGGGGAAATGGAAAAAACTTCTCCTGTTAGTAGCAGTGAGCTCGTGAAAATGCGTTGAAACCTCACGGGCAGACTGTCCTGAGCAGCACAGAGGCCTGAAGCTTGGCCTGAGAAGGATTTACCGGATTTCAGTAGTGCTGCTAGAAGTAGGAGGAAGATCCTTTTGGTCTTGAAGAAGACCAGACAAACCTTTGGCGTCCTGAACTGACAAAAGCCATTGAGATGTCCGGTGAGGTGGTTCATGTGCTCTTGCCTCTTCCCCAGAGCACCTACAACTTCTTTATTGCATCGGGCACTGTGCGAGCTCGTTCAGGGAGCTAAGCCCCTGTAAAACTGTTCCAGTTCTTTGGAAAGGTCATTCTCCACTGATGGAGCGAGATCTGCTGGCTACTGGGACTCAGCTGAAGCTGCAGGTACAGGGGAGCAGGCAGGATCTTATGTCCAGAGTTGGACAAGAAACTGTGTGACACTTCTGTTGGTGGCAGCATGTGACTGGATTGGTTTGGGTGTCTCCGTTTTGTGAGCACCCTCTCTGTTCATAGCAGTGATGTGGCTCTCACCCATCTTCTAATTTTGATGCTAAGCGTTGGAGATATGGAAAAAATTTCCAGTGTGGTGCCCTCCCATCGGGAGGAAGGTGACTTCAAGCCATGTGGGCAACGCCAGGATAGCTGTGTCTTCCTACCAACATTGCAGCTAACAGTGACAATCGCACACGTGCCGCTTTTATTTTATCTAGAAGTTCGAGGTGCCAGCTTTAACACAGGTCTCTTTTTGTGGCCCTGTGGAAGGAGGCAAGCTGTGTTGGAACAGCTACCTGGAACAGTGTAGGGAAACTTCCAGAGAGAGAATCTGGAAAAATATGGGCATGCTAATAAGCTATTCTTGCACCAAAATCTAGGTTTGTCAGAGATAATATTTTAATGGGGATTGATGGCTTGAAAATGTAGTGTGGTAGATTCCTGGCTTGCTGGCATGCAAGGGCCCCCACTTGAGCAGCACGTCATTCAAACAGTGTTTTCGGGATGGTTCCCATTTCTGAGTAGTAACTTGATGATGCTACCTGTGTTGTAATGAGAGCAAGTGTGTGCTAGACAGTAAATATTTGGAACTGTCTCTTCTAAAGAGGTTACCAGCTGAGATGTCAGAGTGTCTTATTGTCCGAGTGCCTGACAAATAACAGCTGGGACAGACTTACATCTGCTCTTTAAACAACTGTGTTCTGGTGAGAGAGCTGAGTCAGCCTGAAAATACTACGTTAGCAATGGTGAAACTAAGCTTATTCAAGGGAAGTCCCTAGACTGTATCTTTGGGAGCCCAGTTGGAGACATTTGGTCTGAGGCTGCAGGGTTCCCCTGGTTCAGTGGATCCGATTCCCATTAGATACTTCCCTTCCAACTGGAGAGAAAGAGACTGGTACAATTCAGTGGTAAGTGGTAAATTTCAGCGGTAAGGGTTGGAGGGCTGACCATGCCTGTGGAGTGGCTGGGGTGGGAGCATAAAAATGTGTAATTGAAAAAATGCACAATGGAAATTGGTGTCATAGCGGCACCAAAAGCGTGAAATAACCCCCTAATGGTATCGGAGATAAGAGGGAGGTGGTAGAGGGAGTGGCCGGGCACTGTGAAAGCCGAGGCAATTAGCTTGCGTTTGATGTGGTAGAGTCTAAAGGGATGCAAAGAGGAGCGTCGGGACTTTGAAAGTCCTCCAGCTTGGAAATGCAAGCCTGGGTGTGGCTGCTGAGAGGAGATGAACGTGCTTTGTGCTCAGCCCGTGTTCTGACTGGCCCTTGGAGCCTGGGTGAGCTGTACCTGTGAAATGCTTCCATAAGGTAGTGTGTGAAGGAAAGGTGTGAGACCTGGGAAGGAGCTCAGTTTGGATCAGCCTTCAGAAGAACAGGCTGGGGGTAGTGCTTCTTTCACAGGTTGCAAAAAGATACCGCGGAAATGAATTGGGTGTAGAAACTTTCTGGTGTTTTGAGTGTTTTGTTTCATAAATTTGGATTTCGAGGGTAGTCATCCATAAGGAGGTGTCACAGCGAAGTCAGGCTGAGAACTGGGAGAGAAGAGGGCAGATGAGGAGATGAAAGGTGTGGAGAAAGTTCTTGGCTTTGTCTGTAGGAGACAGAAATACGGTGGCGAAATTAAGTGTGCTATCATGTGCCTCACAGAGGAAGGGCCTTGTTTTCTTCACCTGGAGCTTGCAGTGTCTCACAGACCTCTAATGTTTAGCTAATGCAAAACAAGACAAACTGCTGTGAACAAAGAGTTGGAATGATCCAATCTTTTTCTTTTCCAAGTGTTGGTATTTGAAGTTCTTTTTAATGAAGCAGGATGTGCTAAGTGCAGACCCCCTGAGCACGCCAACAGTTTTTCCCAGAGTTTCAAAATCAAACTTCAGGAAAAATATTACAGACCATTATGTTAGTTTGCTCAGTTGTTCAGACAGCTGGATCTGGCTATTTTAGAATCTAATGTAGAGTCAGTGTAGCAGGATTAACAGAATGAGGCAAAATTAACTCTGGTACGTTTGGGCCTGGTGTGAGGAATCCCTGGAATGATTTGGGTCTGGTACAGGAATGTTGGGAATGATGGTGATCGCTGGTGGGGGAAGAGGCCGGGTGCTGTGAACCCCTCAGGAACGGTGCCTGAAGGAAGTGTCCACTACTGTACAGTGAGATCAGGGACCTGTGGATGTGAGTTCATCCACATCTCATGCAATTTGTTGTGTTAATTTATTCATTTTCAATTTTGTGTGCGTTTATTGGGGTCTAACAGTTGGACCCACTGCTGGATGCAAGATGGAGCAGAAGCTGCTCTTGGTTAGAGTGATGTGGGCAACAAGCCCTGTGCATTTCAGTCTCATTAGCTGGGTGTCTGCCCTTTGCTTACATCTTTGTGGTGAATGTGAGGCAAATATTACAAAAATACGTCCAGTATGTATAGTAATGGCGTGACAGAAACTGGAGCGTTGCTTTGCTAATGGCCCTTTGTTATGGGAATGAAGAAGCTGAAAGATCAGTGGACTGGATAACCAGTTCTCCTTGGTTTCTCCCGTGTTTATGTGACGACACATTCATAAATTAATAATCAAAGGAGTGTAATGAGTGTGTGCCACAAAAAACTGATAAACGTTGGTAAACCTGCCAAATGTAATGTCATGTTACTTGTAGATAAATGCAAAAAGATAAACAGAGAGATTCCTAATACTGTTAATTTTTGTCTTTTTAGATTTTGTTTTCACCCATCTCTCTAAACTCTGATGTTGTATTTGTCTAAGCTTTACAACTATTCTCAGTGGAATTAAGAACACTGCTCACCAAATTAGACATAATTGGACTAAACTGCAGTTTAGATCCCTTCAGAGAAATGAAGCAGTTAATGTGAACGAAAACTGAAATTAGTTTCTTTTGAGGACTAATGCAGTGGGACAGACTGCACTGACCCTCATAAAAAGAGCCTGAGCAACTTTTTTTAGAACACAAAATTATTTTTTCTTTTTTAAAACTAGTGATGCTGTTATGTCTCCTTTCACTTTGCAAACTGCCCAAAGGTTTCTTCTCCTTTGTACATGTTTTAATTTGGAAAAAATACTATTGTTTCATTAGTTTTGATTATTCAATTATTTAAAGCAGAACACTTGATTTGAAAATCTAAGTTTGCCTTCCCAAGGCCAAGAATCACATCAAACTTTTTCCCAAGAGACTGGGGTGAAAAGGTAGGGTTATACTGCATGTCTGGTCAGATTTGAAAATACTGAGGTTTTCCATGTATTTACATTTTTTACTCAGATGTGACTGATGGATCCTGCTTCCAAAACTGAATTTATGTACAGAGTGAACAGGAATTATAATTATACTGGCTGGATGTAAAAACTCCTTATAGTCTTACATTTAGTGGTGTTTTATATTTCATTCTGGTTTTCATAGTGGAAGGTATTGCAGATTTAACAGATCCAAAGGATTGTCTGCTAGACCCAGTGGCTTCTGAATCTTGGTCTGAAATCACAAATCTTTAGGATATATAAAGTCACTGTTTTCCTGAATGCACCAAAACTAGAATAAATTCAGAGCTGGGGTAATAGTAAGTAATACCATTGTTAATATTTTATCATAACAGTCTGGGCTCGATTTGGAAAGGAGACAAGCTATACTGCATTGGAGTACCAAGTCCCTTTGTACTCTGGTTCTTTGCAGAGTCCACTGGTGCTTGTTAGGGAAGTGGTTGACTGTGTCTGTACATGTGTGTCTATACATGGGGCTAGCTTTTAAAATGGTGTGCTGCCCAGGGGGAGGTTTGGAGAGAAAGGCTAAGAAGTCTTTGAATAACTTGAGGAATGCTAAGATATTCAGTGCTGTTGCGTTTCTTGTGACTTGAAAGAATTGTTGGTGCTAATTCTGAGAGTGTCATCTTGAAATAGTAATTCGTGACTTTCTCTTCAGATAGACAAGTTCCCTGAGGGTCAGTCAAGTTAAGGTTGTTCTTGTGTTTGCAGGATTCGCAGTGGTCTTTCAAGAATGAATCAGTAAAACTTATTTAAAAAATAGTAATTGTCCTCTACTAAATTTGTACAGAAGATATTAAAGCCCTTTCAGAATTAGGTTGTTGTTTTCAGTCTGATTTTCTTGCTTGTCTTTAATCGGTTACTGCCATTCACCTAATACTGAGTGCAACTGCCGAGGAGCTTCCCAGGGTTTATGTGCCTTTGTTCGGTAGTGTGGTGTCTTTATCCCTCCTGAGTTCCCGTGTTTTAGATTTATGGGAAGGATGATGTGAGAAGCAGGAATGTAATCTGAGTGTTGAGCCATTCCGTATTTCTTCTATTTAATATCTGGTCTCAGCATGTGAAAACTCTGAAGCCAAATTATTCCATCTGTGGTATTGGCAGTGGAGCAGAATGGGATCCTTTTTCGTGAGGTGGATTATATGGCTGTGAAAGGCAGCTTTGAGGAGCGCAACAACGCCGGGTGGAAATCATTTGGCTTAATTAAGGGCTTCTGAACTGAAAATTTGGAACCTGAATGCACACACTTCATTGCCTTTGGAAGTGGGGTACGCTGCTTCTCCCAGATCTCACCCAGTGTGTGTGAAAAGAGTCTGATGATTAAGAGGAAAGCCCTTTTCCTGGCACTCTGACTAGAAATTCTGTTGCAATAGGCTAATTGCTAATAAAAATAAATAAATAGATTTCCCCATTCAGAAGGTTTATGTGGGGGGTGGTTTGGAAGAGAATCATCAGGAATGTAGCATCTTCCTGATCCCAGTTTGGTGCTTCGGGTGTGTGTTTGTTAAATCCCATCTTTCAGTGTAATCTATCTGTGATACCTTTGATTAATTAACAGGGCTTCAATGGCAGTATTTTGGGAGTACAGACGAGTTATAAGACAATGATACATAATTAAGGTTTGCTGTTCCACCAGAGGAACTTCAAACCTTTGCTTCAGGAATAATGGTTAATTAGTTGAAATGGCTTCTGTTGGAAGGTAATAGAATCGGTTGGAGAGCTAGTTCATTAAATAAAGGGTAACCAATAAATTAAAGGGTAATTAAGTATCTTATAATGACCACAACACACTCTATACTTAAAAAAAATGCTTGTGAAAGTATATTTCTTAAAGGGCAAGCCAATACAAATTCTGAAAATAATTTAAATATATCAAGTGTAGAAGCTGAAAAACAGATTCTTCTTTTTGCACATATTAGCAAACCTAGAAAAATATTTCAAATGCTAAAGGGCAGAGTCCCAAAGAATTGCAAAGCTCTTTTGTCCCATAGGAATAGTTTCTGCCTAATAACAGAGGTGTAAAAATTCTAGTTTTAATCTGTTTAACTGCGTTTCCTCATGGGAAATCCATATGTATTCTTGTTTCTCTCCTGAATAGTTCAGTTTCTTTGTATTTGTATTGTTGATGATGATAAGCACATCAGTAGAGGAGCAATACCAAAGGCTATATTGTAGAGAGGATTCATACATATATCAGAGCAATTGTGTCAGACACTTTGAATGGAGAATTTCTTTCCATCAGCCAGATTCACCCTATCCTGGAGTTTTCCTTCATGGAAGAAACCAATTTTTACACAAGCTTATAGGCCACTGTCTGTAAGACCTGCTTCTTCCACGTATTTTGTCGGGGGGAGCAGAAAGATAAATAGTCCCAGATTATGTGTTTTGGTTTTTCTTCCTCACAGAAGTACTTTTATTTAATTAAGTTAAAATTGCTTGCATGTATATATTCAAAATGAGAATGAAAGAACAATATTCTGTGGGGGTTGGGGGGGAAATCTGGCCTAATACTGACGTTTTCTTTTTCTTTTCTTCTCTCTTTGTCTTTCCCTTCTGCCATCCTTCAATCAATATTTGACCACGCAGGCTTTAAATGCAAGTTTACCAGTACCTGATGTTGGTGAAGACAATGTGAAGCACGATGCTTCACCACAGGAGCCACTGCAGCTGGGAGCTGTTACAGCATCTAAGGAACTGGATGGGCAGCAGTCAGGGGTGGCTTCACCGCTCCAAGAACCACCCAGAGAACAAACAGAGTCTGATGGAACAGATGGTGAGTAAAAATGTGTGTCCAGTGGACATACCATAGAGGTCTGCGTGCTAATGGGATGAGAAGTAGAAATGGGGCTCAACTAGCTGTCTGCTACTGAACAGGTACTACTCAAGTGATCTGTTGTTGCTCAGGTGCTTCTAGGGCACTGTTTGGGGGAGGTGTTTTCTCCAAAGGAGAGAGTTCAGATGACAAATGGCTTGTGGATGGAAGGTGTTGGTGTCAGTGCCCACCTGTTGGTGGAGATGCCCACCTGTTCCCCCTTAGGGGTCACTCTCATCTCTGAGTGCCTCTGCTTGTTTGCTGCCCATCTCCTGACCATCTACGTGTTAGGAACAATTCAGTTTCCACTCAAGGTAGTTTCTGCTGCATAGGCCTGTCCCTTCCTTCATAAGGCAGAAATCCTTTTATGCTAATTCATTAGTGATATAGTGATAATAAATTATTCTGAATTCATACGAAGGGACAGGCTGTTAATCTGTTGGTTTTACCTTGATTAAAATTCCCTTTCCTACAGCTTTTAATTGAATTTGCATTTGGACCACAAAGCCTTTCTCATCATAGGCATCCCAGTGTGTTCTGTCTTGGGAATGTCTCCCTTGCCTTGCTGCACAGTCAGGAACGTGCTGTTATTTCTCCTGTGTGATCTGGCAGCCCACCTTTCCTGCCCTCATCAGCCTCTTCTTGCTTCCCTCTGTTCCTGTTCATAGGCGTGTGTTGAGAGATCTGCTTCAGCAGTCCTGCTGCCTGCTGACATTTTTGGCAGGATGGCAAGGGGGAGGGCTGGTTTTCAATCAGAGCAGGCGTCTAATGCTGGTTGCGGAGAGCAGGGAAGGGATGGGGAAGGGAGAAGGGTAGATGAGGCACTATCTCCAGTGTCATCCTGTAGAGTAGTTTAAGGCATGTATGTAACCCTTGGGGTACTCTAGGGTTTGAATCCTGGTAAAAGCAATTCTTTGTCACATCTTTAGATTGGTTGCTGTAATGCTTTTATCCCAATAGAAGGTTACCATATTTTATCCTGAGCTTTTGTGCAATTTTTTTTTTTTAATCATACCAGTAGGGGCTTTTGACACTATAAAAATGGGATGCAACTTATTTTATCTTTCATGAAACTCCACTTCTCTAAAATTCCGCTCTTAAGTGGACAGGGATGGGGAGAGGATACTTGCTAAACAGAGTCATAAAGGAAGAGAAAATACCTGATGTTTGGAAGCAGTGTCAGAAGATTTCATGTTGGTATTCAGCTTCTGGATCAAGTAAAAGAAAAGGCCATTAAAAGGGCCTGAGTTTCAAGTTAACAGTCAAAGATTATAATGATTTTTGAATAATCCTGGGTTGTAGTTTCAGTTGTACAGAAATCACATTCCTAGGGTATGTAATGAAGAGGTGAGAAGCTCCCTCTGAGTGCAGGTAATTACATGTAACCACTTGCACGGCATGATGTGAACATCTGCAGCATTAGGAATTTGGATTTGAGTAGACTGCCTGAAAAACCTTGGCTTTGTTTTGAGAATCATCTCTCCTGTGGTTGTGTGATAGTTCTATTGTAATCCTGTTTTGTAAGACAGAATCTTGTAATTTTGTCACTGTTGTCAGTTGAGCCAAGTCTACATGGTAGCATTATTTATATGAAAGGGAAAACAGTTCTCTGTGTTTGCTCTTGAAGTGAGATGCAGCATGTATTTGCTGATAATGATAGCTGAAAATGACATCGTGTATAGAGACAAATAAAACTTGCCCAGTTGACACTGGAAAGAGTTCTTCAAGTAAAAGTTATCTTCAGATGTTTGTTTGTGTCTGCTCCTCTGGACCTTAGAGAGTCTGATCTACGTCATCTGTCCTTAGCCAGATTAATAAAGAGAAGAGGTATCTCTTAGTTGCTTCTCGCAGAGAAATGTTTCCACATAGAAAAATATTCGATTTTACTGCTCCACTTCATGTTCTCCATTCACTGTTTATTTCACCTTGCTTGCAAGTCTAAACTCAGAAGTATTGTGGCACCAAGCACTGAAAGAACACAAGTGCCTACAGTAGAGGAGTGTTTATGATTAAAGGGTTTTTGGCTTGGTTGGTTCTCATTGTCGTTATTTGAATCTTGCATTCAGAAGACCACTTGAGAGATGACCTAGACTCATTAAAGTTGCCACTATAAAATTAAATTAAACAGATAACAGGTATTCTGGGAAGTTGGCTCTGACAGTCAGAGAGATGAAGGCTCAAAGGATCATCAGAACTTTGGAGATATTCAGCATAATCAGTTGTAATCAAAATAGAAATACTGTTGCTATTATAGAAGAACACCTGTATTAAATACTGAGCCTTTACATTTTGTCATATTGCATCCCTTTTTTACTATTAGTAGGAGCATTAAATTATTGTACTACAAGTATCTGGAGTAACATGTTTATAAAACTACTGAAAGCAGAATTTGAGGCAATTTATAAGTAGCTAGGTTGTAGAGAATTCCAATTAAAAAAACCCAAACCAACCCCACAGTAACAGGCAAAGGAGCAAATATTTCATTGTGGAAAACCAGAAGTGTTTTGTATGGTTTTGTTTATGAGGGACAAAATCCGTGGGGTTTTTAAGCAGCATCTATTGAGGTTGGGTATGGATGCTTTGTGGGCAGCTGCATGGGGAAGGCATTACAGCAGCGGGAACTGAAGCGGGCGGCTGCTTGGAGGGCGGCAGCCGGCGCCTGTTCCTTCGGGGCAGAGGGAGATGAAGGCTGGAAGCGGCGGGTCCGAGACGGACCCTGTGAGGCACCGCGCTTGTGCCGGCCGGCGGTGGGAAGAGCCGGGCGGGCGGGGGGCGGTCCCGGGCGGGGCCCGGGGCTGTCCGGGACGGGGGGAGCGGCCGTGGGGCTCGGGGGAGAGCCCAGCCCTCCGACAGGCAGACTTCCATCGGGCAGCCTCGCTGGCAGCCGTCGCTCCGTGCAGCCAGCCGGGTGCCGCGGGTGGAAGCGCCGCTGCCGCACGGCCGCCTCCCTCTCGCTGCCGTCGGCTGGGGCTGCCCCGCGGCCCTGGGAGAAACCTCGGAGCGGGGGTTCGTGGTGCCGGTGTGGCTTCAGCCATGCTGGGGACAGTGACGATGGCGGGTAAGGCGGTGTGGCAGTGCCGGGTGCCGGCACACGCGGTTTGCTGCCCGGGCTCGGTAGCGTCCCGGGGCTGCGGCGCTGCCGGGGAGCCTCGGAGCGCCGAGCCCCCAGGGTTAGCGGCTGACTCTGCATTTCTGGCAGGGCGACAGGAGTTAAAAGGTCTGCCTGCCTTAAGTGTTTTTATCTCGGTGAGAACCGCTTCCAAGCCAAGGTTGCTGCAACGTCAAGGAAGTGTCGTATCGCCTCAATCGGTGTGGTACCTGTGATACGAGGTGCTAACTGAGCTTTTCTGCAGGACGAGGCTATGACCTGGTATCTGAAATTGGGGAATAGAAAGAAAGGGTAGTGACCGCACTGATCGTGCTGTTTTACATCAATTAAGCAATAGGGCAGTAAAATACCTTAAGAGCTCAGCTTGGTTAAATTGGAGGAAATATGGAAATTGGCATTGTTTATATGTTGTAAAAATATTTGCATGAGAGAAATGAAGCTGTTACTCTACTGCTGTTTTATCTTAACGAAGCAAAATTCAGAGGGGATTAGCATCGTGGCAAGGGGGTGTGTGTGTGTATGGGAGGCAGCGGGACCCCAGTCTGCAGTACCAGAAACTCGGTGCTGTGTGCGCTCAACTCCGCACATCTTACTGAAGGAATTAGCACGCAAGCCACTGAAACTGAGAGCTAATACCGTAAACTAACTGGGCTTTCTGAAAAGGTGAGTTTTGGAGGAGCAAAGAATTAAAAGAAAAAACATTATCGCACTGCTGGGTTTGCACAAACTTGTGTCTTTCTCTGGGAGACAAAGTGCTGTTATGAAGTCTAAGTAAACAAACCCCGGGTTTTTGTGTTTTTCACTAAAGATAGCTAATTTGCATCGGAATTTCTCTCAGATTGATGATATATGGCTCTAGCTATCTAGGAAATCTTTATTTCATTGTATTAATAATTACTCTCTTTTATATTGTTTGCTAGAGACAGTGAAGGAATTCAACAAATAGGGGGAGTTTATTAATGAAAAATACTTCAACTTTACAATACATATCGACAACAAAGCCTGTAGAAGTGCGGCTCCGTTTGGAGCGGGCCCTGGGGAGGACTGTACGTGATTTGAATCAGTGAGTAGTGGGGGAGATATCCTACTGCTGTTTACAATAGGGTTTTCATTAAACTCGATGTTTAATGAGCTTATCACATGCTGAGTCTTTTTCCTCAAGGGTTCTCTATTTTTTTTATTTCCTTTTATTGTTAGCAATTAAAGGTTAAACTGTTTTTCAAAAGCAATGTCTTTACAGGTTTGCACAGTTTTGATCGTTTGAGGTTTTCCTTATTTAATAATTCCTGTGGAAGAACCTTGGATATTCACTGCAGCACAGCTGCTTCTGTAATACATTTTTGCAAGAACTGCATTTAGCTTGTAGTATGTGTTACCATTTCTTGGAAGGGACAGAGGACCTCTGCTTGTTGGTATGAAGGAGTGTATTAAGCTGTCGTGTCTAATTAGTGCAGATGCAGCTTCATCTCCTTTGTGGTGAGTTTTTGATGTTTACTTTAGTCTTTATGTGGTCGTGTTGATAAAGAAAAATTTTCAATCTGCTTTTCGTTGTTCATTAATCATTAGAGGTTCTCAAAAATGTCCTAGTGTTTACTGGCCTGCATTGCTCATCCCATCCTTGTTGCTAATGGAGTAATGAATTTTTTTCCCCTCAAATACCCAAGTGCTAGGGTTGCTTCTATCTTACGCTTGTTGAATAGATTTTATTTTAAGAAGCAGAACCAAGTCACTGAATGTGAGATGTGAACAGCATGTCTAACCATGAAATTTCATAAATATTTGTAGCATGCTGGTTTGGTTCCCAAACGGAACAGCTGTGCTGGTCTAGGAGCAGTTTATTATTGTGAGGTATTTAATTATGAATTTTTAACTACAGCAACTATATCCAAGCCATAGATAATGACCCTTCTGGCTTTAAAAGACTTCTGTTAATTTTTAAAGAAGAACTATACTGTTTTCTGATGTTTTGGGCTGTTCCTTGAAAAAACTGAAATGAAAGAAGAAATATCTTAATCTTGAATAAATGAAATACATAAATTTTCCTGCTGGAATTTGAGAAGCTGGGCTCAGAATTAGAATTTGAGAAGCTCTGAGTTGGAGCAGACAAGCACAGCTAAATCAAAATCTTCTAAAAATAAAGATTTTTTAGGAATGTTAGAATGTTACAGCATCACAGCGGAAATGATTGTGTGTTTGGGGTTTTTTTTGTTTTTTTTTTTT
Source organism: Rhabdornis inornatus (assembly GCA_013397075.1). Classification (NCBI taxonomy): domain Eukaryota; kingdom Metazoa; phylum Chordata; class Aves; order Passeriformes; family Rhabdornithidae; genus Rhabdornis; species Rhabdornis inornatus. Next base: position 847,399 of record VWZS01004875.1, read on the forward strand.
TGCTTGTTTTTTCAGTTACTTTTTTATGGTATCATTTTCTGGGGATGCTGCTTTTGCTTTCTAAAGGAGCTCTAAGCCATGAAAAACAATAGTTATTTTGCAGCTTGTTCCTTTTTTCTGTTTTTAAAAACAAAGTATGTGAGATTTTTAAACCTAATTCTTCAGTTGCCATCCAAGTACCAGAGAACTGAAGACTAAATAGTACTTGTTTCAAAAGCTTTGAAATAACGACATGATTGAAAAACTCATGGATTGCATGGATGCATGGAGAGATGCAAAAATCTCTTTCAATCTTCCCTCATTATTTAATTAATCTGATAGAACTTGCTCCCTGCAATGAACATGGCAAGTCAGTTCTTAGAAAATTGAGTGAATAGAAGGGAGAAGGACGTGGTGTGTGCTTTCTATGGAAGAATTGTTTGTACATTGAAGTGGAAATAAATATGGTGTGTAGCAGGCAAAGGAAGGAAGAATTTGTGAAAAATACATTGTTAAGAAGCAGCAATGTCACAGTTATTGTTTAAAAAAATTAAATATTTAGAAGGATAACACATAATCATATTTCCGTGTTATTTTGTTACTGCTGAGTGAGTAGTGTGTTTGATTTATTAAACTCAACCTTCTGAAACTCAAGATTAAAAGAACCAGAATTTGTGGTCTAATGCCTAATTTGTACACTCTGTAGCGGAAACTTAAAAGCTGAAGTGCTCAATTTCACAAATAATTCCAAACAGCTACTTTATTAATAAATCTGTTCAGGGTAGGTTTTTAATAGATACTGTAATTTCAAGCTGTGTTTCGGTTTTTAATTACCCACTTGTGTCAATTTTTATCCTTTCTTTATATTGTCATTAATGTTTCTATTGATAATTAGAAGAATTGTGCAGTTAAGAGAACTGCATTTGACAAATACAAGCTTGGTTCAGATTTAACTGCCTTCTGTTTGTGTCACATGAGTTTTAGAGCAGTAGCTGGTGGTTTGTTGTTTTTTTGTGGGTTTTTTTTTTTTATTTCATAAGTTGTATTTGTAGCAAATCTTGACACAATGGAGGCAAATGATTGTAAAATACATCTCATGGCTGCAGCATTTGCTTTTGCTCATGCAAACCTAGTGAGAAAGTTGTGTATGTGACCAAAAGCATGATTTGGCCCTGAACACTGAATAAATGGAAACAGCACAAAGTCCTCTGGAGCCTTGCAGTGGCCAGAGGAGTTTGTGAGGTGGGCGCTGGGTGTGTGTGTCACATCCATATGAGAGATTGAGAATGTAGGGAATTCATGGAAAAAATCCAGCGCCGTGCTGCAAATCCTTAGGGGGAAAAGTCAACCAACTCCAGATGTTGACATGGTTGACTTCGAGCATATGAAGTGCTGTGGATTTAACTCTTGCAGTCAGAGTGCTTTTTTTTAACTCTTTGGCAGCTACCAGGGGAGAAACACATTTTCACTTCTGGAGAGAGATGAGAGCTGGGAGCAGTTAAGTTGCACTGCCGACAGTGTCTGTCATTCTACAGAAAGAAGAGTTTAATTATTCATTTTATTTTTAATGGGAAGAGGCAGGAATTCAGTCATTCTGAAAGTTCTAATTCTCCAACCACTGATCAGCGTGCTCCTGATAAAATAGAAATAAATTCTTAGAGTGGACTCTAAGTACCTATGAAATTGTGAAATCAAGCACCTCTGAGTCCTCAAGACTCAACATTTTGAAAGTTTCTTTCAGAATAAAACTTGCAGTTATTAAAACATGAGCAGCACCTTGATTCAGTTGAAAATATTTGAAAGGTTAACTTGTATGTAAGCAGTTAAAATAGAATTTCAGTGTTGGTCCTTTAGCCACAGTGGATTTAAACAGCAAAGTGTATCAATTTTATGATGTCACCCCTGATCTTTATCACCTCCTCTTGGTATAGTTTTGTTGTATTCTATTCCTTGGCTAGCACATAGCTGGTAAAGTACAGCCCTGCTCAGGAGAGACCTAGGGAAATGTTATTCATATCTGTATTTTACTGTATTTGTTTTGTTTTGTTTTCTGGTGGCTGTTTGGATGAGTCTGTCTGGTGTTTCTTAAAGGTGCTTTCAAAACCACTGAATTAATTCAGAAAGTGCTGGTTGTCTTGCCAGAAAGCCTGTGGTAGTGACATGTTACAGAACTCTGACTAGCAATGCCTTGTGTAAGTAACTTCCAAACCTTTCTGCATTCAGAATTGCACTGGCAGTGTTTGGGCACTGAAGTGTCATAAATAAAAACATCACTGTAGAATCCAACTGCTAAATATAAAGTTCCGGGTGTATACGTTGTGAAAGTACAACTTGGATATTCGTGGCACTGGAGCTTTGTCACACAACAGTGGCAGCCTCCTGGCAACATGCAGGCAAATTTCCTGAATGGTACCTCTTTCCTCAAATGCTGAGGAAGGGCATCAGAAATTCAGTTTTAAAGAATCTTCCAGGGTTTTAAAATGTTAAAGAAGGAGGCAAAGTAGAGACTGGGTACAACAGAAGCAGGTCACTTACCAGCTGACACTGGAATGTTATCTTGGGGATGGAATACCTTCTGGACAGGTTAAATCCTTTAGTGGAATTGAAGGGGTAGTGCTTGGGTTAGGTCTGTAAGTATGTCGTCTGCACCATGAAGGAGAGATGGAAGTGTGATGTGCTGTAGCATAGCTGTGGCTTTTCAGACTGGTATTAATAAGTGTGTGTTCAGTCAGTCAATATTTCTGTTAGTTTCTCCTTTTGCACTGTGTTTAGTGAAGTATTGCAAGGTAACGTGTCTGCTGGACGGGCTCACAAGGAAGACCTAATTACTGTCAGCTTGATTTAACAGCTTTGAAAGCTTATCACTGTCTAAACTCTGTGTTCTCTATTTTTATGATTGCATGTGGTATCTTAATGCATACCCATACCTGCAGATTTTGTAATAGTCACAGCTCTTTCCACCTGCAAAACTTTTTAGAAAGACATGGTCTTTATCTTAGGGTGTTATAAACACGTAATTTTATAAACAGAATAAGTAAAGACCCTCTGAATGCTTATCTTAAATATGAAGAGATGCCTTTATATACTGGTTTTGCATTTTATCTCTCTTTGGAAATGGAATGCCTCATTTATTCATGTTCTTTATCATTGGACTCTTACGATTGTCCCATTTATCTGTAATACCTGAAACTCACCTTAAATACTGAATTTACACTAAACACCTGTGCTAGTTTGGGACAGATTTGGAAGGGAACTTCCAAAGAGATGTTTCCTTAAGGGAATTAGGAAAAATTTAGGAATAAATAAAAAAAGAAATGTCACCTTTTTTACAATTTTTTTGAAACCTCAGGATTTTCAGTGATGAAGGGCATGCATTCCCAGGGAGTGTTTGCAGGAGGGAAGGTGAGCCCACAGAAAACCATGTCTCTGCAGTCCCGAGTGCCTTCTGACTTCTCCACTCCTTTCTACCTTCCTGCACTTCTGGTCATTCCCACTTAGACCCAGCATTCCCCACTGGCTCTCAGCCCTGTATTTCAGTCTACCTCTGTCTAACTCATGTCACATGGAGATTTTAATGTGTCTAAGAGTAAGCAGATTGGTGTTAATGCAGGGCTGGGACAAACGGAAAGACTCTATAGACTTTGTTTCCTGCAGAGATGCTAAGAGACCTGGCTCATGAGCTAATTTTTATTCAATGTTAAATGATCAGCATTTAGCTTCATAGCTGGTTAAGCCAAAAGAATAATTTTTGGTGTAAACAAGCTTAAGAATATATTAAGGTACCTGTTACTAAATAATTATAAAAGACGTGATATTTTGAAGATAGTCTCTGAAGAAGTGCCTCTAACTTTGTGAATTCATGTTAAGCCTTTAAATTACGTAATGTTAAGGAAATTACAAGGACTTTATTTCCAGACCTAGGAATAAATGAACACAGACACGAAAGTGGTATAGTCTCAACATACAACTAAATAAACAAAATGTAATGTTTGATTGATAAGAGTTATTTTGCTTGTGGATTTTTCTGGTGTTTGCAAGAGATATATTACCAATGGACTAAAAATTGTCTGCTTCTTCAAAATGTCTTTTTTGTCTTACTCTTCTCCCTCACAAATGGCTCAGTTCAAACATCTCTGGTCTAAAATGTTCGGGGAGTTAGCATGTTAGCAGAGGTCAGGCTTTTAATTGAATTAGGAGTTAACAATTGAGGTAAATAATATTTAACTGTTAGATAAAGGAAAAACAAAAAGTTTTGCTTATGTTGACTTAGAAACAACAACTAGTAGGCTGCTGATAGTAAAAGCTAATTTGCCCTCTGCATAGCAGTTAGAAGCTAGTATCCTTGTAGATTTTGTTTTGCTTATTGTGTAGTTAGTTCCAGTCTTACCTGGACTGCATTGTCTGTGTGCTTCTGAAGAAGCAGCCCTTAATAAAGGGGGAGCAGGCAAGAGGCTGTGAAGGACCTCTGGAGATCAGGTGTTCCAGCAGAGCAGAGCCAGCTGCAGAGTCAGAGACAACTTCAAGGTGGTTCAAATAAAAACCACATCACTTCGGGGAAGTTGATGATTACATGCTTTGTAAAGCTGTCTCCTCCTGCCTCTGGACATTGAATTAGCACAGGTACAGCTTAAAGGAAAGGGACTGTGCCTTCTTCTAGGGTGTTGCTCTTTGACATTGAATATTTTAAAATAATTTTACTTTTTCATCTTGGCACTCTAACAGGTTTGGTCAGAGAGAAGAGTATGTTCCTTTATGGCCTTGCACTTTCACCCGTTGCACAAAACCTAGGGTCAAGAGCAATATTAAACTGAAATCCTGGCAGCATCCAAGCCAAATAATCTTTTGGTGTCTTGAATATGCCGTAGATTTAATTTACATGCCAGTCTCTGAACTATTATCTCTGAAATTATCCCAGCAAGACTGAGAGGGAGTTACCAGTGACCTGAAGGAAAAACGCGAACTGTCCTCAAAGAAAAGATAATGCAAATAGACGTGTGAGCAGTGGTGGATTTTACCTTCTTGTATAGTAACAACATTATTCATTTTAAGCAACATGGAATTGCTGTAAATGGTGATGCTATGTACGTATTGCATACATACATATATTGTGTGGGAGAATTCCAAAGATTCATGATCTTCAAAGCAATATATTGTGATGTCACTGTTTTGTAGGGGTTACAAGTTTTCAGAAAAACAGATTTCCCGTGGATGTTTTCGCATCTTACTATTCTTTTGGGACAGGGCTGTAAAATAAGCTTTCTTTTTTGTCATCATTTTAGGTCAACAGGCTTTTTTTGAAGTTTTGTTTTGTTTGTTTGAAGGTTGTTTTTTTTTTTGTTTTTTTTTTGGTTTTTTTGTTCGTTGGGTTTCCTCAGATGTGTCTGTCTGCATGGAAATGTTTACTGAACTTTGCTTCAGGGATAATTGCATATATTATTCTGTACAGTCCATGATAGAAATTTTTTTTTTCTTACTTAAGTTTGCCTTACAGTGGAAAAAAAACCAAACCACTAACCAAACAAACCACACAAAAATAACTGCAAAATCAGGGTATAGAATAAGAGAATATAAGGTTGAAAAGTGCATTTGCAAATAAACTGTGGAAAAAATTGTACAATGATACAAAGAAGGAAAATAATTATAGTAATGATAGAACAAAAACTAATTCTTAAAAATGTACAAGTAACATATAGAAAAGGTACACAGATAATAATAGAACAAGTATGTTTATGAAAATTGGTAATAATGAAAAAATATATAAAGGTATAATATAAGGTTAAATTTAGAAGGAAATTAACTGGGGTTTTGTTCTTGTTTAAACAGTTGGACAAACAGAACATTCCAGTGTAACTTTGAAGGAAGATGCTGAAACTGTGGAGACAAATACATCTGACTCGGCCACCAAGGATGGTGTAGATGCTGAGAAGGAGGATGCTCATTCAATTAAGCAGTTGCCTGCTTTGGAAGAAGTTGCAGAAGACCAGGTGGCAGAGCCACAGTCTTACGATCTGGGTTTTAAAAAGGTTTTTAAATTCGTTGGGTTCAGATTCACAGTGAAGAAGGAAAAGACAGGAAAATCAGAACCAGTTCAGCTGCTTACTGTAAAAAAGGAAACACAGGTCCCTGAAGGAGCTGATGATCAAAAAGAAGTTGACTCAGAAGAAGCAGCAGTGCCTGAGGATGCACTCTCTGCAGAAGATAATACCAAAGATACACTGAAAAACGAAAAAACAGAAGATGAATCTCCTAAAATCCCAGAAGCAAATGAGACTTGTTCTCAGCCAGCTGCTTTAGCCACTGAAACTGCATCGCCATTAAGAAAACTTTTTACTCAAGGATGGACCGGATTTAGAAAAAAGAAGAGTTTTAGGAAGCCTAAAGAAGATGAACAACAGTCTCCTGTGAAAGAAGAGGAGAAGGAAAAAGAGGGGACAACAATAACAACTGAAATCAGTGAAAAGGAGGAGAAACCTGAGTCTGGGAAGCAAGATGAAGAGAGGAATGTGACAGCAGTAACTATTGAAGCACATGAAAAGGAGCAGTCTGAAAGTGAAATGCGGGAGTCAGAAAAGACTTCGGCAGCCACAGGAGAAGGAGGAAGTGAAAAGAAAGAGGCAGTCAAGCATGATGAGCAAGGACAAAAAGAGGACCTGGCAGCAGCAGCTGTAAAAGAAAGTGCAGAGGGTAAAAAAGATGATCAAGAAAGTAAACTGGTGGAAGTCTCAGAAAATCTTGGTAAAGAGGAAGACAAAACTGAAGAAGGAGAGAAAGAAGGTGAGGTGACAGAGAAACCACTAAAAACAAAGTCACTGGTACCTCTTGTCACTGAGAGTGTGAATGGAGAATTGAAAATATCCTCAGAAGTCCTACCTGTGGGAGAAAAACTGGAGTCAATGGAGACATGCAAAATAGATCACAGAACTGAAATAGCCTCTGAAGAGACATTTGAAACAGGATCTGTGGCAGTGGAAATTTCTAGTGATCAACTTAAAAAGTCTGAAGGAAGTGAAGGAAGTAAGCCTGTTCTACTTGGGAAAGAGACATTAGATGAGAAAACAGAAGAAGCAGAATTGAAAATGTCACCCACAGCAGATGATGTTGCACAGGGAGAAGCTCTGGATAGAGCCACAGAGAAGAAAGAAAGCAAAGAACATGAAACAAAGTCACCTCTGAGTGCTCATGAGTCAAAGTCCTTTTCTACTTCTGAACATTCGGTTGACACAGAGGATAATCAACAGTCAATCAGACCCACCGATGAAGGACTACAGGGAAAACCTGGCACAGATACAACTGACACTGTCAAACCAGATGAAATGACCATGGAAATAACTTCCGAAGAGGCAGCAGGAAAGAGGCCTCCAGAAAGTATCACAAATGAAGCAGAACACCTGTCTTCTCAAGAAAAGGCTAAACTACAAGGCAGTCCTTTAAAGAAACTCTTTACAGGTACTGGGTTGAAAAAACTGTCTGGAAAGAAGCAAAAAGGTAAAAGAGAAGAATCTAAGTTAGGGGAACAGGGTGAACCAATTCAGCACTTATCAGATTCCCCAGATAGCCCAGAGGAACAAAAGGGGGAGAGTTCTGCTTCTTCTCCTGAAGAGATGAATGAAATTCCCTCTTTGGAAAAATCTGCAGATGGAATGCAGGTCACTGAAAGTGAAGATGCCACAATTCCAGATGTGGAGCGAAAAAGAGAAACTGTTACGCCTTGGGCATCATTTAAAAAGATGGTGACTCCCAAGAAACGTGTCAGAAGGCCTTCTGAAAGTGATAAAGAAGAAGAAATTGATAAGACAAAGAGTGTAGCAGTGTCTGCAACTGAAAATGTTGTTGATGAAAACCTGGAAGAAATAAAAGAAAATGGGATTGACCAGAAACCAGAGAAAATTACAGAAGAGCCCAAAAGAAAAGTTGACACCTCTGTGTCCTGGGAAACTTTTATATGTGTGGGTTCTTCAAAGAAAAGAGCCAGGAAGTCATCATCATCTGATGAAGAAAGCCAAAAAGTAGAAGAGTCTGGACAGAGCAAAGAAACAGCAACAGATGCAGTTCTTACTAGCTCTCAGGAGAGTGATCAAGGACAAGGGAATTCTTCCCCAGAACAAGCTGGAAGCCCATCTGAAAGTGAAGGTATTTCAACGTGGGAATCATTTAAAAGGTTGGTTACTCCAAGAAGGAGATCCAAAACCAGAATGGAAGAGAGAAGTGAAGACTCTGTTGTGGGATCTAGCCTGGAGCATTCAACGTCGGATGGTGAGCCTGGAAAAGATGAATCATGGGTTCCATTTAGAAAACTGATGCCTGGGCGTAGGAAGAAAAAGTCAGATGGAAAGCCAGAACCATCTCATCTTAAACAAGCAAGAGAAGACATGGCAGAAGCAGCTGAAGAAGATTCTGATGTTCCAGCTGTTGTTCCTTTATCTGAATATGAAGCAGCAGAACAGGAGAAAATGGAAGCCCAACGAGTAAAAGATGCTGAAGCGATGAGAGAACTAACCTCAGAGGAAGAGAGAGCAGAAAAGTTAGAGGAGACCCTGAGGATGGAGCAAGGATCTGAAGGGCTGGTACATGCAGTTGCTGTTACTGTGGAAGAAGAAAGGGCAGTGAGCAGCATTGAGGAAAGGTCACCATCATGGATATCTGCTGCTCTGACAGAGTGCATTGAGCAGGCAAGAGAAGAGGAAGAGAAAGAAACTCGGAAAAAAGCTGAACTGGGTGTTACTGTGGAGGATGCAGTGGTAGCTGCTAAGACAGTGCCAGAGACTAGAAAGGATGTAGGTGATGATACCACAGCAAGTGAACTGGAGCTAACCTCTGAAGCAGTGACTGCTCTGGAGACAGCAGAAGCTTCCTGTGCTGAAGAAACAATGGAGGTGTCCCTTGCTGAGGAGACAACTGAGATGGTTTCTGCTGTTTCACAGTTGTTAGAAACCCCAGATACTACAGAGGAAGCTACACCAGTTCAAGAAGCAGAGGCTACTGAACAAAATTTGAAAGAATTGGACAAACAGACTCAAAAAGTTCTTCATGAAGTTGCTGAAAGAGTAAAGTCAGATGTAACACAGCTGGTTAGTGAAAGAGCTGTAGCAGAAACTATAATTACAGCAGCACAGGGACTTGAGTCAGAAGTGAAAGGTGGTGCTAAAGATGGGAATGTTGTAGGCCAGGAAACTGTTCTGCTTGAACAATCCTTGGAAAACGAACACAAAGAGGATGGCCCCCAGCAAAGTGCAGGGAGCATTCAGGATCAAAACACAATTGAAGAGAGTGTTTTACCTGCAGGTTCAGAGAAAAGTGAGATACCTTCTGCAGTGGAAGAAAGCACGGAAGGACATCAAGGATATGTAGAAGACCATAAAGAAGTAAATGAAGTGCAGAGGACAACAGAAGAAGCTTTATCACATGACAAAGAGTTTCACAGCATCAAAGGCATCACTCCCAAGGAAGAGCTGTTTGCAGAGCAGGAGCCTTCAGAACAAGAGGAACTGCCTGTAGCAGAGTTGACATTGGATGAGACAAGAAATGAATGTGCTCCAGAAGGAAAGCCTGCAGTAAGTATTGCATATAACACAAAGGTTGATTTGTCAAAGAAAAAATCAGCGTTAGATACTATACCTTGTTTAGAACCAGGTTGTGGGTGTATTCCTGTTTAGGACCTTCCTTTTGAAGCCTGAGACAACTGAAGTTCATTTCCAGTGAGAGAGACACAGATGTCTAGAAGCAGCAGGCACTGAAGCTTGTGTGCAGGGTGGGTGGATGCATTGCCTGCAGAAATGGAGTGCATAGATGCAGAGGTACTGAAATGATTGCCTTTAGGGCTCCTGCATTGCACAAAGTAAATGAAGATGATATATGAACAGCTGAGATACAGATGTGATCCATGTGATACCATACACAGTGGATGGTGTCTTCAGTTTTAGGCAGAAATACAGATGAAGCTGAGGTACCTCTGCAAAGGGAGGACATGGAACAACACCACTATCTCCAGCTTTAAATGCTGTAGTTACTGTGGCTGGCACATTCCTGCCTTCTTCCCTACCTCCTCATCTTCTGCCTTAGTCTTTGTTTCAAGTGCTGCCAGCCCTCCCTTCCTTTAGTTAATTTTAAGGCTGCCCTTTGTTTAATGAGCTACACGTCCTCAGAAACACACAAGCTGGGATTTTGGTGAGTTACTAATCCCCATGTCATCACCTTGTGCTCTTTCCATAACTCATGTGTATTTGGGTATTGTAGTTTCTCACCTAGAATATTGCTGGTCACTCTCTGCTTGTACCCTTTCTCACAGGGCTGTTGTAATTCTCCACAGGTTCAGGACAAGACAGAGGATGAAACCTCATCCTTGGGGCTAACAGCTGAAAAGCCTATGCAGCTTGGAGGAGAGGCCAGAATGCAAGCTGTGGGACCAGAGTGCACAGAAGCAGTTGTCACTGTGGTCCCTGTTAAAAATGAAAAACAAGATGGAATTCTTGACTCAGAAGAGCAAATTTATACTAAAGGGGGTCCTAGCAGGACACCTGCCCTGAGAGAGGAGGATGATGCTCTGCTCAATGGAGTACAAAGCACAGAAGTCACTGTTCCTGACGTTCTACTGCAGAGCAAGGGAAAAACCTCTGCCATTCCTTCAAAAATAGTTGGCTCAGAAGCAGCTGCACATGTTGAGCAGAGTGTCAGTGATGGGTCTGACAGGGACATCGCAGCAAAAGATTCTGTGCCCATCATAGAGCCACAATGCAGAGACAAAACAGAAACCCCCTCCAAGAGGGATGAAGCTGAAGGTAGCAAAGAGGAAGGTGCTGTGCTCAAATCTGAAACACAGCTGGAGAGCACTTCCACTGTTGCTGAGACTCCCGTGCAGATTGAAGCAGATGGGGCATCTAATTTAGCATCAACATGCCCAGAGATTGTTGAAAATGGAAGTGCTGTTATTGATGATATAAGTCCTAAGAAATGTGAAACACCCAGCAGCTTGGTTGGAGAAGAGACTATGGGAAAAGGACAAGAAGTTGCAGAAACCTTGAACTGTCAAGGCTTCCAGAAAGAAGATAAGAAAAATGAGCAATTGCTGGAAGGAGCCAAAGAAGTATTTGAATATGGAAAACAGGAAGCTGTGAGGTGTGATGAATGTTCAACTGCTGTCCAGCAAGAGGAAGGCTGTGACTCAGCCTGTTTGCAGGCTGAAAGCTTGGGGGCTCTGAAAACACCTGTGGCTCTAGCAGCTGCAGCAGGTGGAGAGCATGTCATGGCAGAAACTGTGACACGCACAGACACCACAGCCAAAACTGCACAGCCCTTGGCAACCACGCCAGAGCAAATGGCTTCTGAAGAGATCCCAGTTGCTAATACTGACTGCTCAGACTGTGGGACTGCAGAGCTTGGTGGTGTGGAGGCATCCAAGTCTAGAGTAACTTGTGCTTCCATGAACGGAGTCTCCGAAGAGCAGGAGCAGCCCCAGAGCACAGGGCAAGCTGAACACAATGGTATTCCTTCCAGTCACAGTCTGTCTCCCAGCGACCTGGAATTTCAGAAGCATGTTGTTCAGTCTGTGGTCATAGAGTCCCAGAGCACAAAAATTGTATTGAATGCCATCCAGTCAGCTGTTCACAAACTTGCAGAAACAGAAGAGTTGGCTGCCCTCGAGTCAGAGCAGAGCGTTAAGTCCAAGGGGAAAAGCCCATCAGATGCAGTCGTACCTGAACTTCTGGGAAGTACGCAGGTAGATCAGCCGCTTCCAGTAAAAGAGGAAGAGATACGGAGTAAAGAACAAGAGCTGAAGCAACCAGGAATAGTGAAAACTGCTACCTTAACTGAGTCTGCAGAAATCCATGCAACTGTGGAAAAAACTAAGAACATGCCTTTAACTTCTGAGATGCTGAAAGATGGACAGAGTCAGAATTCTTTAACAGTCGTGACAAGCCCTGAAGACATTTCAAGGGGAAGTGTGAGACTTCAGAAATCAACCCTAGAACAAAGTACTTCAGAAGATTCAACCAAAGACATCCTAGACATACACACACCAAAATTAAGGGAAAAAGAGGTTGAGTACATTATGGAAGTCTCAGACCAACATACAGGACAACAAACATACAGAGAAAGTGAAGAACAACCATATCATCCACCACTGGAAGACGGGGAAACGCAAATATGGGAGGATGACAGTTGTCAAGAAGGAACATCTTGTGACAGACAAAGTCAGAACTCGGTGGCTCTGACGCCTTGAATGTAAGTAGCATTTTTAGCCAGTAATTTATTTCTTTTTCTAAGATGGTTGTGAGGATCTCTAAACTGTTCTATCTAATGTGGTGTGGTGGTTTGTTTTGTTTTTACTTATTTTGCTGAAGGGCTGCCCTCACTTCAATGGCCTTGGACTTGGCCTTTATTTTGGTGTGGTATTTCTGGGAGGTAGTAAGTATATTTTCCAGTTTTCCTAGGTAGGAACTCACATGACACATTTAATGTATGTAATTTAATACGCAAACACACTCTGTAACAAAACTCTTTTTAAAGTCCTGAATGATATGAGTATTGCCTTCCATGGTAAACCTGGAGTACCTCACGTACAAAGCTCTTTGCACTTCAGAGGAATTTGAATCAGAAATTAAAAGTATAGTCTCTCCCTAGCATATATACTGCACTTGCTTCACTAAGTCATAAGACCTTTATCTCTGAGAACTGCTTGGGAAAATAACATATTCTTGAGAAAGTAAGTTGTCATTACTAAAGCTTTTTTACTGTCATCTTTCTTTCAGATGTGCTAAGCATCCATGTGGCATTTGGAGAGATGCCAGTCCTAGAGAACAACTGACAATCCTGCCACAGAACCAGGAGCTTTATTCACTACCCTTTATTCTTGGATGTTAACATCTGTTCTTTTGAAGACCTCGCCTTGCCATTTTTGTTAAAAAACAAAGCCTTTAATATTGGCTGTATCCATACCTGCGTTCCATTTGAAGGTTATTTGTCTCTGCCCAAAATAATCCATTAAGACTGGAGATGCACCACTGAGTGACTGGGCAGACTACTAGAATTTTTGCCATGGTTATTACTGTCCCCTCATTTAATGTGTGTCCTGTCTGTCCAATCTCCTTGAATTCCTTCACTTGTCCCTGAGTCTTCCTCCCTTCGTTAGCAGTCTCCCTTCCCCCTCACATCTTTCCTAGCTGCCTTGATCTGACCTGTGAGTGGCCGTAGGTGCTGCTCAGCTTGTGTGTGAGGGGCAAGAGGAGGGCTGACTGATGAGAACACATGAGACTTCTGGATACGTCTGTCAAACAGCAGGAACTGGATCACGCACAAATTGTTGAGCAAGGTGCTCAAGTTTGCTGCCTTTCAGTCCCATTCAGGTATCTCTGTCTGTCTTTCGGTTGTATTTGTGCAGGCCTGATTTAGTGAGAAAATATTTCTACAGTGTAGCTTGAAAGGAGATGGAAAATACCCTTCCTCTGTTGTTCCAGACTTCAGGTCTCAGGACTGGACTGTAATGTATTGAATATTTATATGTATGTCTTAAACCCAGTTCTGATTTTAATGTAGAGCAATGATACGTCTGTTTAGGCATTCCCTTAAATGAATATTGTAGAGTAGCCTGGAGAGGAAATTGATACTATTGGAGCAGAAATTGATAACATGTAGTTTCCTATTTATTGTTCCAGGTTTTTCCCCCTGTAAAATCTCTCGAAAAAATTTGGCTGTCTTGCTTTGAATATTTATATGTATATCCTATACCCAGTTCTGATTTTAATGTAGAACTATGATATTTCTAATGACAAAAGGAGAGCCCTGACCTGCTCACTTCTACTTTTAGCCCTCCCTGGTTTCTGAGGACCCTCCAGACACCACCGTTTCACTGTCACCTTGTTCTCGTTCCACTTCCTTCATATCTCACTCCTCTCATTCCAAGCTCTGCTAATTTCTGGTCACTGCCCCATCCAACCCAAAGCCTTTCCCTGCCTTTATATTGTCTAACATCTTTCCTGCCTACACACTTCCTTCTTTCCCAACCCCTGCCTGAACTGTTTTCCCACCACACCATTTTCTGAAGTTCTTCCCACTCCTGGCAATTCTGTCTTTTCTGAGGCAGGTGTAGAAAGGAGGAAAAAAAGGATTTGGTAATGAGTTCTGCCTTGAATTGCAAAAAGCTGATGAGATCTTTGGGGTGCTGAGGATGTAAAATGCTTCATGAAAGGTGGATTGGACTGACAACAGCTGAGACCAGAATGGGCAGGGTGGTATAAAGATACTTGGAAGCCCCAAGACTGAGAGTCCTGGGATGTCTGTCCCCAGCAGGAATCGGTCCTCTCCTTTGCCATTTATGTTAAAATCGAACAAGGGGTACAAGTCAGTACTTTCAGCTCTGATTTCCAAAGTGAACGTTACAGATCACACATTGTGAAACCAATGCCCATCAAGTTGAACAATAGCTCACTCTCATACCTGTATAGTAATTTATTTTAAAATCAACTTTAGTGTACAAATGCTCTTGTTATGGCAGGTGCTGGCCTCCCCTTGAGGCTGCACATCCAGCAAGCGATGTGACTGATTGCACTGGTGTGATTGCACCATCTGGTGCTGCCCTGCGCGGAAGCATCAAAAGATTTTTCTTTACCTCAGAGCGAATTATATAAATATTTAAAGCCAAACAACGTGGTTTCAAACAATCCAGTCTATCTCTGTCCATTGTTAGTGGCAGCTTTCCCCCTTAGCTTTGGGCAATTCCGAAAATCTTGGTTGATTTCCATACATTTAGGTTGGCTTGCAAGGTAATGATGCTCTTAATAACACCTCACAAGTGCAAATTTGGCTGAATTTGTACAAATTGTAAACCTATGTACCTTAAGCCATATTGCAATAACTGCAGCAGGTAAAATAACAAAAGCATGACCTGTGTAATCCTGATTCTTACATTTGTAGCTCCAAAGCTGTTAATAATATGTAAAGTTACTTCTTGTCTGAACCTCATTTAAATAAAGCTAGCTTTACCACAATGTAAATTGTCTGTTGGTAGTAATTGGGCAGGCAAGGGCTTTTAACTTGCCTGTTTTCTCTGTTAAATCCAGGGCCTAGGTAAGCAATGCAACAAACCTAACTATAAAAGAAATACAAAAGCTTCTTTTTATAACTGACAGCTAAAACACATGCTGCACCCAAAACCATGCTAATGGTGCAGGGACCGTGTTTCCACAGAAAGATCCTACTTTGTTCCAGTGTAATGCTTTGGCCTCTGAAACTCTCCTTGAGACTGTGACTTCTGGCTTGTGCTTAAAAGCTTGAAGCTTTCTCTAATCCAATGTATTGGGTTACCAAATTTGATTTTGTGTTTTTAAGGTAGATTTTCATTGACTAAATAAAATGCAACTACAAATTTGTTCTAATCTGTGTATGTGGTGGGTTTTTTTTCACCTTGCTTAGTGTAAATTATTTTCTGATGGTTGCTTCATCTTCAGGGAGTTAGGTTTGCTTCTGAGAATTCACGTTCAGGTTTTGATGTGAATTAAAGAAGCTAATTACAGAATTAAACTATGATTTGGCTCTAAGTTTCAATAAAATATGCATATTTCAGAAGAAGTACTCCAGAAGACTGAAATAGTTTTATTAAATTCAAGATAGAGAACAGTATTCAGTGAGCCAGAATGAAAAATCAGTATATCATATGCCTTGCTGGTGTGACTGAAGTATAGAAAACTCCAACAAAGCAACAGGATAAATGTCCACAAAACCTTTGTTATAGATTAGCAGATTAAGGGTTTTAGGTCCATAACTGGTATCTTCTAGGCTCCCCCACTTTTTCTGAGTGAGGATATACTCATGGCAGCAAAACTCTGGGTGTGCTGATTATTTATGTTAGCTGACCTTGGACTTCAGACATTAAGTTTTTCCAGCTGTTCATGTTCCTGGCTGAGGCTGATTAGCAGCGTTTGTATCTCAAGACAGTTCTGTAATAATTGGTGCCTTCCCATCGTCAGCTAAAATGCTAAATCCAGTATCTGCAAATACTTAGCTGGACTGGTTGCAGCAAGTGCAGGGATATGGGAACACTGGATGTAGCCTGTCCATCATCTTGCTTTGGCAGGGTGTCAGGGGGCTCAGACTGCAGGGGACTGATCTCACTGTCCGCCTTTGGCACCTGGAGGTACAGACTGAACGAGCATCCCTTGCCAGGCGTTGTGCTCCAGGTGTACACAGCCTCTGCCGCCCCATTTGCAAGATTTGTGCATTTATACTGTTTAGTGAAATCTCTGAACAGGCACCTAACTAGGGATTGTAGTCCAAGCCCTTTGCATCCCGAGGAAGTTTGTCTGCTGTTTTCTCTTGTAGGGCTGTTTTATTGGCAGCAGCTCAAGTATCCTGCCTGTTAGCTCAGGCTATGGAAGTGGGTCTGGCTTTCCCATGCAATCCAGAGCATATGGAAGGCAGCTGTGCTCATTGAGGAACCTGTGCAGCTTGGATACAGCAAGTGCTTGGGGATGGGCAGGAGACTTGCCAAAACCAGGGAGGATTCCTGAGATGTTCGTGTTTGGATGCTGAACGCTGGATGTTTGTCATTCGCAGCTGCCACATGGGAAGGGAGCAGGCCTGAGGAGGAGGCTGATGGCCTCACAAAGAAGGCTGTGGCTTGGAATAAGGAGCAATGTGGAGGAGGAGGCCAGTGGAATTAACAGCATAGGATTTGGAGTTCTAATTTAGCAGGGGGATGGATGCTGTGATAAAGGAGGGTGACTTAACTCTCTGAGCGTTTTGAGATACTCCTAACAAGGTGGAAACGGCCACCACAATGCTGACATCTGGTGTAGGGCTGGTGTCATCTCTGGTTGGGCACTACATGCAGTCTTTACAAAACTAAGAATTCAGGATAGGGGTCTAGTAAAGGCACATGTGTCTTCTGCTTCAACATCCTCTTGAAAAAATACTATCAACTCCTTAAAACAGAAAGAACAGTTTTAGGAAGCATCTCATATCCTCCTTGAAAATTACATCCACTTCCAGAGGATATTTACTGAAAAGGCTATGTATAATCACAGAATGATTTGGGATGGATGGGACCTTGTCTAGGTTCCAAAACCCCCTGCAGTGGGCAGGGCAAGGAGTGATGATATGATGCAATGAGGGGAGCAGAAGTCTGATATGCCACAGGAGCTGTGCCCTGGGGATGGTCTCTGTGTCAGCGTGACCCTGTCCTCATCATCTGCTCCACAGATAGGCCTCTGTCTCTCCTACAGGGGCATCAGACTGGGAAGGATAAACCAACACGATGCCTTTTCTCTAAGCAGTGAGACAAGAGAGAATTGTGGAACACTGCGAGGCATTCGCATGCCAGTTGCTGCTCTGGAAGGCAGACATCCCAGGAAGCCTTCAAGCAGAGCCTGGGAGCAATCCCTGCCTTGTCCCCAGTGCAACTGTTCCCCTGGGGGACTCTCCTGTGTCCCCTCAGCCTTGCAGTACTGTGCCCTCCTCTCCCCTGCCCAAGCTGGCTGTCTCTGCTTTGTAAGCAGGTTCCTTGTGGACTTTCAAATGCATTTCTGGGAGATTGTCGTCAGTCCCAGAGGCAGCACGACAGTCAGTGGTGCCTGTAATTTCCCATAAAAGCAGCTGTATGAAGCAGAAATCCTGACACACAATCGCCTGTACTAACATGTCTCAGCATTCCAGGATAGCCATGAGGGTAACAAAAAGACACAGAGAGGTGATGGTCAGCCGATGTTTGAGGGTAATGCATGCCCAGGGCCAAAAGGGAGTAAAGTTTTCAAGACTGGCTCACTAATGTAGAGGAGGCTGGGAGGTTACAGCTCCAAGGAAAGTCTGCTAGGTGAAAATGGGACAAGGGGGAAACTTTATATATTCAGAAGAATTTTCTTAGCCCAATTCATTTATTTTTTAATCTCCCAGATAACGTTTTCACTATCATTTCATGAGCGTGATTAAGAATTACAAGGACAAATATGACCTGTCCATTATTCTGGAGCTGACATGAACTCTTCTAAACTAGAATATTTGCTGAATAATCTTTAAAATAGCATTATTTTCTTTAGCATGTCTCCCTGCTGGGGAAATACTTTTATTGGGTTTTTGCATAATCTGTGTTGATCCTGCAATTGGATTCCAGCTTATACATCCTCTCTCCTCCTCACAGTAGAGCCAGTTAATGCCTCGCAGATGCAAGGGGGGAACCTGCATCAGTATGAATGATGTGGCAAAGGCTAGGCATATTGCCTACAGTTCCTCATACAAAAGCATATTTAATTTTAAAATTTCAAACAAACAGACAAACCCCCTGAGCCATTATTGGCACCAGCCGGTAGAAGCAGGCTCATATTTGTTATGGGCTCATATTAATCCTGACAGTATATTGACTATGTTGAAATTGTTATATTGTTTTCTTTCACTCATAGGCAATAGTTGCTCATGAAGAGAACAAATACAATACTTCTTTCTGTAAATATTCCTTAATGTGTCTCAAGGCTCTGGATGTTCCTGTTGTTATTTATTAATTTTTCCAAGAGAAGATGCATCATATTTTGTTTTCTCTTCCTGACTGAGAGTTTGGATCACTTGGGTAGCATCAAACCTTTCAATCTAAGCAGATGAGATGATTTTGCTTAAAACTTCTCAAAATCCTATGTTTAGTTTTGACTAACAGGAACACAGTGATGATGTGCTATGACAAAGAAACCTGCTATACTTCTCTATTATACCATAGAAACCAGGAACCTTGGCATATCACTGAAAAAAAATTACTACTTGAATTTTGAATTTTCAGTTGGGAAAGGTAATGATTAATTGTTCCCATTGAGAGACAAAGTAAAATTGGCAGGAAAGTGGCAGTGGGTGGCACTGCCAACAAGCAGGGAAGCAGAGGAGCACAGCTGGAGGACTGCAGGAGCAGAGACCAACATGCATCAAGTGATGTAAGATTGCTGCTACTGGAAACAGAATGTTTATTATGACAAATTTGGCATTCAGAAAAAAAAAATCAGAGAGGCTCCACAATCTGCAAATCCAGAAAAAGATTTAAATGAGTTGAAAAACAATGGCTGCTTTTATGGAACATGAATTTGTGACCTGTTTGCAGGAATGCAGATAATAGGGCCACTGTAGCTTCTCAAGGATGAAATGCTCTGTAAATATGTTCATACATACATATGAACATTTGAAGTTAAAGTATCTTAACTTTAAAGATAAGCTCATAGTTTTAAAATAATACCAATGAACCAAAGATAGTGTAAAGCTAGTGCTTTCCTTACTGCAAGAGGAAAGACGGGCAAGAGGGCTTTAAAAAATTTGCTAGAAACAAGAAACATGAAAGTGTATGGTTAACTAATAATGATCTTTGAAGTGTAAAGCTCAATTTCCCTGCTCATTACGTATTTTCTTAAGGGAGGCACCAGAACCCTCTACCTGGCCCCTACTCTAAATACAACACACAGACCAAAGTTTAGAAGGTTATGTTTGAATTTTAAATGGGATAGACTGAAATATTAATGATTCCTCAGCTTAGAAGAGCCTAAAATAGACTGTCAAGTGAGCAGTGCTGAGGTTAGACTGTTTTAATGTTCCAGGGAAAAATCTGCAGCTCTTTCTAATTCTGTCGTGGTCTCAAAATGTAACCAAACGATGAGAACAGAGTGTCCCTAAAGTGAGAAGATACTCTGGCTTTTAAGCAGAGAGGAGGAAGAAGACCAAACAGACGGAGCATTACTGGTGATGCCGGGAGAATCCGTATTTTTCAGCCCTTCCTGAGTCAGCGCTGTGGCTGGAGAAGCAGATTTGTGCCCTTCGTGTGCACACACACTTGTGGGTGCATACGTGCACCCTCCCTCGGGCAAGGACGTGCTCGGGCTCTGTCCCCTCTCCGGACCTGGGGACAGGGAACTTCAGCAGCTGCCCTGAAGCTCGAACAATCGCTTCCCCTCGGCCTCGCACTTGTGGCGCAGCTGGAACACGGTGTGCAGGGACGTGCCGCTCTTTGCGCTGACATTTCTCTGCCAGCTGCTTATCAGCTCACGGGTCCCTCCTGGCAGCGCTGCTGCGGATGGGGGACACACACAGAATATCCTCTCGGGGCGTGTTTTCCTGCCCCCGGCAGCCTCGGGGTGCCTCTGAGTGCTCTGCAGCCCAGGGTGCGAAGGGCTCGGCTCCCCGGGACAATCCCGCTGCGGGACAGCGCTGCCGGCGTCGCTCCTGCTGCTTTCTTCGGCTTGGCAACGCAGCCCTGGGCGCGGGGATGCTGCCGGGGATGGATGCTCTTTGGGATAGATGCGGGTGGCTGTGCTGGAGTGACGGCACCATCTAGTGAGTGCCGTCCTTGCACTCACACCGCCACTGCGGGCTCGGCGCAAGGGCTGGGGCTTCTCCCAAAAACAGACCAAAAGGAAAAATCGATCCAGGCTGCACCTTCAGTACCGTGTCTCCTGCCTCGTAACACCTCCAAAGGTGGAGAAATTGATGTGGCAGAGGCAAGACTTCTAACTGTTGTCTTCCGAGCTGGCTGAAATTCCACCCAGCTCGGGCAGCTGTTAAAGACTAAAAAGCAGGGCAGAGTGTTAGCTTGCACTAGTGATGTATGTGCACAAAACACAACTGGGAAATGATGAGCTGCTTTAGTGAGCTCTGGGGCGCAAGTTCAGTTCTAGATCGCTGCTGTATTTGGAGCCTGAAAGTCTTCAGAGTGAGCTGCAAGCCACAGGAAAAGTGTAGATCGGGCTTCTGAGCTGGGAGGCAGGGTTACACCAGCTCACCCCAAAAGCCTTTGGCAGCAGATCCAGAAGAAGCCAGGCTGCTGAGGCTCTCCTGCTTCCTGGGATGATGGAGGGGACACCTGCAGGGCGATCCAAAGGAAGCTGAGCAAGCTCTGGAGTCATTAGCCGAGGTTAAGTGGCAGCGCGTTCTGAGAGATTCTTCAGCTTGTTTGCAGATACACCCAGTACATACCACAGATGGTAAAAAACAGAGAAGAACCTCAACGAAAATAAAGGTAATTGAAAAGCAAAAGAACCAGCCTGTCTCTACAAGTAAAAGGAGAAAGGAAAATGGGGAATAGAGAAGCACCACTTGAGTATAAGTGGTTGTGGAAAATGCATTTAGACAAAGAGCAAACTCTGTCAATTAAATGTACAGACAACACCTGTTTTGCATCTATTAGCTGAGTTTCTCTCTTCATAATAATCCTCTGGGATCCATACCCAGGGACGGTGGTGACAAAGTATAACTTCAAAAAAAGTAATGAGCAAGGCAGAGGGTTTTAGGGATGAGGTCTCTTAGGCACCCACATGGCAAGTAGCAACTAACAGCAGATTATGGAGGCCTGACAGCTGCTGCCAAACCACTCACTGCATCTGTTCCCTGTATAGCTGATACAGTCAGTGCACTTAATGATGGATGGCAACTACCAACGTGAAAGGAATGTTTTTCATGACTCCAGCACCGGGGACAGATCAGGTGAGGTTTGCTTTCATCTGTCAGGGACTTCACTATACATTTACTTGTGTATTCCAAAGCTTAAACTGTAGTCCTAGCATATGTGTAGCTTATGCTACATTGCCTGAAGAACTGGAAATGTTAAAATTTCCACAAGAGGTCACTGTGAGGCAGTGCATCAGTGATGGAGGAGGCTGCTTCACAAAACCTGTAAAAACTATGGACACTTGCAACAACACAGCCACAGTCAGCTGAGATAGAGATACCAGCAGAACAGGAACAAGGGCCCAGTCACAAATTCATCTTTTGGGAAGTCAGACGGACAGGTGGGAGAAAAAACAGGTGCTACAAAAAATCCAAAGCTTATCCCTGTCCCAGAATAAGAAATTAGTTATGTGCTGTGCTGGAGACTTTAGGATCTTGGAGGGGCATATTCCAGGATTAAGTATAATAATCTGACTACTCCATAATTTACTAAAGAAAAATGCAATCTGGGAGTGGACTCCACAACATAAGAAGGCCCTAGAGCTGTTAAAGAAAACCATAAAAGTGTTTCGGTCACTGGGACTCATCTGCCCTATGTAGCCCCTCTCACTATACATCCAGGTGGGAGCAAAGGGATATGGCTGGGGACTAGAGCAAGAGTGACTGCCTGGACCTATACAACATCAAGTCACTTTCGGTTCCAGATAGAATGTAAGAATGCAGTCATATGTAACAATAAGATTGCTATAAAATAATTATGAAAATAAAAATTATTTTGAATAGGAAGCCAGAGATTATGACTTCAGAGGAAAGTCATGATGCTGGGTCATCATGAACGCAAGTGCACTTCCCCTCTAATAAAGCTTTTTGAAAAACGAAGAGCATGAGTGTTTATTTCTGTTGTAAGCATGGACTGGCTGATTCCCAAAGCTTTTTACACTTCAGTGAAATCGGTGTCAGAAAAAATGGTAGATGTAGCCTCTCCTTAGACCATTTTCTGAGTTTGCTTGACTGAGACCTTTTTATCTCCATCTCTAAGAACTGCTTGGGAAAATAAGATAATCTTGAGAGAGTAAGTTCTCATTAATAAAACCTTCGTAATTCTCTTCTTTCTGTCAGATACACTGGGCATCCCTGTGCCGTTTGGAGACATGCCAGTCTTAGAGAACAACTGGGAAGGCAGTGGCAGAGTTAAGAGCTTTGTCCATGAGACTTAATTCAGGAGTGCTGACAGTTACTCTTTGAAGACCTCACCTTTTTGTCATGGACATGAAAAGCAATGCCTCTAATGCTCAGTGTAGCTACATGTGTGCTCCATGCCAAGGTCTGCACAACAGAGCCAAGATCATGGAACCCACTCCCCTCATGGAGGACATCCAGGATTCCTCTACCTCCTTCTCCCTTTTCCTATCATGAAACAGGGACAGAAACAGGCATGTCCTGCATATGCTCTCAAGTGAAAGGGAAAACTGAAGCTGAAATTAGGGAACACTGGGTGAGAAGTGGAGAAAATCACATTCTGTTCAGTGGCTGCAGTGGTTGAAATACTTGTTTGGTGTCATTCCAGCTGAACAGGCAGTGTTCCGTGCCTGCACTCTCCACCAGTTGTTACACTGACTTTCTACAACCTCCCCTTCCTTTGGCAGCTCTTTTGCAGCCCTATTCTGACAAGAGGTTACCATTCTGTTTTTCTCCCAATCCTAACCCTAATCCTTGAATCCAGGCTTTGCCTGGGATAGAGTTAATTGCCTACATAGCAGCTGGTCCAGTGTCATGTGTTCATGCTCTGTGTGAGAATAATGTTGATAACACAGTGATGATGTAGTTGTTGCCGCAGAGCTCTTACCCCAAGTCAAGACATTCCAGTTTCCCTTGCTCTGATGGTGAGGAGCAGCACGAGGAGTGAGGGGGAGCATGGCCAGGACGTGAACTGGTCTGGGAGTTCTGGGTTGTGGCCTTCCTGACAGGCCCAGCATGGCTGCTGCAGCGAGTGACTGCCACCAAAGTCCATGTCAGAGGCAATGCCATTCCTGGACCTAACCATTGCTTCCACAGGTGCTTGAATTCCCTGGGATCTCCTTGGGTTTCTGAGACCTGGAGCAACTCAGTCATGTATGTAATCTCAGCACATTTCTTGCTGCAGGACAATACCAAGAAATGCATCTTCTTGGTCCCATCCAACACTGAAGAAGAATTTTGCCACCCAGCTGTTAGGTTTTAAACACAGACTGAGGAACTGCCCTTGTATGTAGCACTTTGCAAGTTGGCAGATCTGCAAAGCTGCCTGCTTCACTTCAGGCAGAGCAGTTCAGCTCTGTCCCGGAGACCTCTTGAAGCCTGGAGTGCTGCTACTTTGGAAACCCTGGTTATGTTCAGTGGCAGAGACATCAGTGCTAAGTGCCACTGTCATTGTATCTCTATTTCCCAGCTCTCAGAGCCATGTTTAATCACGTTCCTTGACAGGAATAGGAAATAGATGTGCTCATTCCTCATGTAAGAGTCACCACAGAGGTGTGGCTCTGCAAGGGAGTACCACTACTGGCAGCTGCACGACAGAGCAAATAAATCCTCTTGGCAGCAGCAGCTGCACTTTTTTCCTCTCACCATGCAAAACCTCAGCTCCTGTAAGCACTCTGAGGGAGGCCACCAGCATGGCCAGATGTAGAGTAAACCATTGGCTTACACTCCCTTGCAGTAGTATCAGAAGCAGGGAAATGTTTTCTATTACATTGCAACACTGGATGACTTTCTCATGGGTCTACCAAGGATACAGGAATTGATGACTCTTAATTTCTGTAGGTCAACTTCTTTTTAGAGCATGGAACATCTCCTTTAGGAGAAAGGGGATCTATCTATGGCAGAGGAGAGGCAGAAAAAACATTAATACAGCCATCATTTCCAAATTCCTAGTATGCTCTTCTCTTTTAAGACACAGATGCAAATTCCAAGCTAAGAGATTTCTGACCCTTGAGCTAATGAGAACTGAAGGTAGTGCTCCCACTCCCTAGGACAAGTGTACCACTCTTCTAAGAGGAAATAGTTAATATAATGTAAAACATCCCAAAGCAAAACAAACAAAAAAACCCAACAACCCCAAACCCCACCCCAAAACAGGAAAGGTGGTGTCCTTACAGGCATGAACACAGTTATCACAGTTTAAATAGCTGCTTCCTGAGTAGCTGCTCAATTCTCTCAGACTGTCCCCATTTAGTTTGAGCTGCTGTTTCACCATATTAGCTTCCACTCTGTGTGGCACAGCTCTGCACACAGATGAAAGCTGATCCATATCTCAGCTGATTCCTTCTGCCGATTTTTGCTTTTGCTTCACTTGCAAAAGTGGTGACATTGTGGCCCTCTGCTCTGAGACATTTCTTAAGTGACAGGAGAGTGATGCACAGCAAGACTTACATCCTTCAAGTCATGCCTGTAGTATGGCTTTTAAAAAATGAATATCATACTAGAGTTTTATTAAAAAGGGCATGAAAATTTTGAACATTAATAAACTCAGTGAACAAGGATGAAGTTTCTACAAGTGTTCTTTTGCAGTTCTTGTGCACAAATCAGGACTTGTTCTGGGTCCAATTCTGTTATCAGTATTGCAAAGGTGCTTCAAAATGAGACGAAAAAAAATCAATTCTGTATAAGAATGCAATCATATCAAAGAATAAGATGATTATGATGGAACAATTATTACTCTATATTCCATGTATGTATCTGTCTGCGGACAACTGTGTACTAGCAGCTGGAGTGGTGCTGGTTTGGCAATGGGCCATCACCTTCCTTTCCGCATCAGCTGCCAAACACATTCTTGGAGTGACTATTTCCCTTCTGATGAGCCTGAAAGTCTTCAGAGCGAGCCACAGCAAAGGTGTAAACTGGGCTTCTGAGCTGGGAGGCAGGGTTACATCAGCTTACCCCAAAAATCTTTGGCAGCAGATCCAGCAGAAGCCAGGCTGCTGAGGTGCTCCTGCCTCCTGGGGTGATGCAGGGGACACCTGCAGGGTGATGCAAGAGAAGGATGAGCACCCTCACCCTCAGCCAGGCAACTCTCTTGCCCATAAGCATGTGCTTTAGTCAGCTCCTGAGTTAATGAACGTGTGAATTGTTGAAGCAACACATTGAAAGATCAGACTGATTCGTCAAAAGTGGATTGAACCCTGGCTTGATTTTTACCTAATAAGCTCATGAAATAAAGCTTGATTGACAGAGTACATTGCTCTATGAATCTGAGAGACCCAAATAAACAATGGCAATATATAAAATAATTCACTGCTGAAACTGGAATTGCACAATACAGTAGTAACAAAATAGAAAACGCTTTAACCATATGGTTAAGAGATTAAGGATAGAAAGAAACAATAGATTGATCAGGAAGCTCCCTTAGAGAGTGTATAAGCTGCTTCAAAACGAGTCCTGACACAGCAGATTGGATACATACAGGCTGTGGATCTGTGCTGAGGCATGCTGGGGTGCTGGGTACCTCCTCAACGCTTCACAGAGCAACTGAATTAACTTGTGTTAATTTTCATTTTGTGGCTCTGCTTCTCTCCTCCCTGAGCAGATTTCCTAAGGTTTCAGGAAGGCTTCAGTTTTGGCCAAGTAAATAGGCATGGACTGAATACGAGGAAGTCCTGCTGGCAGCTCCTTTGGCACAAGGGGTAAAACACTGGCACCTCAAGGAACGACAGCAGTCACTGACAGCTGCTCCAAGGCCACGCTGAGCTCTTGCATCTTGGCACATTTGATCTATTCAAAACCATGGATGCACCAACATCACAGCACCAGGGCTGTACTGCAGAGGAAATGTGTTATGTGGATTTGGCTAAATCTCATCTAAATATGTCCTTCTTAATGGCAGGCTTGATAGAAGCCCATTAAGGACAGTGAATTTCTCTTATTTCTAGAGCTGATCACAGAAAATTTGGCAAATACACATTAATGAAGGATGTTGCAAAAGATTTCTCGCTTCTTTCTGTTTTGTTCTACTTTCGGTATGAGTGGGATTTCATTATCCAGTGACAATGGGGATTTTTACAAACAAAAACAAGTGAACAAAACAAGAGCTGTAGAAATGGAAACACCCTTTCTCAGGTAGAGTAACAGCTGGGCTATTTGAACAGCCAGCCTCCATCAGCACTGGTAGTCTGTCACCTAGATTTCATTAACCAAAGTATGCTGCTGTAATTAACAGTGTAACATTTACAGTATTGAAGTAGGAATCTAATTGGTTTTAATTTTTTTTTTTAAGTAACCCGATCAGTCCTCATCATTCATAACTATGAAGTGTCTTAAAACACTTGTTGGCTTTAGGGAAGGAATAAATAAGAGAATCAATGATAGAACTCCAAAATTAAATTCCCTTATCTATGTTTACTTTTTAAGATTAAAAGGTGTGGAAATACAATCAAGGAAAATTACTTTAACTTGGTTAAGAATGAATCAGTTTGATCTTTAAGCCCTTGGGACAAGGATATCTAGAGAATTGTATTACTCTCCAAAAAGGCAAAATACCCAATCAAGGTAATCCTCCTGATAAGCAGATTGGGAAAGAAACACTGAGAGACTGTGATGCCACCAGGTACCAGATACCATAGCAGCTGCTTGAGTCTAACCAGGCCTCCTTTAATGAATGTAAAAGATGTTGCAATGCCAAAGAAATTATTTAAAGTAAACAGAATGAAATCTACTTTTTTTTTTTTTTTTTTTTTTTTTTTTTCCCCTCTTCCAACTGATAACTTTTTGTGACTGAGGCTGTTGCTTTATGGGATTTGGAGCTGAAGAGCCAGCCAGATTTTCTAAACATCAAGACAGTAACTGAAGGCTCTGCAGTGTAAACAGGAGGACAATTTTAAGTATTCAATATTTGTAACACAAGCATCTTCTGATAAATTCTCCCCAGAATGATTATCAGACCAATGATGTCTGACACAAAAATACTGACTGCAATGGACTTCAAACCACTTTCAGAAGTGATAATCCTCTGTTGGAGCAGAGAGATTTATAGTGTTTGGTACTTCTGAAGTCAAGGCAGAGATATCAAGTCATATGCCTAGGAAATTAACTTTGAAGATACTCCTTTGGAAAAACATGGGGCTGAAGTTCCAGCCCACAGCCTTGAACGATGGCAGATTTCACCAACTTCTCAGCAGTTCCTGCCAAGATGTCTGCTTTTATTTGGTAGAAAATTCACAACTTCAGCAGGTGAGCAGACTGAATGAGCAATGAGCAACTCAGCCACAAATCTCCAAGCCAAACACTGAAAACTAAACCCTGGAGTTATCTCTAACTGTAATAATAATTCAGAGGGTTTAAACAAAGAAGCTTGAACAAAACTGCATTTGTGCTGCAATTTCCCAAATTCTCGATGCAGCTGTTAATAACCAGAATACACCGTTTCTAATTTGTTGTAAAGGAACAAAACTGCTCATGATGTTGAAAGGCAATGACTTAAACATCCCTATGGAGCATCAGACAATAAAGGGTATTTAAAAGAAACCAGTATCATAGCTCAACACATATTAAAACAGTCTCTTTATTGTGTTTTTTTTTCTCTTTGCTCGACAGTGTTATTTCATAAGAATAAATATTAACAGGTGAAAGTATCTCTGCTAAGCCTGCAATTTCACGTTCCTTGTAGCAGCACTACCGTCATAACCAACTCCTTCCACGGCTGCTTGTTCCCTGCCCTACTCTGCTCCTTCTTGCTGGGCAGCACACCAGCCTGCAAGGCCACACTGCCCTCCAGAGGAGCTACCTGCCCAAGTGGGAGTCACCACTTCCCATCTTCTACGTCCTGGATGTTGCCAGCAGCAACAGTTCAGTAAGGCTCTTCCCAGCTCATCTCCGTCTTTGCACAATTTGTGAGTTGTTCAAAACCTTCTGCAGAGCTAAAATAAGGAACAGGTTTGACAGAAAAATAGCATTTTTTAAGACTGGTTGTTTTTCGTTTGAGTCTATTCAACATTTAACTTAGCAAACATCATGATGTCCAAACAGTGGAGAAGGAGAGGTGAGAGCAGGAATAATGTCTCACAATAAATGGTGTGTCCATGTGCACCCTGACACAACCGGCCACCTGGGGAGTTGAGCTGAACTGTTGTACTTTGCCCCAAAAAAAAAAAAGGAGCATCTAAGTAGTAACTAACATCTGAGGTGGTAGCACCTTTAGCAGCTTCAGTCATTTTGGAAATGAACTTGTGACTGTACCCTAAACCATAGACACCTCAAAAGCTGACATTACCCTGAACTAGGAGAGGTTTACTCTTTTGTTTTTCTACTCTGAGAACATTTCGGACTAAGGAAGATGAAATAAAACCCACATTTAAGGAAA
Source organism: Rhabdornis inornatus (assembly GCA_013397075.1). Taxonomy (NCBI): domain Eukaryota; kingdom Metazoa; phylum Chordata; class Aves; order Passeriformes; family Rhabdornithidae; genus Rhabdornis; species Rhabdornis inornatus. Next base: position 876,101 of record VWZS01004875.1, read on the forward strand.
TTATACTGGTAGATGAATATGCTAAAGAAGTTTTAAAATGGGCATCACTAAATTCTGTAAGATTTTTTTTTTACCTCAAAAGACTTCTATACTTTGAAGCCAATTGATTTTAAATCTGTTACTCTAATACAAGAGAGATAATAAAATCAATGTCACTTACAATAAACTTTACAATAATGGTCACGTTATAATAAACTGGGAAAAAAATCTAGTATGTAGAGACTTTTTGTGCTAAATCCACCTTAAGTTTTAGTAAGCTCATTGTTCACCTGTGTGATGGATGTTTTAGTCTGATAAATAGAATACATTGCTTGGCTTTTAAACTGATTCAGCAAGAGCTCATCCAGGAAGACCAAACACCAACAACCTTTCACCTTCAACTCAATAAATCATATCCCATTTAATTCAGTTTTTATTCAATGAAATGATGTATAAAAACTTACAAATCTGAGAACTTAACTATACACAAAAAGATGATATTCAATTTAAACGTATACACAGAGAAGAGCTGTGGTTTGTGACTTGCCCTCTCCCACCCCTCCCCCCAAACACACACTGTCTCCATTTATGATGGGGCACTTTTTCTGTCCACTTACACCTTCTGTTGGCCCAGTAATTGCTCAGTGGGCTTCACTGCTGCTGTCAGTTTAGGTTTTTAGGCTACCAGCAAAAAATCTGGGCATCTATATAAAATAATAAAAATCAACAACTTGATTTTTAACACAAAGATGCAGTACTACCATCAGCAGTAACTAAAACTACAGAATTCACCCTTTCAGTTTTTTGCAGGCTTTGTCTTGGCTTTCAAAATAACAGGACTCTCATAGAGCAGAATTTCCCAGCCAGCACTACAGATTCATTTCAAAACAACCATGATCCCCTGTTGCTAGAACACCGCTTTTCCTCCCTCTTAACTCATGCCATTAGACCAAATGAAATCATAGACATTCCTTGCCTGAGTAAGGGAACAAAGCTTTTCTCTCTCCTTTCATCCAGAATGACTGAAACCTCTGTATAGCTAACAACACACGCATGTGCTGCATTAATGATGGTGCAGTGCTCACCAGTATGCCACTTCTCTAGTTTCCTTGGTAGCTTGGGTGACAACACTTACCTATTGGCTTCTCTTCAACAGGTCAATAAAAATGCACACAGCTCAGGACGTTTCAAATTTGGTTAAAAGCAACCTGTGCAATGACTAGCTTTGTCAAACAACTAGAAGACATTCCAGGCTGAATCTGAGAGTAGACAGCCAGTTACTTAAAAAGGATGTGTGCATTTATTTACCTGTACCAAATATACACACAGATACCTTATATATATATAAATCTTTATATATATACAGTATTTATATATATATATAAAGATTGCCATCACATTACTATTACAGCTTAGTCAAAATTTGACTAAGTAACAACTTTGTTTGACTCTGAAACAGATACCCAAAGGCATACTTGAAGGAAAACATACAGCTAAAAGAAAACCAACACCCTCAGCTCTTTTTAACTCAATGAGCAGAGATTTCTGCATTCCTTGAGAAAAATTCTGAGGGTTTAGATTATAACCTTAACTTGCATGCGGGCTTGTAAAGAGCACGGTGTTTAATCTGCCAGATCTCAAAATGCCTTCTACCAGGGAAACTAAAATATGTGTATCCTTTGCTTACCAAACTGATACTCTGTTTCTCATTACACTCATCATTGTATCTAAATACACTTTTAAGCAATCTAAATTTTGTTTAAAATCTATTAAATTTGGAATGACTAATACTATCAACATAGTTAGCTGGATTGTTTTTTCACATGTTCCTTTGTATTAAAATCAATTTTGCTGTGGTTTGATGCAAGAGCTCTTTGTTTGTTTTGGTGGGAGAGGCAAAGTCCAATTTCCTAATGTGCCAGTACAGTTCTGGTTGCTGAAGACAAAGGGTGGGAAGGAGGTTGCTGGAAAAGATGGCTGGGGTGAGGTAAGAAGTAAGGGGAGGAAAAAATTGATTTAATAAAAAATGAGTAAAGAAACTTAAAAAAATTGATATAGGCTTCACATTCAGTCTAACAACACTGCTTCCTGCTCCTTTTTGATGGAGGCTAACACTGCATTATCAGTCTCTGTGGCTTCTGTGTCCCCACCACCTAACAGAATGGAGCGATCTTCTTCTAGTGTAAAGACAGAGTTTTGATTTTGGCACGAATGTTTGACTACTTCGTTGGGAGTTGAAAAAGTTTTGTCACACAAGTTACATTTGTAGGGCTTGTTGGTCTGTACTAACATGTTGTCCATTTGACTGCCTTCCTCAAAAGTACAGAGCTCCAGAGTCTGTTTATCCACCATCGTGTATGTGTCCATGCTCTGGTTTAGGCACACGTGTCTGGCAGCCTGGTTAGCCCTACAAAAGCTTTTGTCACAAGTGCTGCACTTGAAGGGCTTGCCCGTGTGAATGTACATGTGCTCCCTCCAGTGGCTTTTCTGAATAAATTTGCGACCACAGATGGAACATTCATATTTCCGTCTCTTTACCTCCCTCTCTTGATCTGCCTGCTCCAGGTTGTCAATGTCTGCGATGTCGGAGGGGGGAGGTGTCTCTGACTGCTGCTGCCCATCAATTATTGGGGAGTCTGAGATCTGCTGCAGCTCACTGTCACTAATCATCCCCGCTTCAGGCACTTCCATGGCATCTTTATCAGCTGTGTTGTTACAGAGAGACAAAGAGATATTACTTTCTCCCTGCTGGCTAGATGTGAAGGGAACTCCCGTGTGGATCTGCAGGTGCTCCCGCAAACTGCTGCGCAGGTTGAACCGGCGACCACAGAGGTGACAGGCATAGTACTTTGGGAAGCTTCCATTCCTTTTCATAATGCTTGGCTTGACATGTGCTATTGTGAGAGAGGCAGGCTGCTCATCTGAAGAAGATGCTTCCATATTGGCCTCTTCTCCCGATGGTGAATTATTACCAGCAGCAGATACCAATTCTGGAGATAGAGAAGATGGCAATGGGTCAGGAGCAGACATATTTGTCCGGGTCACTTGTGGCAGATTTGCACCCAACTGCGAGAGCTGTGAGCCTTCAGAAGCCTGCTCTTGGCTCATCCGTGATGTCTGAGGCCGTGGTTCTCGCCCAAGTTTGTCAGCCGCTGACGTAACCTTAGTGGGATGTCTTATCTGGTGATCTGCAATCTGAATGCCATATAATGAAGATGCTAATGGAAAGACTTGATCCGGGTGAGAAAAAGTTCCCTGACTTGCAAGGCTGGCCTCTTGAATTAGTGGATATGCATGCAGAAACTTTATTCCCTGTTCTAGTCGAACTGGGTCAATGAGTTGTGGTGCCATCTTCCCAGTGTACATCAAATGCAAGAGATAACTGAAGATATCTGGCTGTATGTCGGTCGCTTTCAAACGGACACATTCACTGAAAGGTGAAACAAAATTATAAATAAGACATTAGGAAAATATTTTTTCCAGTTCTATATTATTCAAGCCTTGATAAAAATAGGAGGTTTCTACTTAAATTCAAAAGACAGAATCTGCAATAAATATTAAGGGAAATGTTTTACTGTAAAAGAGCTAATCTTAGGAGCTACTTGAAAGATGACTTCTTTCCTCAGTGAAGTAACTGGCTTGAAAGAAAAGCTGTCCCATTGTGAACTATACCATTTTAAACTACTGTTATGTTGTAAATGTGTTGTCACATATTAATATATTTTGTAAATTGCAAAGACATTTCCCCCTTTTCTTGGCTGGATTCAAACACATCTGTAGCTAAATTAAAACCTGCTAGCACGGGACTTTAAATTCACAGTCCAACAAACTCTTCTCAGTACTTAGCACTGAAAATACCTAAAACTCATCTGGCACTTGCCTGCTGGGCTTCTATGTCCTACTAGGGTTTACAGCTACAGTTCTGCAAATATGTGGTATTGTGTTGTCCCAAGTACATTACAAACCAGAAACCATGCAGGACAGGGTGTGAACCCCCCCAGGGATCTGATGCAACAGGTGTAACCCCTGGAGTCCAGGTTCCTTACACAGCAGAACAGCAGCTTTTTTTCCTTGAATAGGGAGGGAGGAACAGCAGCACCAGTGGACTGCCTGGTCAGCCTAGCAGTCCCTTGATTAGAGCACTCAAAGGGAGATGCTTTGACTGTGATGCCCTCTTCAGCCCAACAGGACTGAAACCAACACCACCCTCCGGCTCAGAGTGTGCCCTATGCATCAACCTTTACGACGATCTGGACTGAGACAGCTACCACTGCTCTAGCTAAAGCTGTATCTCTGTGCAGAAAGTAAGGCAAGGTTCACAGAAGAAGAAAGAAAATAGGGAACATCTTTGGGAGGTCAGTTAGCTAACAGGAGAGGAACTGAGATTCTAATTATTTTTCATAAGTATTTGTATTTTCTCTATTAAAAACAAACATAAATAAACCACAGAAATTCAGAAATGGACATGATTGTGTGCTGTGGCCTGAATGCTCTAACTACAGTAGGCTACCAAGCTGAGGAGGAAATTATAGCCAATTCTTCTGTTTCTTGAGGTGCACCTTTCTTGAGCTCTCTGTGACCGCTTCTGAATTCAGATGTATGACTCAAAAGTAAACTTTGCAATGCCGTGTTCCAAAGATGACTGTGTGCTCTTGTTCAAGCATTAAGCCTGATAACATCCGCCTACAGTCCTGTTTCAGAAGTGCAAATGCACTTGTGTCCTAGCAGTTCACTTCTAAAGAGTTAAGTGTGCACCACTTAACATGAACTTTTTGAGTTAGTTCAAGTATTTTGGAAAAAGACCAAAAAGTCTTTAAAATTATCTTACACTTCGGTGATTTTTTCAATCCCCTCAATGTAAGCCTGTAGTACAAGAATTAAAAAAAAAAAAAAACAAAAAAAACACAGAGAGAAAAGTACCACAAAACCCCTTATTTTCCACCATTATGTAGTACTCTATTATTTAACTGACAATAAACTGCGAAGAAATGAAACACATACACCTCTTTTGTAAGTTTATTTCTCAAAACCTCCTAGCAAGTACTTATTGGATTGTATATAACATTACACAAAAGTCAAGAACAGTGTCAAGACAGAGTAGAGGATAGTGAGTGGGGGAAGGAAAGTGCAGGAGAGAAGACAGGATCCTTGAAGTATTCAACTGTAGAAATTCAATTTTCTATGCTTTTTTAAGGATAAAGAACTTGTGCTAAATTATAAAATTAGTGTTAACGAATCACAGTTCAACTTTAACATGTTTTAAAGTGAGGTTCTAGTTTACAGTTAAGACTGGATTCCCTGTTCTTTATGTCGTAACAAGAAGCAAAAAAAACTTCTGTTGCTAGACTTCCTTAGCTTAGTTAACTGAACAAAATTTAAATGGTGAACCTTTTTTAGAGTTACCTGGTTTGATGAACAAACAACATCTTGAAGTAGTTGGAGAAAGAAGCGAGGACAGATTTGTGTGCCTTGAAGTAGACATCCCCAATGGCAACTGTGCAGTCACACAGGAAACCGAACTCTCTCTGAGCATTTAGCTGCTGCAGCAGAATAAGTCCATGGTTGGCCAAATCCATTTTTTTACACTCTGAAAAGCAAATGACTTGCATGTAAAACTTAACAGTAGATGCACAGGTGCAACAGTAGCTGTCTCTTAAGGTATTTTCTACAATATCCAGATGCCATACTTTGGTAACACATCTTAATCCCAAGTTACTGTATAAAAGATACCTTACACATAGGCAAGGATTTCTCTTTCATGATGGGCAATGTAATTCACAAAGGTGTGAGTGATTTGCCAAGGCTTAAAGAGCAAAGGAGAATCAGGACCAAAGTGTTCTGAAAAGGCATGGTGTGGGTACTTGGATGCAGAAATATAAATAGCTAAGGAAGAGGAAGATATATTAACAAGTAGTAAAAACACCTATACAGAGTGGGAGAAAGAAAGTGTTTTGGTTGCCGCTGGTATGCTCAAATAGGAAAACTGAATTTCCTTTCTGATGTCAGTCCCTCTCACCTACACCGGTGGGAGTGACACAACCCAATAAAAGACAAGTTAGATACTTTTAACCTGGATTTTCAGTGTCTCTGTGTATCTTTTACCTAAAAGTTATGGGTCCATCCAGCTGCATCCAAGCCCTGCATTAACTAACCAAACATTTGTGATGGTTATGCCCTCTTCTGGGAAAGACCAGATACATACCAAATACTTAAACAGTGAATTTATTCTAACTATTGGCAAGCCCTCTGGACTATCAATACAGGGGGTGGCAATCTTTTCACCTAATAACTACTGATCTGTTTATTGAGATTAGCCACAACAGCATTTTTAAGAATGCCTCATGCCTGCCTAGCCAATCAAGAAACTCAAAGGGTGAGATGTGCAGTTCTGTCCACGGCTGGCCATTGGCACCAGGTAGGATAAGGAACAGTGAAATGTGGCACTGACCCTAGGCCAGGGCTTCCACAGCTCCTCACCCTCCTGGGCACCTCCTCGTCCCAGCTGCTGGAGGCTGCCCACAAAGAACTACCTAAGAGCTATAAACTTTTTCTCAAGGATTCAAGAGCAGTCTTGGAAGCAAAAATTTGTAATGTCAGGGGAAAAAAATAGACAGGAAAACACATTAGGACAGTTACCCACGGTTGGATGGATGGATGGATGGATGGATGGATGGATGGATGGATGGATGGATATAGGGCTAAACAAACTTAATCAAACCAAATAGAGCTTTGGGCAAAAAAATTGAAAGTATGAAGCAATGTAAATCTGTACATAAACATATAAAGCAGCAAGAGAAGCCAACAAAATTCCTGGCCATGTAATGCCCAGAAGAGAAACAGAACAGAACTGAAGAGAACAGAAAGAGAAGGTGAAACTAGAAGTGGACCAAAAGGTTTATAAAAAGTCTTGGGTGTTTTCCCCTCTAAACTTAACAGCAAGTTATCAAAATTTTAAGTCAGGTTCAAGCAGCTAGTTTCTTTTATACAGTAAGAGCATGGCCTTTTGTGAAAGAGAACAGAAGTGTATTCCACATATGCCAGTATGTTTAGTCACCAGAGATGCAAGTATTTCTACTTGCTGGACAGGGAAGAATTCCCTCGTATTTTAAAGCAATAATCAGGCTGACCAAATGCATTCCTTTGCATTCACGTGAGATCAGAACTCACTGGAGACAGGGGTGTAAAGACAAAGAAAGAAATACAATGTAAGATACAGCTGATTATTTTCTTACTCATTATTATTTCTTATTATTTCTTAAAAGAGAATAATAAGTTAGGTTTCAGCTGTCTTTAGGTACATATTCTCCTCCCTAAACGAATGCTTGGATAACTAAGTTTGTATATACAATATGCTAAGATTCTCTCTCTCTCCACAAGAGGGAATACTTGCTGTCAGCAGGAACAAAAATCATGCTTGGTGTTATTTAATCCTGCAAGATGCTTTCTGCGAGTGATGCTACAGAAAACACACCAGATTTTTTTTCCTTTAATTAGGATTATTAATGTGTTCTACATTTTTAAAAATCTGTCTGGTTTGCACATAGACAACAAAATTTGCCAAGCAGAGCAAACCACTGATGTGAGGGCACTCCAAGCCAGACAAGCATTCTTTCTAGTTATTACTGTCCTAAGTGTGTTTAGTTTGGAGTTTCACTCTTACCCAAACAGCAAGTCCTTCCTTAGAGACCTGAATCGATCTTTTAAAAATAAGACACGTGCACAACATTGTGTTTTGCATGTATCTGGATGACATTTAACGCTCTAGCTAAAAGCACTATAGTAATTACACTCTGAGGAAATGACAGAGCAGATGAAAAGAGCGAGGAAAGCACTTCATACATTACAGGTATGCGTGTGCACAGGAATTAAACTCTTAGCTAAGTAAAATGGTGATTACGGCCGGCAAGGCCGTATTTCAGTGCTGACCGATTCAACAAGTGTGTGAAATACTCGTTGTGCCGTGACACTCAGCGGGGACAGTCCTTCCCTGGCCCGGCCCGGCTCTGGCGTGGCTTTGGAAATTACCTAAGCTGCTCAGCGCTGGGTGAAAAGCCACGCGGGGGAGAGCCCGTTCGGGAAGGGCGCTCGCCTCGGAGACCCGGCAGGGAAAAGGGGACGGCACGAGCCTAGGATGACACCGGGGAAGCGCCGGTACCACGCCGCGAGAGTGCGCGGAGCACGGGCAGCCAACCGGGCTGGCAGCGAACAGCCCGGGCACGGCGCTTCCCGCTCTGCCCTCGCACCCTGGGCACCGAGCCCGCGGCGCAGCTCCCGCTCGGACGGCAAAGGGCACCGGCCCGGCCCCGGCCGCTCACAGCCGCACCGCACCTCCCGCAGCGGCGGCAGCCTCCCGCTCGGCCTTCGCCCTCACGCCGGGCGGGGACCCGCGACGGGTCCCGGCCCGGCCCCGCTTCCCTGCCGCCCTTTTTTTTACAGTGTCAAACCACCCCCGGGTCGCTCCCACCTCCCCCGGGCCGGGGGCGTGTCCGGCCGCGCACCCGCTCCATGCCCGGAGCACGCTCGGCCCCAGTGCGGGAGCGGGCGGCGCGCTCCCATTGGCCGCCGGGGCGGAAGGCCGGGCGGCCGCGCGCCGCTCTCACTGGCTGCGCCCCGCCCCTCCCTCCTC
>VWZS01004875.1:885830-963227 GCA_013397075.1 Rhabdornis inornatus
CCGCGCTTCCCGCGGAGTCGCTGGGGATGTGGGACACGGGGACGGGCCGCCAGCGGCGGCACGCGGTGTCCCGGGCCTATCGGGCGCGAACTCTGAGAGCCGGTGCCCTCCTCCGCGTCACCCTGGCTGCTCTCCAGGTGTCATTTATAGCAAGTCTCGGTCCGGTGCGCCGGGAAGGGGCGGCATGGGACCGGTCTCTGTGGAACTGCCCTGGGCACGCTGTTGCTGAGCAGTCAGATGGAGGTTACAAGTTCAGTTGTCAAAAAGAGTGATTCAGAGTACAAAAGTGGAAAGGTTGGGTCTGTTCAGCTGGACGCAGGTTATTTGAAGCGGGTATTCTTGCCTTTTTTAGGGATAATATAGCTGCTGTATGTAAAAATCACATCTTCAACTTCCCATAGTGGCAGATTTGGTTGTGGTGGAGTGCAGAGGGAAGGTGGCTGTAGCAAGGCCTCATTTTATCCAAATCTAAGCTATGCTGTAGAGTAATACATGGATGCTTATAAAGCTGCATAAGGAAATGCACCAACAGACATACCTGGAAATACATGTATGTCCGCGATACATGGAAAAAATTGTCGGTCTTGAAGAAGTTATTAAGTCAGAGGTGTTAGCGTGGAGCAGGGATGCTGTCTTCTGCAAGAGGCTGGGAAGCCATTGGATGTGATTTCTCCAGACAGGGAATCAATCCAGGGAGAGCCCAGATACATCTACTAAGTGGAGCAGTGTCATGGACAGAACCATTTTCAGAGAGGAACGTTGTCGTTCTTGAAGACCTCGTGGGAAGATGTTTGGCCAGCAATAGTTAAAAGGGGGTTCCTTTGCATCCCCTGCCCTGCAGCCCGGCTCCTGCTGTCCTCCAGTGTGCTTTTTGTTGTTCGTGGGGAACAGAATATGCTACAATGCAAACTGTTTGAATTAGGCCCAGATGATTATTACCTTTTTTAAGGTTCTTATTTAAGCGAGCATTTAGGGGCCTAGCTGTACCTGGGATGTTGTTTCCATGGTAATTAAATAAGATATGCCTTGGAAAAAAGGCCCAAACTTTGAACTTTGCATCTTGACAGCAGGTGTGCTGATGGGGAGGAGGAGTCTTGTACCTTGTCTGGTTTGTAGATCCACAGATGATTGCAGCCATCCCAGGCTATTGTAACTTTTACAGGATATAAATTGATAAAGGATTAGACCAGTTTTATATGAGTCTGACTAAGCCATCTTGCACTGAAATTAATGGGTGTCTTGACAGGCACAGCTTGAGTCTTTGCATCAAATAGCCCATGAATATTAGTTTATTTACCCAAGTTAAACTCCATTTGAAAAGTGCAGGTTTTTAAGACTAGTGAAGTCTTAAAAAAACCCAAGAAACCAACCCCAACACCCAACAACTTTTAATTGAGCTGAAAGCTGACTCTCTGCTGCTGTTCCAGTACTTAGAATAAAGCAGTTGAACAGAATTTAATCTTTAAGACCCACCTTGAATAGCTGAGATCTTAAAAATATATCCATTGTAGTTCAGCACAACTCTCTGAGTTCTGCTATGTGAGCATGTGGCAGAAAGTTTATAGAGTGTATTTAACCAGTCTACTTGGCAATTTTTCCCCCTGAATGGTTTCCTTTGCACTTCAGTTTTGCAAACTAAATACAAAGTAAAGAGAGTAGATGGGCATTTGAATTCAAGTCGCTTAGCTTTTCATGATCTGTCTCATTCTCCTGGAAGATATTGAAAAAATGATATAATTTTTAATTTAATTGAGTGAGCTACTTAGGAAAACCAGTGTGTTTCTGGCAGATATCTGGCAGGCTTTTTGGCCTCTTTTTCTCCTTTATGCTGTACTTGCTTACTTGTGTGTTGGCATTCGTGTGGGATTCTCCTCTGTGCTGTCTCTGAAACTGGAGAAAAAATAACTTAGCTATGGTTTATTTGTATTATTAACAGCTCATATTTCAGCTTTAAATCACCTTTATTAGGATTGCTATAATTGAATCCAGCAATAATGCAGTTTCTAATCCTGTTAGATTCAAGGCCTGTTGGAATCTGTAGAAAGATAGCCGTTTTGAGTGTAATGTTGCCAAATTGCAGACCTTCAATGCTGTCTGACACCTGAGACATGTCATCTGTGTCAGAGGGAGTGATAAACATTCACCTGATCCATTTGGGATACCCAACTTATTATGTGAATCTGAAATATTACTTTTATCTCTTCTTTGGAGTTTTGGGTTTGTTTGTTTTTTAGGTTACAATCCATGCACCTAAAACTAATAAAAATTTATCCATGTCTCATTAAGTGGCATTAATGTGCTCTTAGTTTTGCTGTGCTGTCTTTTCCTCCTGAGTTTCTAGAGGTACTTGATTGGGATTTCTTTCCCACTTTTATGACTTTTTGAAAGGACTGTTCAGACTGTTTGAGATAATGCTACACACATCTGAGCACATTCTTAGGTGTGATGCTGTTGATGACAGGATCAGCCTAGGTTTTGGGTTTTACTTCAGTCTGCAGCATTTTGTCTGATAAGATCATATTTTACATTGTAAATGAGCATACTGCTGATGATGTGTTAATAGGATGATGGAAGTGTCTGCTAATCTGAGTAAAAAGTCACTTGAGCAGTGGGAGGAACTTGATCCAGTCTCAAGTCCTGAAAGTGTGTCTTCTTGAATGAGTTCAGTTGAAATCTGGAGTGGAATAGGATTTTTTTATTGCTATAGCCAAACCCTCAACAGCTCTAGTGATGTTAATTAGGCTTAAAGTGTTAAGATTTTTTGTGAGTTTTCAAATTTCTCAGCATTTTTGAAAAGTAAGAGAGCAAAGTTGTTGTTCTGAAGAGCTCTTTGCTCACTGCTCCCTGCAACACTGCTGACACAGTCCCAGAGGAGTAGAAGCCATGGGGATCTGGGAGTTGCATGTCCTAGGCTATGCATAGGAATTATTCCCCAAAGGTGTGGGACCCTTCTTCACATGGGTGCAACTGTAGTAAAACATGAATTTATGTCAATGCCATAAATCTGTTTTATTAGCACAGCTGCCATTTCTAACACTTACACTTTTGATTTATGCTAGTGAGAAGGCTTGGTGACAAGTGTGACAGCTGCAGCAGCTTCTTGCTAGAACATTGTACCTCTGAGAGTCTGCAAGCTTTTCGTCCAGGACTCTGTCCTCCCCATTAGAATTGTGCATATGGTTTGTCCAAGTCTCACCTGTCTTTCAGACAGCATTGTAGGAATGTAAAAGTGATCCCTGGGAAAACTGATGTAAGGGCCCAGCAGCAAGAGTGGAATGCCTCTGCTTTTCCTTGCTTTGTCTTCCGTGCTCTTCTTTGCCTTGGTACATTCATGATAGGTGAGTGGTCATCCCCAAGGAGATCTGAGCTTTCACATTTTTGTTGCCAGTAAGTCTGGTGGTCTGAGAGGTGAAGGAGATCCATGGTGTGTGAGCCACCTTTTGTGTAGGTTGTATGAGGTGAAAAAATGAAGAAATGGATCTTTGTTGTTCTGTAGACTAAGCTGGTTTTCTGGTATTGGGATATTAGGAATTGTTTTTACACCTAGTGAAAAAAACGAGTTGAGTAGCTGCAGTTTAGACCAGGGGAAATTATAACCATTCTTTTGTCAGTACAATGTATGTCATATAAGGAAATGGTTTAACTGTATGTATAGTTTTTCTTGTTAAGAGACTCCTCTCTGTCAGGAATTTTTAGTGTAACCCAACTAACAGTTCTTGCAGTGCCAATCAGCTGTCTATTTTCTGCCTTTGCTTAGTCTGAAATTAGCCTTTTACATGGGCCCTGCCCACTTTTAACAGGTAAAGTTCGAATGTGACAATGTCCTCTTGGCTGGAGTGACATTTTTAGTGGAGCTTGACCATAAAATTACAGCAATATATGTACTTGCATGTGTTGTTTTCCTTAGAAAAAAAGGATTCAAACTGCAGTGGTTCCCACGTGCATTTGTAATGCCCATGCTGGTGAGGTATTCCAGAGGAAGCAGCTCTCAGTGATAGAGCTCCAGGGAGATGTGTGTATGCATCCGGCAAGCAGAGCTGATGTGAACTGCGCAGCAGAAAGCAGGGATTGACTCTGTACCCATGAGTGGTGTCACCCCAGAAAAACAGGTCTGGAATTGAGTCACAGTTCTCAGCATTCCTTGCTGTTTTACAAATAGCTACTCTTGTGACAACTTCCCAGCAGATCTGCCAAAGAAAATCGTGTGCAAGTTATCCTTTACCTTATCTGACATAAAAAGCACAGATAGAAGCAGTTTGCACAGTTGGGATCCTTATAAAGAATGGTCTAACAAGGCTCCATATGAACAGATTTTTACTGTTCTTAATTTTGTTAAAAAGGTTAAAAATTTCAGAGTTCTGAGTATTTTAGGATTCCTCTCCGGTTTTCCTTGCGTATTCTGTATTTATTGCTATTGCATCATTCTTTGTTTTTCCCTCAAGTGACCATTACTGGTTAGGGTAGACTAATTTTGATGAACACTCAAACTGTGCAAACTGTAGTGAGGATGGTTGTTTTCAGTTACACCAGGAGAGCATGTGGTGGGTGAGGCAGGCAAAAGATGGGTGTGTTCTCACAAATAAGGCAGTTTTGTGTTGCTTCTGGAGCTTGAGTCTCATCCTGCCTCTGCCATAAAGCTTCTTCCTGCTCAGGCCATGTGTACAGGCTCCCCAAGGGATCTCTGGCTTGAAGCAGAAACAGGGACTGCAGGCAGGGAGAGTTTCCCACATGCTGTGTGGTCACAGAGGGCTCTACTCCCTGGTATATTGTGCTGTGAAAGCTCAAGTTACATTCTTGATGCACTCAATTCCCAGCTTGGTTCTCTATGTGGAACTTAGGAAGTGGATTCTCTATAGAGTTAACTGCTGAAACAGAACCCCCTCATGCGTGGATACAGCTGCCAGTGTGTACACCATGAAAAAAACGGATACATAGTGGTAAAGGTCTGTTAAGGCTTAACCAAAGCTTTTGGGTTTTTTTAAACTGTGACTAGCCACTCAATAGAGTAAGCAGGGTTGGGGGCTTGGCAAGAAGCACAGTATGACTTTACGCCTGTGATTTTATGTGCCAAGACAAACCGATTGACAGTTTCAAAAGTAACTGTGCTACTTTTGTTTTGCGGTGTTGGTAAGTCTTACAGTCCTGAGACAGAATACTTAAGATATTCAAACCTAGACACTTCATGCTGTTAAAGAGCATTTAGGAGTCCTCCAATGACTTTGTTAAAACTACTTTTCTTAGTGGTGCAGTTGGTCTGCATATTTGCATTTTAGTTGAAATACTGAAACAGTAAATGTGAGATGAATGGGAACTAATGCCCTTAAGTGTAAGTATTACCTCAAAACAGGGGGAGGGAGAAGCCTGAAAAATATTTGCTGGAAAAATTAGAATTAAAATGTAACCTAATTCTCTGTTATTGGAATTAAGTGATGCTTGGTAAGTTTTCCTGCTGCATAAAAGATGTTCTGTTTCTTAACAACGCTGTGTAAGCTAGGCTACTGATGCAGTTCCACAGTGACAAGTCTTTGTCACCGAGCTGTTCTGACCACTTCACTTCCCTGGACAGGACCTTACTGTTCAGACCTTCCCAGCAATTCAAAGAGGAACTTGAGCTATTCCAGAACCAAGACCTCCAGCTACAATCTGTTCTGATTCCAATGGAGAAAGCCTACTCTTAAGAGCAGCGGCTGCTTCTTCAGAGGCACCGATGGCATTCTATTGTAATTTATGGCAAAAGGATGGGTGTGCAGCCAAATGTTTTTGCTAGCTGTACCTTTTATTTTTTTCTCCATTGTGTCTGTTTGATGTATTCAACAACAGGAGTCCAGTATTGCACTCAGAAATAATGCTCTCAGGTGAAGAGAACAGTAAGCTACTGCAACTGTAGTTGCATTTGTAGCCAGAATGTAGTTATCATGGCTTGTTAATAATGCTCCAGGAGCTTTTAACAGAATCTTTAGGTTCCATTCCTTATTCAATATACTGGACTAAAGTGAATTTGAAACAGGTGATAAAACAGCAGTTTCTGAAAATACATTTAGAAAAATAAGTTGCTAGGAAAAAAAAAAAAAATCTGTTCATCCTCTCAAGAGTAAGTAACACTCTGTGGACTTGGAATAGATTAAGAATAAAAAAGAAGAAATTTTTACCTTAGAGGATAATTAAGACATCTTACCCTATGCTCACTCCTTGCAACTTACACTGATGAAAATCAAATAGCATGATAAGGTGGTCAGAAAAATTCCATCAATCTTTCTTTAGTTTACCGCTTTGCTACAGGTCCCTGTGACCTCTGGGATCAACTAATTCCCCTTCTCTATGAATACTAAGTGTAAAAAAAATATTGTAAATAGTACTACACCTCAATAAACGTATTCCCATACAAGTATATTCACACCACTTTCTGATGGGATGGAACCTAACATTAAATATATCTGCCACATATAATAAAATCATGTCAGGAGAACAAATAGGAATGCCATCTCCAAGCTTGGGACAATGTTGCAGCTCTCCAAGAGTGAGCGGGTAAACATGAGGGAACACATAGTCAATCAAAAATACACAAAGTAGCAAAGTATTCAGCATCATTTTAACTGCTCGGGGAGAAAGCAGTAGAGTCTTTCACCAAACAGAGTCAGCAGATGAGATTCATCCATAGGTTAAGCCCTCTCTAACATTACTGGTACAGTGGTGGGGAATAATGTTCACAGATTGATTTAAATTTTTTTTTATTTGAGTAGAAGATTTAGAGATTTATCAAGAGACACAACTTCATGATTCTCCAGAAGCATATTTTCCAAGGAATTTTCCAAGTCTTGTGTTCTCTATTGATTTGTCTGTTTTCTTCTTCCTGAGTTTGTTCTGTCATCAGAAAACTACCCTTGCAAGTTCAAACAGAACCTGTGGAACAGCAAACACACTGGTATGAATTTTAATTTTATTTAAAAATCTTTAAACCTATTTACACTATAAATCAAATAATCTGAAAAGTACCTGTACCTGCAATTTGAAAGTTGCAAAGAACAAATACTAATCCCCATGTGCATCACATTAATACAGTAATCTTAATTCTCAAATTATGAAGTATAGAAATTGCACTTGTTATTATGTTCTTAATATTGAGAAAAAGCCCCACCAACCTCTATGGTGATTAGTATTACTATCATCCACTCAAGGCGCAGTGCATGCTTTTCATTCAGGTGATTTCGCATTAGGTCTGTCAGCTCCATGCAGTGCTGGAGCTTTTCATTCATTACCTGCAAGCAATTACAAACATCACAAATCTGGACTCCAGAAAAGGGATCAGATCACTAAATAGGGAAACACACTCCACAGAACTAGAAAGGGGTTAACACCTCTGCAAAATACAACAGAAAATTATTAGAACAGAAAATTCTGTAAGACAACATGCACAAGCAACAGAAGCTTCAGTATAAATGAACCTGTTATTTCAATAGGTTCCTCAAAAGAATATAAATTTAGATATGCATCTACAGGTATTGAAACATTTCTGGGTGCTACCTACTCATGAAAACAGTCACAAGCAAAAGAAGATACAACTTTCTGGAATGCCTCAAAATTAAATATGTATGATTGCTTTATCACCAGGAGAGGTAGTTTTCTTGCTTCTTATTCTGGTTTAGCATTAAACATTATGTCACCCTTCAAGAACTGATGTGAATGATCATGTCAGTAAGAAGAATCCACTTCCCAGTTCTAACTATTTAAAGCCTAATTTAGTGGCTTAGGAAGTAAACCATTCATGTGAGGCAGGTTAACCTAAACCAGGGAAAGGTATGAGTGGGCTAATAACAGCTGGAAGAGAGGAGAGTGTATAATACCTTATTATTTATTCCCTTTCTGCAATTAAAGCACATTAATGGAGCAATTTGTGGCCCTGCTGAGCCAAAGACAATTGATCTGAACATGGAAGATTCTCACAACAATAAGACACTCACCTTAACTCTGCGATTAATATTGAGAAACTGGCAAGTCTTGTCATAAAGCTCTTCTAGTTTTTCTCTATCCCAGTAGAAATCTGGTGTTATTAGCAGGTCTGAGCTCAGATTTATACGGTGTCTAAAAAGAATGGGTACTACTGTAGTTCATGCTTCCTCTTGATGAATATAGGAGCAAATATTTACATGCAGTTAAATGAAATAAGAAAATTTTCCTGTACTTCTACATAGAACATGAAAAGAATCTCTTTTCATAGTAAAAATAAAATTGGAATGATTATTTAAAATTGTTCACATCTCCTGAAACTTTTCTGGGAATACTCTATTGTGGAACTGTTTTGAACATAAATGACTTTTGCCTTATGCCAACACTGCTTCCTCAGCCTGTTGCCTGCCTTAATTTTTGATACCTGTAGAGAGGTCCCTGGCTATGCTGGCAGCTCACTGAAGCAGTACACAAAATAACAATACAGAACCCCTAAATGTGACTGGTACTGCATGCTGGATGTGTGAGCACAGCACAGCCCTCAGAATCAGGCTATGGCCTAACCATCAGAAAGGCTAAAAGCTTAAAATCTGCCTTCAACATATTGCTAACATAAACCTTTGCATACTTGGAACATCGTTGTTGATTACTGATCAGTCCTTCAAGTACCCCAGCATTTAAAATCGGAACTGTTTTTTAATTTTACCATGGAGATTTTGGTGGGATTTTTTTTCCCTTTTTTTTTTTTTTTACAGTGTAATGGTCTGTATTGTCAAAGGCCCAATTTCACTTGATGGAGGAAAAAAACATTAAATCCAATAAATTAGCAGTGGTTTCTGAGTAAGTCAAGGGACGAACAGAACTCACAAAAGATTTTTACCAACTCTAGACTGTAGTTAACAGTTCTACCTACCCACCTTTTTCCTGGTATCCTTTACATGCTGTAGTATCTACTGTAATTACTAGTTAAGAGACATGTTGCTGGACTCAGGAAGGGAAAAGGGTGTGGTATTTGGTCATTTATGATCTACTGCCCGCTTAATGCCTGCAGTAGAAACGCCCATGTGAGTGGTGAGCCAGTGGGTCCCCTTACTAATGTAAATAGCACAGAGACTCCAGTCAAAAGAAGGAATTCTCCCACCCCATCTCACCCTACTCTCTTTAGTGTGTGTTCTGCTCTTTGTATCATGCACAATGTAATTTTTACATTCTGTGTAATACAGTGTCTTGGGTGTAACCAAAAAAGTTACCTTAGTGCGAAGAGTTCTCCAATTTTCTGCATCACATCTGCATGAGAGAGTTTTACCTTCCTTCGTGACTTTAGAATCTGAAAAGTAGGAAGTTCTTCACTGCTTGATCAAGTAACATGTACTAGTAGTTAAGAAGTCCAGAGTTTTACAGCCTAAAGTATCTTAGAATGCATACTGTACTTACTAACATTTCAGTTTTGTTTGCTTAGTGCCTTGCTTCTCTAGCTTTCTAAGAATATCACCGTGCAACTGGTTCATCCAGGCTTCTCAATAAATCACTGAGTACGTCATCAGTAGCTACAGAAATACTGGGGCATTTTCTATAAATGATTTCCTGAACAAGAGATCATTTGTATTTCCTTCCTGCTGTTTTTATTTTAAAGCCATGACAGTATTCTTTTTACTTTGTCACTCCTTAGCCTTTTTACAGACTTTCTCCTTATAACAATCAATGCATTACTATGTATTTCCTTCATATAAAAGTAATAAATCCAATGTTTTCTCTTTGAACCCTACAAATCTCATTTTTATATACAACATCATATGAGCTTTGTACTGTAATTAAGTCTCATGAAAAACTTAAAAGTAATTCAGTCAAACTCTTCATTATATTCAAGTCAAAGCACATTATTTTCAGCCCAAGTAAGCACACACTGTATTTGGCCAGGTTTTTAAATGCTGCTTGCCCTGTTACACCTACATTTCACCAGCAAGTGACAGTGGCACAACATGGGAAACATTATTACAATGCAGAACCCCACTCCCAGCCCTTTAAAGGCTGATGATTTCTTGTCCGACCACTCTGCAGGTGTTCTGAGCTTCTCTACACCGATGGATTTGCCATCAAATGTGTTGAACATTCAGTTGCTTTTTTCCAATCCTCAGCTATATCTGGACTGATCTTTTACAAAACAGAGGAGAAAAGGAGGGGAGAATTACAAACAAGACCTCACCTCAGGAATTGACTGGATAGATTCCACAAAGTTATCCAGTAATGATTCCCAAATAGCCAGCTTTACTGCAACAGAGAGATGACAAAGCGGAACACTGTGAGAGGTACATATGCTTTCAAGTAATTGTAATCTTAAATCTGCCAACAGGGCTGCTTCAGGACATGTTGATGCTTACAGACATTATTTGCAGCAAGTTACAGTTTGTACTATACAATCACTGTTCATGTACCAGTGGACAGATCTGGGCTGGGCACTGACACAGCTCTGCACATAGAACCAACTTCACCATGAGCACAGCATTCTTCTCCAAGTGATCAGTTCAGATCCTGGAGAATTTTTGCTTCAGCTCCTAAGTTGTGTGTCCAAGTGCTCTACTGGATGTGTGAGCCCTCTGCAAGTTTCATTTCAAGGAGGCTGGAGACCATGAGATATGCTGGCATCAGGCTGACTTCATGTGGTACCCCAAGAGCCTTCAGTGCATTTCTAGTGTCCTGCACAGCTCTCACTCTCCATTTGTGTAGTACTGATGAACTGTGCTCCAACCACAGAGAGCAGCTTGTATAGACACACCACCTGCTCCTGTTGAAGCTCAATTCAAACTTGAGCAATCTCCCGTTTTGTTTTTAGGTGAGTGTACTGTTACTGAAGATACTAACTTCTATTCTATGGAAGCTTGAGTTCAGCACTGGCATTGATAACACAAATTCTGCTACGCCTCAGCCTGAACCTAGAAAAATGTTTCTACAAGATGACAATATAACTTGAGCCTCATTCTTTAGTCCACAGATTCCCAGACAAGAATGAAGTAGCAACAGATCAAAAATTAACCCCATTAAACCAGAAAAAATTAATCAGGGAAGATTTAATTGTCAAAATGAACTCTTCTGTGGTAGTAATCGGTAGTATCATCTGGTTAGGACACTGCCAGTAAACCCAATGCTGACCATTTTGCACGCTCATCTTTTGAATACAGAGGCCTAATCCAAGTCACTGACTTAAATGACTTTAAATTTAGCCCCTGGAAAAAAAACCAACCAGCCAGTAAGCATTTCATCTGTCACCCATTATTTGACAGAGGTTGGTTTCTGCTGTTCATAAATTTGACTAGGGCCTGTACTTGCATCCTTTATTTTTACTGAACATTATCTCCTGGGAATATATCCCTTGCTCCCTTTTAGGAGGCACTACTCGTCCATACAGTGGTTTTATAAGTAAGAAAACTATAGAGAACAATAGGCTTTTTTCTCAACAGCTCTTCCTTCAACAGTCAGAAACCATTTAGTTACAGTGCATTCCTTGATCAAATGGTGTAGCACTTCAAAAATGTGCATTCTGTTTCTCTCCTGTGTGAAGGTGTACTTCCCCAAAATACCACTGGAATCCTGGCATTTACCCTAAAGGCAGTAGAGGGGGACAGACCAGACTTCCCTTAAAGGCCTTTTCGAGGACATCCTTACTGCTGCTAGTTCCTAACTCCTACTTCCCACATCATTCAAGGTCTGAAGCAGCAGACAGGTGTTATGTGCTCAAGCAGCAGCACAACTGGTGAGCCTGACTTCTTCACAGTGCCTCCCACTGACTGCTACCACGGCTAATAAGCCTGCAAAACATCTGTGCCTCTGGTCCACATGTGTTACTGCCACACCTCCCCAGCTGGGAATAGCTACCCTGCATCACTTCTTTAGCTTTTTCTGTCAGAGGAAATGATGTCAGTATGAACTAATTACCCGAGATTACTGAGAGGTTTCTAATACTGAACTCTACACTCATTGTTATCCTAGGATAGTTCTCAAGGGTGGGGAACAGGATGCTCAGTAGAATGTGTATCTGTTGCAAAGCATGTTTGTTAATGTGCTTTGTTCAGCTTTAAAATGGTTTACATTGAATAAGGCAATTCCATTTTACAGAAAACATGGTAAAAGCATTGAAAACAAATCCTCTCAATCTGAAGCACGATCACACTTTACACAGTTTGTCTAAACCAGATACCAAGTCTTTTCCAGCACGCTTACAAGTCCCACTTACAACACTTGACAAAATCTGTAGCATATACTACATAGTAAAACAATATTAACTTACCAGAAAGACAAAGAGCATTTGAAAAGGCAAACTTTTGCAGAACAACTTCATCACTATCCAGCTCAGAATTTAACAAGATTTGTCCTTTATGGAGCTTTGACTGACCTCTGTTAAAACAAGATTGAAGCATCTTCATTGACTGAACCACCAGCATAGGAACATTAAAGAATAATCGACAAGGCAAGAAAGGCTGGTTGTTTATTTAGATAAGGCTTGCCATATCTGTGTGGGTATCATCCCCATCCTTGCATTTCACTCATGTTCAGCCTGATGATATTCACAACAAATCACTGAAAATTAGTTCCTCAGTCTAAGACAAATATTATGGCCAAATTTTCTAGGTGCAAATGCAAGTGCAGCAAGCTGTGATGGTAATTATAGCATTACTGCATACACACAGATTATTCAAAGTAAGCAGGCTGCTGGCCTCTCTCCTGTTCATTAGCTCCTCTGTTATTTTCTGTTTTCATTTTCCACTGTCACTCTTATCAACCTTACTTCCTCCCCACTATGATGTTACTTTCCCTAAAACCTCTATTGCATAAGGGGCACGGAGCAAAGAAAAGGGGACAAAAGACTTGCTCTATTTTTCATGCCAATCTCACTATGAAACATGCATAAGCAAAATGGAGCATGTCAAGAATCACAAATTACACAGTTAAATAGTACATGCAGTTTTCAAATGGTCAAGAAAAAAAGAAACACCTATCTCCATACCAGGTTACCTTAAATAAGGTAACCTCAATCATTCAGTTTCTAGTATTAACAGTGTCCTGTCTAGGGGTTGCTTTTTGGTGCTTTTGGAAAATCACAGGTAATTTATATAATCATTTTCATTGTGAAATATTTCTGTAGAGGTAATTTTCTTTCCATGATGAAAAAAACATTATTTAACAAGCAAAGATAACATGACAAGTTTATCACTACATAATAATTAAGTTGTAACTTTCCTAGGAAATAAAGTATATGCAGAAATTACGTCTTTGTTTATGAACCTCAAGGATACACAGAGAAAGCTTATAGAGAGCATCCTCTTCAAAATCAGATTCCTCTCAATAATGCTCATTAGTTTTTTTGCTGTGACACACATAGGTTCTGTTCGGGATTGCTGTTGTGTGGGCAGGAAGCTTCTTATTTACAAGATCTATTGTATAAACAAATCACAAAGGCCACTACCTGCAAGTTTACCAAGACAGAAACATGCGTCAACTCAGATTTACTGTTTTCTTTCTTTATTTTACTGATTTGGAAAAAAAAGTAAGGACAAGTATATTTTTACTAGCTGAATTACATTTGCTTGAATTTGGTTTAGGTGCTTGAATTTTGGTTTAGCTCTTATATACAGAATGCCTGAAGATACTTACTCTCCTATTCTATAGTTCAGCTCTTCATTCTCCCAATGGACCAGTGCAACCTCATATGGCTGAATTTCATGCTGCTCTAGCACTCGCATGATATTCTTCATCTAAGAAGGAGACAATTTCAGCAATAGTTACCATGCAGTTAATTATCACTCTGCAAAGAACTTGCATAGGGCAGGCTGATGAATGCAACCTTCACGCTGAAGTTATTTACCTAACGATGAAGAGGTGCGCTAAATAATGAAGTTATTAACACAGTTTACTTCTGAAACTAGTTGTGGTTTGAGAAGAATTTGTAGCTATGAACAACTGCAATGAATCTGAGAAAACTGAAATGTCATTTTATATGTGCACACATAGAATAGGGTAAGGATTAACCACAGCAGCAGTAAGGACAACATGGATCTACTCAGTATTATAACAATGAGCTGTACTAGATTTTGGCGATATCTGAGTGTAGGAATAATCTTTATGAGAAGTACATCAGGTGGTTGTTTCTGATAAAATTACTAGCTTGGTGCTAAATCAGCAGTTTTGTGTTTGATTGCTGCTGAAATCAGTAGTCTTGTTTCACCTCCCAGAGGTCAGTTATATTACAGAAACCCTTTACCGCTACAAAAATCTGGAAAAATTGTTTCAGCTGCCACATTCATCCCTGTAAATAGTTAAATGTGCAATTTTACTTGCAGAAGTAATCTCACTGCTCCTTTATTCTCCAGCACACTAAAACCTGATGCAGGAAGAAAGAGCCCTTTTCTCTCACAAAACTTTATCCTCTGACACTTGACTTAGGATGTCTCATTGTTCCTTTTTATATGCTACAAGCTCCCTCTCAAAAAAATCATCTGCAATTAGAACAAATTCTGAATTAAAAAAAGCAATCACCTAAAAGTTTTTAAAAGGCATTTAACTACACAACAGCCAATAGAAAAACAAACCACAAAACCACAATACAGTTTTGATGCCTAAATTCTTTAGAGTTCAATCTTCTAAGTCATACTTTAAAAGCACTCTCTTTTTAAAATAAAAGATCACAGTTAATCTCTTAGCACAAAACTGTACCCCATAAATTTTTCATAAAGCACATTCTCCATGTTAAGCACTCTAAAAAAATCTGTTGGATCACCTGCAAGAGGGATTTTCTTCGCACTGCAGGCTTGTTCATTGCTTTCAAGAACTGCGGTGATACTATCTATGTAACACAGTAACATTTTTCAATTAAAAAAACTCCTCAACCCTACAGCTGAAACTGCTCCTTTCATAATCCTGAATTCAGTATTAGCATGACTAAGACTTGCCATATAATTCAAGTCTTGTGATAAAAAAGGGTATGAAAACATAGGAAGCGTCTGCTCTGAGGCCAGTCACCTCAGCCAAACAGCAGCATCCAGGGACGGTTCAGCAGTGCAAACCTCACATTGCTTCTAGGCCCAGCCTAATTTTAGAGAAGGGACTAGCTGTGACACAGTAAAATTAATTAGAAGAGATGTTCTGGAGTCACTAGCTGCAAACTCTTGCTATTACAGGCACTTACGTCACACAACTGCCTTTTAAAAAAACCTCAAAGCTGGTTTTTCTTTTTGCCCTTGCTATTTTGGGAAGGAAGCTGCTGTACAAGCTTCCTACTCAGGTATTTGAAACTGCTACTTTGTATTTTAAATTTCTTTTTTGATGAGTCTGTATTTGTTACTTCTCCTGTTAAGTGTCTGGTAATTTGAAATAGTTCTTTTTCTCCTACTAGTCATTCTGGGATACTTTTGTCCATTTGCACTGATACTCTATATTCTGTTTTACTGAATTACTTTCAGTTTCTGTTCTACAGACCAGTTTGGGGTTTTTCACCTTTTGTTTCAGTTCGTTAAAGCACGTCCATAAAAATACTTTCTCTATTTGAGCAAGTCGTTTGGCAGTTAAAGCTTTGACTGTGATTTCAATAAGCAGAAAGAGGAATTCTTCCTCCTTTTTCATAAATAAAGCTACCAAGGGACCAACTACTGATACTAGTATTGACCAGGAAAACAAGATATCAAATTTTCAAAGGTATTTAAGCATGTAAAACAAAAAGAGAACTTTCAGAGTACTCCAGGGGCTGAGTTCCAACTCAAAGATCATCAGGAGTTAAGTCAGCCGGTCTTCAGTAATTCTTGTTAGTCAGTAGTATAGTTACAGCCATAGCATCCTAAGTGTGCTACAGGCAAGGTTTGAAGGGAAAACTGGTATCTTTTTGTAGGACACCTGATACACTGACATCCCCCAAAACAGACAGGAAATCAGAAACATTCCAGTTCTGAAACAG
Source organism: Rhabdornis inornatus (assembly GCA_013397075.1). NCBI lineage: Eukaryota > Metazoa > Chordata > Aves > Passeriformes > Rhabdornithidae > Rhabdornis > Rhabdornis inornatus. The sequence continues at coordinate 901,714 of VWZS01004875.1, forward strand.
AAAAAGTGAACTTGAATCTAGAAATTTATCAGATACAGAAACAACTGCTGTGTTTTCATTTACCCTAATGAAAATCCTCCTGTGAACTTCTATGCATGTCAGTATCATCTAGTTAGTGCACCATTTAATGTCACATACTCTGTCTACAGATAAGGTCAATACTTTTTGTATCTAGAATCTACTTTAACCACAATAATAAAAATACATTTATAAATATATTCATTAAAATAGATATGCCTCTGGCATACCCTTCTAGGTCAGCAAAGATCATCAAAATACAGTATGTCAGCAAAATATTTAATAATTATACCAATCAATAAAAAACTTCCTTCTGGAAAACTGCTGGCTGGTAAAAACATGGAACAGTATTAAAGAGTTGCTTATAATTATATTTTCTCTTTCAAACTTACACAAACATAAGTCTTTAATAGTTTTGACTTAAAATGGAATAGAATAGAATGATCCTTTTCTTCTAACGTATTTTCTGTTACATTAGTGCTTGTCAAATAATCATTCACAGGTAGATTTTTCTGATGTACTTTTTCAGGATGTAGAGCTACAAAAATTTTCTTTTTATCAGTTTCACTAGATTAAGGTTTCACATTTTTGTTTTAAGTAGAAGAGTTTCAAAGGTGATTTATCAGCAGCCCACACACTTGAGGGCAGTAGCGGGCAAGAACCTGCATTCATTGGAGAAGGATCAATCAGTTTTTTTCCTTCATAGAAAGATCAATCTCCCAATCTCTAAACAAACCTCTGGCATGCTGAGCTTTGTGAGACTGACAAAACACCTGCTTACGCAGTTTTAACCAACTTTCACTTTACTTACACTTTTTTCTTCCACATTCCAAAATACAACAGCCCCTTCCCTGTGAATTCAAGGAAAAACTGAGTGTAATCATACTGTTTTAAATGTATTTTAATGGAATACTCAAATTGTACAGTGGCAATTTTTGTCACTGTGAATCAAGAAACTTAAAACTATCGTCATAGAAATTACATACTAGTTGCTTTTTAACCACATTTCAATGAAAAACCATGAGAAGGTGTTTTATAACCATTTAAATAATTCTGATTTTTTTTAATCATTCTGACTGGACAGTTATTCCTTGAGTTTCATGAGGTAATATGATAAAATGATCTAGCAAGCTGCATGACTACCTTCACACTATTACTATTAATGACATTATGTTTTGAGCATGATTTATAGCTTACCTGAAGAAAAAAATCATGCCAGGATCATCTTCTTTTGCAGATTTCTCAGTACTGACCACTAAAACATTTGCCGCATCTGGTTTGAAATAAGTGAAAAAATTGTATAATTAGTCAAACTTCTAAACATGACAGCTGATAGCTGTAAGCATGTAATTCAACTTGCATACTAACACATCAGCCAGTACCACATTTTATTTTTCTGATCAAAATGCTTGCCAGGGACCAACTACAATATCAAACTATACTGCTTCTCTGAACTGTCACACTCTAGACTGACTGGGCCTCTACTGGGGACTTCATCATAATCTTCAGTTAATGAAAGGTAGCAGCCTTGAAGAAAAAAAGACTTAGGAGAAAACTGATGCAGACATTGTAAGTACCTAGAAACAGAACACAGAAGTGGACATGCAATGTGAGACAACTGTGCACAGCTGCAGGGAAATTACCATTCAAATCTACTTGCCCGGAAGATCTTCTTTTCTATACACTAAGGGAGTAATTCTGCACTGAAATTGTGCTGACTTTGCTTTGCCAGTTGGAAACTTAAAAGAGTGTACCCCCAAGACAGGAGAGCCTACACCTGCATTTCCCTGCACATTGGAAGTGTGCTTTTGAAACAAATCTGAAGCCAGAGCTAGTCCAAGTAGAATACCCTCAAACTTACACAATGTGGTTGCGGGGTTCTCAAAACAGGGGTTTGATTTTTCTTCTACAGATCTTCTCCACTGCGCCACTCACAAAAACAGATAGAGTTTTTAGAAGTCCTGATACAGTTTCAAACCAGCATGACTACTTTTGTTGCAGTACTACTAGAAGCTAGACCAGAAAAGCCCTCTACTTCTATTGAAAGTGAGACTTCATGAAGATTTTGCAGGGCCTAACAGCTAAGCCTTAAAAATTTAAATGCCTTTGCAGGAAAATCACAAATCAAGTGACAGGGTATCAAATGTTGTTACTTCTGCCTGCGTACAAATTCTACCTTCCGCTCTACTGCTCAGGCCATAGAGGCCAGGTAGACTGAGCCAGTGGAGAGAGATGACCAAGTAGCAGATACATTTTTGCTAATATCTGAATTGGGACCAGATGATTGGTCTAAACGAGTCCTTAAATACTTTTCTTCCACTTTCTATTCCAGTTCAGAAACATACCCTTGAATGAATAACTAGAACAGTTTTAGGTGTGAAGTTTGAGTTCATTATGGAAATAATATTTGTCTATATCTTCTCATTTGCCTTTTCAAATACCAGCCATATCTTTATTTATCCACTCCAGCCAAAATACACACAACTGAAGAGAATTTGGTCTACTTTAAGTGGAGGTGCAAGATCTGCCTCTAAAATGTTTTTAAAGAGGTCAAAACCAAGCATAATGCTTTGGAAAACACTACAAAGCAACAAACACACGGTATTTTAGATTTCTCTTTCTATAGTATTTCACACTATTTTAGATTTCTATGTGGTACTGTTTTTAAAAATTATTTTCCCAGATTCAGTGTTTGGCTTGGTAACCAACCACTGCTACGTGCACATGCCAACCATCACAACACTTCAGATCTGCTAGCACAATCCAATATCCTTTCATCACTACTTCCTCCAATATCTTTTCATCATTACTTCCTCAAAACCTTTGATAAACAGTGCTTATAATTATGAGTCAAAAACATCATGAAGAAATAAAATGAACTGGAAAACCGACACTCCCAGGGTAAAACAATATAAACACTAACATTTAATTCAAGGTCATGCTGGGGTTGTACAAAGTTTCTATCCCAAAGCTGTGGAACCAGGGTTAGTTTTAATACAAAGAAACTACAAAGGAACATGAAGCCTATATTTTAGTGGGTATTGTCTTTCATGTTCATCTTTCTGAACAAGACAATCATTAGTAAATCTCGTGCTTCAAAGAGACACACTGGAGTATTACTGCACTTAGATTCTTATTTGAGAGTCAGCCAGGCTTTTGATAAATCCTACTGAAATGCCCATGAACTCACTAACTGCCTGGTCCTTCTCCTAGCTTCATATAACCTGTTCTTTCAAAGGAAGAAGAAAAGGCATTCTACTACTAACATATGAAAATCACAGCTGTTCCAGGGCATAAGGTTCCTTAAGCTATAATAAGATCTATTTGTTTTTCTTTTGTAGTATACTGCAGCTATTTCCAATCCATACTTTCCCAAGTGTTCAGAGATACTTTATATGGAAACCAGAAAAAAGTAGTTTGCTGAAGCCTACCTAAGTGAAGCATTCAACAATTGCTAGGATATACCTGGCCCAATAAAGAAGTATCAACAGCATTTTCTTTACCAGAACTAAATATTTATGTGTGTATCTTTTCCATTTCACTTAGTCAACAAGATTCTCTCTTGCATGTCTTCCTCTCCACCTCTGTGATTTACATTAATAGAAATCTGGGTACAGAAAGAAGATGCAACACTTCAAATTACAAATTTTTTTGACAGCTGATGTACCGCACTACCTCACTACTGAAAGATTAATTAAAATAAAACATTCAAAAACTAACACTCAGTTAGTGAATGTCTATAGAAATTCTCTGTATCAGTCAATTTCCAAAGTTACTTCTCATGCATGCATGTAATTTTTCTATACTTCTAGTGTAATTGTAATGTTGGGAAAAATTATCAGAGTGCAAGAGCTGCTCATATTGCTATTCTGAAAGGTTTTGTTGTGGGGATTTTTAGGCAAATAGAACCTTTAGGCAAAGCACTAATTTTGCAAGCAGTATGATATATTCCAGGATATTATCAGAGTAAGAATACATGAAGTTATAAAAATTATATCCCTCACCCATATTTTATTTCCCACGATATAACAATGCATTTAGTATGTTTCAAAAATCTACCTCTAGGCAAACTTGTTATTTCAACATATCCATGTGAAGTCAGGTCATGACACAGATTACCAAGATGATATTCATCTGCTGTTGCAAAGGCTGTGCACTGCATCAGATTCTGTGCCAAAGGAATAGAGATTTGAGTTAGGGCAAGGCTGAAGCAAGATGATAATAAGACAACTGTTTGCTTCAAATCTGTTAAGAGAGTGACAATTTTAATTTATGCACTGTTCTGTGGTATCATTGCTTGATGTCCACCTGGTGTACATATACTAACAAGAGTACTTGCTCCTTGTTAAGAGGGAAAGCAAATCACACACTGAGAATAAGTCAGGTGGCATGAGTGAAGTCACAACAGAAAACTCTGTGACAGAGCCACAAAGACAACCCTTCTTCCCTGAATGCCAATCAAATACACGAACGGTAGACCTGCACTTGCTGCTGCTCTCCCATCCCATGGCTTATGACATTCTTGCCTGACCACTGAAACCAGAAGCAAGACACCCCTGACAGCAGTTTTAACATCCATGTTTTAAAGATAAATGGAGTTTGGCTATCCCAGACTGTTTATCAAGCAGAAGCTCCAACCACAAACATTGTGTTCTGCCATGCACCAAGCTACTGCCAGGGCTGAGCCACTACAGCACAGAAAGTCACTGACCTTCCTTCCCGGCCAGCTGCAGGTGCTGCACATCGACAGCGTCCCTCCCCCGCCCTGAGCCGCATCCTGCACTAGAGCAGCACAGTCTCCACTGACACCACAGTCGAACAGTACACTATGGCCAGTTTGTCCCAATATCCCACAATCTTAAACAACTAAAATGTCATATTCAAAGAAATAACTGGAAAAATGACTGACTTGTAAGGAGCTGTGAGATCTTCTTGGTTAATCAAACAAGTCACAATAAACTGATTTGCAAATTCTGCTACTCATTTGAAGTGTATTTCTTTGTTCTGATACCATCCAGGACCTACGAAACCGTTTTTGAGTACAATGTAGTGGAAACTATCCAGAAAGCAGTGTCTCACTATGGATCAGTCACTTCCCAGCTTTTTGTAACTAATACAAATGGGAATGTAACTAACAACAAATGAACAAAAGAACTGTGCTCATCTGTAGGCATTTAGGCCCACAATACACTTCAACCTAAAATCCAAGTTACATTCTTGCAGCACTCCTACACTGTCAAATAGCAAGGCTTCAAGAGGGGTTCTGCTCCCTTCGGGGGGCCTGTCACCAATCATTAGAACCACCACCTCACATTTGAACTTTTCTTTTTTAATGTCAGCATTCTACTATCACATCCAAAGCTTTGCTTACCTATCATCTTAACTCAACAACCACTAGCAGAAAATAAGCTTTCAAAGTAATTATCATATTCAGAGAGCAATTTTGTAGGCATATTCCACAACTGTGCTAGAAGGCTAAATTAACAGTGGAACAGAACTGTGTTATCAGTTCCCTTGAAGTATCAAGTTTTATTATCACAATTTCAACTGTGTAAATCCATTCTCAATCGCTAAATCACCAGTGCCAATTATACTGAATCTGAAAACTCTTCCAAAAAGTTCTGGTTATTTTAAGTACACATACTCTGCCGTGAAACTCTTCTGTCAAGTGTTAAGGGAGCAAATTCTCATCTTGTAGTTACTATACAATCTGAAAATCTCTATCCTGCTCTGTGCTTCCCACAGTTTATTACTTGGGTTATTCTTCATTTCAAGGCAAATGCACTACAGGATTGACTTTCTCTTACAGCTGCAATTTTAGTTTAAATGGCTACATTTCTCATTTAGTTAAAAACAGAGGTTTTCTGTTAAGCTACATGCCTGAAATAGCATTTTGGGTATGAACTACTTTTGGGTTTGGGGATTTTTTTTTTTTTTTTTTGTTACAATGTACTGTTTCACTTACATATTTACAAAAATCTTGTTTGATAGAGAACACTCGGCCTAGGCATAATTTGATTAAAACACCTAAAATACACCCATGGGTACTGGTGGAGATACAGGCAAAAAACCTACTCTAATCAGTGACTCAGCTAATCTTAAAATAGATGTGTTAAATGGCTGATCAACCTTAATGTTTTCTGCTACGTCACTTTCATCTTCAAAAACCCCAGAATACAGCACCTGTACTGGTGCTAGAAAGGAACTCAAGCTAATCACCCCTCCTCCTTTCTGCCCACAGCATTACTGAGATTCTGTCCAGAGCAGCACACAGTATGGCTGCTCCAGAGGACAGCTAAATACGCTGACAACTCATTTTCTATATCATCATGCCTCCAACAATGGCACAGGCTCATGGAATCATAACTCCCCTTAGTCCACCTCTTCCACTTCTAGCATACAAAAAATTTTAAGAAAGAAAACCTATAGGATGAAGTTTAGACCTCTTATCACCACAGGAATCAGTCTTTATCTGAAGTGTAGTAAATACTACATCTCTGCCTGAACTTCAAGCTATTTCTGTGCTAGATGGCTATAGCATTAAGAATTAGCTCACAGGCTTTTCCCTCCATCAGATCGTATCACGTTATCCAAGTAGTGGTACCACTCACTGATGGACTGACTGAACCACTTAACTGCTTTCAAGGAACTCCTCTATCCTGAAAAACTGGTTGTACAACAATTTATCACTGCTGGTGCCCAGCACTCTACCTGTAAAAACACATGAAGACTAGTGTTGGGGATGGGAAGGACCCCATTCACCAAGTGCTCTGTAAAAGAAAGCTGTCAGCCCCTCCCAGACAAGAAACACCACAGATCCCCAGGGTTCTCTAACTGAAAACCTAAGGAGTGGGCCTGCAACTGCTGTCTCCAGATGCAGGAGAAGATGGGAAGGAGATGTCCCTAAGACAACTGGTGTTAGGGCCTGCAATACTAGAGGCAATTTCTGGCCCAGCATTTTGCCATGCAAAAGTTTCCTCAGGAAGTATATTATTATTTCAGTTTATCAGACAGTATTTTCTCCATTTCTTCACAATGGAAAAAATTAAAAATAGCACTGCAAGTTACTTGCACATATATATGAAAATGTCAAAGAAACTTCCTTCTATGCTGTCATTTAAAAGCCTCAAAAATGTTGTCACTTCACCCAAAACAAAGAAGACTCAAACTCTGAATGTATTGCCATAGCATGACTAAAAAGCTGGAAACATTACATAGTGTTTCAGGACTAATATTTGTCACTTTCCTCTTCCAAAGCAACATAGAAGTATGAGTGGGAACTAAATTGTCTGTAACTACCTCTTTATGTTACAACAAGCCATACACCTGCTTATCACACAAAATACTAATCAGAAGCTTAGCTATGAGAAGGCAAGAACTGAAACTTTTCTCTGCTCACATTCAGGAGAACACGTAACAGACATATTATGCAACATGGAAGCTACTATTGAAGGCACAGTGCTTGTTTTAGTCTCACCTATCACACTATTTTACTAAGAACACCCTGGAACTTGGTTGTTTTAGACTGAGGAGAACAGTAACACATCTGACACCAGGATTCACCATATAGGAAATCCTATATTCAAGTGTACTTAAGGCCTGGCTTGGCTAAGAGGTATCTTAAGGAGATATGGCTACAAATATGCACTGTTCTTCCTCACTGTACCTCACTTTATCTAAAACAGTGTGTTGTTGCATTTCCTCCGTAGACCTCAGAGTCTGATAATCAAGCTGCTATTTCTACACATGGAATGATCTTTCTCAGGTAACCCAGGCTACATTTGCACATTCATTTCCCATCTGAAACCCAATCTGAATATAAACTTTATACTACTTACTTTCACTTTTATTTATGTTTGAGTGAAACCTTAAAACTGGGTAGATGTGGAAAAGCAAGGAAATGTAGAGAAAGTTAAATTATTCAGAAAGCTAGACTTTGTTTCTCAATATAAAATGTGATTTGAAAGCACTGGTCAAAACTATTTTTAATGCACTTCACCTTTCCACTTTACAATAACCACTCATCTTCCCTCCACTTTTGTTAGCACACTGCAAGTAAACTTCCATTTTACCTTCAAAATATCAGACATGCCACTTTCTATCAAGCTTGCTTCTATTTGCAAAGCTCCAACACTAGTGTAAATAATGAAGTCCTTCTCACCACATAATTATGTTAATATCATTAAAATGTTCATCTAAACCCAAATCTGAACGTAAATTAAATTGATGCACTCCCTTAATGTCACATAGACTGCAAATGTTATACTTTACCTCCGTGGCTGAGAGTGGCAGGTTCGTTCTGGATGGCTGCTTGGTCCTCGGTGCTTTTGGTGGTCTCTTAACTGGCTGGTTACTGGGTTTGGGGACAATTTTACCAGCTGATACAACTGCATAAAATCTCGATGATGTGTTCCTAAGCTTTTTGATCCACTCTGTATTGAGCCTGTAGTTATCCAGCATCGTCACACCCAAACGTCTCCAGGACGAGAAAAAACCCTCCCCACTCTGATAATAATCATTTCTTCCCAAAGTGGACAGATATCCTTGGAGAAAATGCCTATTCCTGACTTGCACACATTGACTTGTCAACCAAGGGAAGGCAGCTTTCAGTGCATACAAATTCCAATACTTTGCTGTTCTGTGAGCTGTTCTTTCAACTTTGTTATCCAGCTTTAATAGAAGACATCCAGTCTTGTTAAAGCTTTGGCACTGGCATATTGTTAAAGCGTGGAAAGATCTTGTTTGAAGGTGCAGAAGTTTCAGTCTCATTTCTTCCCTCTGATCTGTATTTAAAACAAACAAAATAATCCATCAACATTTTGGAAAGAAATAAAGATTATTTCTCTCTTATCTAAAAGGTGGTCCATACTACTCTTCCATGTGTTAGTACTCCTCAGCACATGACGTTGGTGGTAATAAAAGGATTTTTTTGATTCTGTGGAAACACTCTAAGATCAAAACACATCTATGTGCTTGCAACAAGTGGCAAAAAACCAGAACTGGTTGCTGAATCAATACGCAAGCAGGCATCTTTTTCTTTGGCTGCTCATTCTGTGCAGCAGCCTGCACTTTCAGTAACGCCACTGCCTGTGAACAAGCAAGCACACACGTTAAAGAGGACATCAGATGTGAATCACTGTGATACGTAATAAAAACAATTAGATTGCTACGTGGCTGTATGGGAATGTCACCTACAGAACACACACACTGCTCAGCATCAGCTCCAGCTGCTGTGCCATGAACACAGATCCAGCCCCAGCCCTCTGTCCTGACCACAGCTAGAATGGAGTTGACTCACAGCCTTGCTCCTGCCAGTCCTGGTGCTACAGGGACCACCAGGCCTGCCTGCAGAGCCACCGTGAAGCCTGAAACACAACAATGTCCTTATGCTGGCAGCTCACACTAAGCAACCCTACTATATTTACACTACATTGTGTGAGCTAATAAAATAAAAATATTCACAGACTCAACACCTCAGTGGGTGTGTCTCATTTGCTGAAAAAACTCAGTGACAAGTCCCTGCCCCCATCTAGTTTTCTTAATCAAGAATGCCTCCCTTGTAACACAAAATCCATCCTCAGCAAATTAATAACAAAAGTCATTAAGCTGCCTAGTTCAAAAACCTCCCAATTTGAGAATATTTTTCAAAAACTGAAGGAGGACCTTCAATACAAAAAATACATTCAACGTAATAGTTGAAACAAACATTTTATTTCAAGAGCAAATCGTGATGTGCGCAACAGAACAAGCCCTCCATAATGACAAGGATACCTAGAAGAGATGATATTGGGCTTAACTTTGTATATTTACATGCTCTTCACTCCTACATTTTTTCCCAATTTAGAAGCCTGTTATTAGCATACTTACCGGGATAAACTATTATTTTCATTTTAAACTTGCTCTGTATTTAAAAAGCAACCCTATACAGGACAAGGCATATTTACCTTTTTAAAGGCCCGATACCTCCTGGATAAAAAAAGAACTGCAGAACTAAAAAGAGAACGGCAACCCAGGTGGTGGAGAGCTGGGGCAAGGAGTAAAGTCTCCAGCAGTGTGTGCTAAGTGGCAGAAAGAGACTCAAAATTGTTTTGTTGGCTTTCCTAGCCAACTAAACCTCATCCCGGATCAGTAATGCCAGGAATGATTTTTCAACTGTACAGGCTTACAGTAAGTTGCAAGGAAAGAGAGATCATACAGACTGAATTCCATCGAGGGACCTGAGCGACAGACCTGTGGCACCAGAGGCACCGAGCCAGAACGAGTGGAACGCATCAATTCAAGAAGAAAGCGGGACGAAGGGCGACCACAACAGGGCAGAAGGCGCCACGTCCGAGCAGCAGGCATGAAGTGGGATTTATTTTCCAATGTCTCTCCAGCATACAGCACACTTTAGCCACGCCCACTGTTTCCCAGGCCGGCAGACCCGGCTTGCTGCGGCACAGCCACCGCCATGTACGGATAGGGCGAGCCCGCTCCGCCGGCGGGCGGACCGCACCGGACCGGCACAGACCAGCCCGCGGGCTCCGCCCACGCAGTCCGGAGGCCTCCAGATTGCCGGCGGGGCGCTCCAGCCCCGAGTGCCGGGACACTCCGCCCCTTCCCTGCCCCCGCATTGCCATCCTCTGCTCCAAGGAAAACAGCGCCCGCGCCGCCCCCGGCAGCGCCGCTGAGGCAAGCGCGAGGGGGAAGGGAGGCAGGGGAGCGACGGCTCCGCTCCTATTGGCTGCGCGCCGAGGGGGCGGGCACAGCGAGCCGCCAGCTGACCAATCGGAGGCGGGGCCGCCCCCCCCCCACGGGCAGAATGAGGCCGCACCCGCTCCACGCAACTCACGGGCGCCCCTGGCGGGCGCGGACGGCAACGCCGCCAGTGCGCGGTGGTCGGCGCCCGCGGCCTGCGCCACTGCTGCGTCACCCACGCGCAGCGACACCTGAACACCGGGGGCGGCGGNCGGAGCAAGATGGCGGCGGTACCGGCTCTCCCGGTCTCTCTGTCGGGCAGGTTTAAGGGGTCCGTCACGGACTGGCGCGCTCGTCACCGGCAGCGAGGCGGGGGGCGGGAGGGAGCTGAGGGGCCGTCCTGTGCCCCACCGCCGGGGAGCGGAGATTTCCGGGCGCCGGGCGGGACTGGGGGGCGGGCGGGGACACCAGCGCCGGCGGCGCGCGGGGCCCGTAGGAGGCGCTGCGGGCGTGCCGCTGTCACCGCCGCTGTCACCGGCCCGGCCTGGCCGTGAGGCGGTGTCGGCGCCGGTCCCGGTTTTGTACTCCCGGTTCAGCTGCTCGGCTCCGGGGCTCCAACCCACCGGGTAGAAATCTCACAGGAAAAATCGTCCTCCANGCAGCGACACCTGACCACCGGGGGCGGCGGAGAGCCGCCCGGGAGCCGCCCCGCTCCGGCCGCCACAGGGGCATCCTGGGGTGGGGGAGGCATAACGCTGGAAATCACCCCTCACACCCACAGGCACGGCTCCTGCTCGCCCCGAAACTGCGCCCTCCTGGCGAAGAACGTCGCAGAGCCCTGCCGCTCGCGGCAGGATCGGAGCTGGCGGGAAGGGCGGGCGAGGCCTCCTTGGCTCACCCACACCCCTCCCGCGGGCGCTGCGGCAGGCTCCGCCGCCCCGGGATTACCCCGGAGGGGCTGCGCACCCCTCCCCTGCCGCAGAGCGGGCTCCGCCGCAGTTCCGGCCGGCGNGTCCTGTGCCCCACCGCCGGGGAGCGGAGATTTCCGGGCGCCGGGCGGGACTGGGGGGCGGGCGGGGACACCAGCGCCGGCGGCGCGCGGGGCCCGTAGGAGGCGCTGCGGGCGTGCCGCTGTCACCGCCGCTGTCATCGGCCCGGCCTGGCCGTGAGGCGGTGTCGGCGCCGGTCCCGGTTTTGTACTCCCGGTTCAGCTGCTCGGCTCCGGGGCTCCAACCCACCGGGTAGAAATCTCACAGGAAAAATCGTCCTCCAGGCCGGGTGTGCGCTCCCTGTGGGGTGTTGTGCTCGTTGTCCTAGTACATAAACAGTGTTTGGAGAAAATGCAAATCAAGTATATAATGGAGAGCTTGTTTCTTGTTGATATGAGATACGTGGTGAACTTCGAGCAGATGTCTGTGCTTTTAGTTTTACATTTCCCAGGTTTTGCATCTGGGTATCTTAGCAAAAGAGGTCTCGTTTTAGCCTAGAGCTAACTGCAATTTTTCGCTGTTTTGGCAGGGCCAGTCATTCAGCTTTTTCTTCCTTGAAAAGGCTGCTGTTTATAATCCTCTGCAAGAGTAGGCTCGAGAATCTGACCAATTCGAAATTATTTTCGTTTTGTTTTGTTTTTTATTGCTGTCCACTGCTTTAAGGGCACATAAAGCTACTTCTAATACTGTTGTGTTAAAACTCCAGCTGGCAGCAAAGCACCACACAGCTCAGCAGGGTGTGGAGAAATGAATGAGAAAGGTAAAAATGAGAAAACTTGTGGGCTGAGATAAGAGCAGTTTAATAAGTGTAATGAGAATAAATTGTAATGAAAAGAGGAAAGAGATTTAGAACCCAAGAAAACCAAGTAAAGCAAATTAAAGTGATTGCTCGCCATGAACTGACTGATGCCCAGGCAGTAGCTCCCTGCCAACTTTTCTTTCTGGTTTCTACCGCTGAGCATGACAGCATATGGTCTGGAATAGCCTCTGGGTCAGTTAGGGTCAGCTGTCCCAGCTGTGTCCCCTCCCAACACCCTGTGCACCCTCAGCCTCCTTGCTGGTGGGGTGGGGTGAGGCAGAAAAGGCTTCGACGCTGTGCAAGCCTTGCTCAGCAGTAAGGAAAACATCCCTGTGTTGTCAATGCTGTCTCCAGCACAAATCTAAAACACAACCCCCATACCAGCTACTGTGAAGAAAATTAACTCTACCCCAGCCCAAACTAGCACAAAGATGTTGCATTTGTTTTTAAAAATTGAAAGCATTTCATAATTTGCTGACAATAATTAAATATTGATCCTCTCTGTTTTAGATCCTTTGCATATTTTACGATTAAAGACAGACTTCCCCAGATCCTCACGAGAGTTATTGATACTTTGCATCGACATAAAAATGAATTTTTTGAAGAGCATGGTGAGGTAAGAGTGAGGTCCCTATTTTCCCTGATGTTTATTCCCCTCTAGCCCTTGAGACCCTTTCTCTGCCTTGTTTTTATTGCTGAGACTTGTTTGTCTCAATCCTTTTGTCTGATTTTTTAAGAAATAATTTCTTTGTAGTAGCTATTTTTGATTAGTTCTGTAACACACCTTTCTGTCTAACCTTTTCCTTCTGATCTGTCTCTTCTGCAACTGCATCACTTCTTAGGTTTTTGTGTTGATGCTGTGTTTGATAGACCCTCTGAACATGACTGTTTTGACACTGTCATCACCTCTAATAAGCAAAAAGTCCAATCTAAAGATAAGTTCCATATGGAATTCATTTTAGGATCTTGGATCTGGAATGAGCTTTGTTCACGAAAATATATTTTGTTGAATCAAGCTGTAATTTGTCAGGGACTCTCATATGGCAGTTAAAACATTGCACGTTCCATGAACAGTTGATCTGTGTCTCTACAGGGATAAATATACAAAATAGGAGCTTTTGTTCTCCACTTTTTTCAGAAAGGTGTTGAAGCAGAGAAGAGAGCTATATCTTTCCTCTCCAAGCTGCGGAATGAGCTGCAAACAGACAAGCCAGTGACCCCTTTGGAAGATGAGTTGCCTGATGCTGCACTGTGGAACCAGTACCTGGACTACCAACGAAATTTACCGAATGGAAGTGGAGAACCAAGTTGGTTTCAGTCCCCTTGGCTGTATGTAGAGTGTTACATGTACCGAAGAATCCATGCAGCATTAGCACAGAAGTAAGTATTTACTGGCTTGGTATATTACTTCGCAAAACATTACTCTTTCTCATTTTTATTTTGGGGAAAAGAAAGACAGCGAGGAGAAAGATAAAAGAAGATCTTAGGCTTTTACCATATTCCTTTTTCCTCATCTTGCACCTCAGATTTAAAATTAATACCTTTACTTCTTAACATTCAGAAGAATTTGAAGCTTGTTAATTTTTTTACGCTTTAGTTTTGGTGAGTTGGTTTACATGAAAACTCTTGAGCTTGACTTTATAGCTTGACCTTGCAGACTAATGTGAATTGAGATATGAAAATCATGTAGCATTTCTACAAGGTTTGTTGGTCTAGAATTTTCTCTTAAGCCTTAAACACAAAATATGAGACCCATAAATCTATTGAGAATTCTGACTTGTTTTGCTGCTTGCAATCTGAAGTTACCATTTGAGAACTGTTTCTTACAGCAGTTCACCCATCTTAAGCAGCCCCTGTTGTTCATTCTACACCAGCTTCTTAGTTACAGCAGTGCTTGTAGACCACGTGTTGCATCGAACTTTGGGAGCTGATACTGGTTAAAAATAACTGGGCATGAAAAACTTGTTGTGCTGGTACCATGGAGATGTGCCAGTACAACGTCATGGGGTAGGAATGAACAGTTTAAGATCCTGTTGCCGCCAAAAAAATTTGAAAGCTCCACAAGTACCGGATTTACCCTTAGTGTTGCGGAGATGCAAACACAGTAATGGAACTCATTTTCTACTGGTATGTTGTGTAATTTGAACTCTTGTACCAAAAGCTTCAAATATGAGGTTGATCCACTGGATTGCACTTTAAAAGCTGATACTTTTCATTATTAGTTTTTAAGTTTCTTGATCTCCATTATTTAGTTGCTCTTAAGCACATGCTTGGCTGGAAGTTCAATCGTTTGTTGAAAGGTCACTATGCAAATATGTCTCATAATAGATTGGCCTATAATTTTTATATATTACAGCATTCTTATTTGCCATGGTAGTTTTCGAAAATCCTAGTAAAGACTTTCATAGGAATAACTTCCTGTCACTGGAAGAGAATTTGGTGTGGGAAGTACACTCCAGCACACACAAACACGTTTAAAATCAGGCCAGCTTTTCTTGACTTCAGTTCACTTGTATGTTACAGTTTTAAATCTCTTGTTTGAAGATTGGAGTTCAAAATGCTTCAATGTGCAGTTCCCAGAGTTGCTGATTGAATACTTGTTCACTTTCAGAATATATTGCTATATAAAGGTGCCTTGCATAGTGTCTATTTCAGCAAGATGCAATATTAGGCTCTTACGGAGATGTGTGAAAATCTAGTATGACAAATCAGAAGTGGAAAATCTAACTAGGGCCTGTAATACAATCTAAAAAAACTGACCTTTGAACTTGCTTTGCATGTGCTGTAATGAAGAATGTGGGAAGTATGTCAGCATATTTGTTCTTCTCTTTTTAGTCCACCTATTGACAACTTTGACGTATTTAAGGAAGGAAAGGCTCAAAATTTCTTTGAATCCCAAGAAGCTATTATTGCCTTATGCACTTACTTTCAGGAACTTCTTAAGAACATCAAGGATCTAGATGAAAAGCAACTTCAGGAGGAACTTTTTAGGCTATTGCAGGTAAACTGGTAGTGCTTAACACAAGAATTGAAAATATGTCTCCTATGAAACAAACAAGAATTTGAGGTTATAAAGAATCTGAACTTCATATGGAAATTAAAATACAGATCTTTGGTTTGTAAAAGTATGATGACGTCCTGATAGGCCTACTGTATTGCTGCTATTCTGAAAATATTTATGTTTGGGTATTTGTATTAAATGTGACACTTTTTTATTAACTGCTGGTCTTCATTGTGTATATGAAAACCTAGCAGTTCTTCATTCGAAACCAGTATCTCGCAAACATTTTAAGTCAAATTCCAGATGAACTTTTTGATATTTACCTATAATTTCTTAAAACAGTTAATTTTAGTTGACACTTTAAATGCTTTTAGACTTCTTTGGAGAAAAAATTAGAAGTCAGTCTGGGTCAGAAGTGGTTTAAAAGCTTCATAACAGTATTATTTTCGCAATGTAGTGTCTTTGGGTAGAAAGCCCAAAGCATCGTAGAATTACAAGTAAGTCCATTAGCTGGCAACAGGGTACGCCAAGTATTTGATGAATCTTTACAAAGGGCTCATTAATGAGTACTTAAAATACATATACCTAAAGTACTTATTTGGCTGCATGTAATAAAAAAAATAAATCTGCTTTTATTATTCCTTTTTCTGTGTTACCACTGATATTTTTTGGAATTGCAGTATGGAGAGTATTTCTATTTTGAGCTTTGTGATCAGCGTGTTTATGTTGATCTAAATCTTTCATCTTTGTCACTTCTGATGCCTGTATACATACACATCTTTGTTTGGTTACTTCCACAAAATCTTATCTGTGTTGAGATACCTGCACAAGAAGTTGAGTTTTATTAAAGCTTGGAAGAATATGTGGAGTTAGAACCTTTATTACCTAAAACAAAAACAAGTGAACAAAATCTTCAGTGTATGTGAAGTTGAGAATGTAACTACAGTGAGACTTAGAAAATGTTTTTGTTTCTTTTTTTCTTTTTCCTTCTAGGTGTCATTGTGGGGCAATAAGTGTGACCTTTCTTTTTCAGCTGGTGAAGACAGCTCTCAGAAATCTAGTCCTTTGCAATCCCTGGAAAACATGATGCCTTACATCTTAGTGAATGATATGGAAAAAGTTTGGTCACTACTTGTAAATGCCAAAAAAAATAGAACAGAAAGAAGTAGTATTAGAGTTGACGTAATCCTGGATAATGCTGGATTTGAACTTGTGAGTGATCTTGTGTTGGCTGATTTCTTGTTATCGTCAAAGCTAGCTGATGAAGTCTATTTTCATGGAAAAAGTATTCCATGGTATGTATCAGATACCACAAAGCATGATTTTAACTGGACTATTAAACAACTGGGGTCAGCTAATCATATGTGGATGTCTAGATGTGGGATAAACTGGGAGGGGAATTTGAAAAAGGGAGCTTGGGTTTTCCATGACCACATGTTTTGGACTTTACCACATGATTTTTCCAGTATGAGTGAAATTGCTCCTGACTTGTATGCTGAGCTACAGAAGTCAAACTTGCTTCTTTTCAAAGGTGATCTAAACTATAGAAAATTGACAGGAGATAGAAAATGGGAATACAGTTTCCCGTTTCATCAAGCCTTGAATAAATTTCATCCTGCGCCTCTCTGTAGTTTGAGAACACTGAAATCTGACACTCAGGTTGGCTTGAAACCTGGACAAGGTGAGCAGATTCAGGCTTCTGAACCTGAGTGGATGGTAAGTGGAAAATATGGGGTAGTTCAGTTTGATGCTGGTCTCTAGTTAAGTCATTTGTAATACTCTGAAAGAGAGATTAAGTCTGACTTTAATTACTTTCTCTGTTCCATGCTTGGCTTCAGTGAAGATTCTTTTTTGTTTGTGCTTTTTCTTCTCAAGTGATTTGTTGTTTTTGTCCCGTGAAAAACTTTAATGTTGTGCAAAAATTTATAAACTGTCTTCATATGCGTAAATCAGTCTGCATTTCAATGCATTTTGTTTTCCTGATGTCCAATGTCAGCAGATCTTTAAGATGAATATTTAGTTGTCCATAATATTTTTTCCTCATCAGTGGGTATGAGTTTAATGAATGAAAGCTTAACAAGTGAAAAATTTGCTTCAGAAACAATTTCCCCAATGCCGCATAAGCATGAATTTACTTATTTCAGAATAATTTGTGCTCCACTTCATTTAATGCATTGCATGAAAATTAGTATTTTAGAGAATTCAGAAATTAATTACAGACAGATTCTTTTGATGTTTTGCTTATAGTATGGTGTTATATTAAGTGATAAGTTATTGGGTGACAGCTTGTAAACATTCATATAGAATTGAAAATTGAATTTCAGTTTTAAAGCACAAGTGAATGTTGTTAGCCAGTTCGCCTGTGGGAGAGTTGTCCCATCTGATAGAAAGATTAGTGGGAGAAAGGGCAATCTCATTTTAAGAATATTGACGATACTGTTTATTTACAAAGCTCTACCAAAAAAGAAGCACACAGAAAAGCCTCCCCAAACAAAAAATTAATGAAACCCAAGCAGTTACATTAACTGGATATTAGATTTAATGCAGACTTGATCTGCAGTTAGCCTGTCAGCAGTGTATGTATGAGGTTCAAGCACTGCTACTTCCTTCTGTTGTGGTAATTCTCTTTATTTTTCAAATGTATTTGTTTGGGGGGTTTTATTCATTTGGTTGTTTTTTAAAATGGATGCCTTAATTTTCAGGGAGGGTATACAACCCCATTTGCACTGACAAGTACAGGGTAGGGAAGCATATGCCATACAGGTTCCTGTTAAATGGAGTTAGGTGCCCATTTCTACTCTTCTCCCTGGTCTCGAAAGTTGCTGCTTGTTATGTTCGTACAACAAAGATCTGTAGAATGGATAAATATGTTCCAAATGCTGATGACTTTGATTATTTGTGTTTAGTTTCTTCTTAATCTGAAAGGGTATTTTAAGGTTCCAAGGTCAAGTATTCAAAAACAAAGATGGAAGGAATTTCATGAGGCAGTTATAGGGAGGGTTATAATTTTGAGATCTGGGTTTACTGCTCTCATCCCCCTTGTATCTTTGGCTTAGTACTCCTGCAGGGTGAATTCATCCTCATCTTTAGGCACCTGATTGAACTGCAGAAATTAGAAATCTGGCCAAGAAAGCTGAAGGTGAGACTGCTGAAAGTTTCTGATTGGAGAGAGCTCAGCAGCACTCCAGCTTTAGTGCTTTGATCAAATGTGTAAATGACATGAATCTGTGCACTGGAGCCTCAGTGTCTTATCTTTGAAAATGCTCTTAACTTGTTTCTAGTGCATTTTGAAGCAACAATTTTAGGTCAAGAACAGACAAATGGAAGTTGTGGAATATGTGAAATGAGAATATCTTACTTTGCTCAGAGAGACAAAATGAATTGGGGACGAAATCTGCTTTGCCTGCACTCAGATTGTTTGTAAAGTGCTGACATAATTTGCTGGAGAGGTTTAAAAGTGTGTAATGGACAAGAAGAGAAAGTCACTGTTGAGGCTACCCTTGACAAATAGATTTGCCTCTTATGCAATCCTTACGCGTTGAGAAACCTGATTTAGTTTTTTACTAGTTGTTAGTGTGTCCCTGTGCCCAGTTTGCTTTCAGGCTGTTTTTTCTGGGAACTCAAAATGCAGATTGGGGAAAATTAAGAGTATGAAGTTATGATAAATGCAGTCCTACAAAATACAAAATCAATTAGGAGATGCAGCGGCATTTGCTCAGCATTACTGAATTATGAAGATTACTACAAGATACGTAGTTCTTAGCTTAGCGTGTGAATGCTAATGTATAACATGATGTCATGCTGAAAAAAATATAGCTCTATTCTCCAGCTGATTAAAAGTGCACTTTCCATCTTTTGTCCCTCACAAAGAGAAGTCTATATGGTAATACACAGTGTGACTGTGTGGCTGTGTAAGGAATGTACAGCCCTAACTTCCAAATGCTTGACTTCTGTAGCTGTAATTGCAAAGTGCTATCTCTAGGCAGAACTGAATAGGCAACATACTTTTATGTTTGTTGGTTGGCTATATTTTTGTAAAATTTTCATTGGTTGTATGAAAAAAAGAAAAATAGCATCAGTGTTGCTGCAAATGCAGTGTTACAGTTTCCCACGACACAACAAAGTTGTGAAGACGAAATCCAACGAGGCACCGAGCTCTGCTGATGGGTTTGATACAGTTAACTTAAAAATAGTAAATTTTAGTAGCTTTTGTAACTATTCTGTGTTAATTACTTTTTGTAATACAGGTTCATGAAATGGCAGCATGAACCTATTGCATTTAGGTAGAATTTAAAAACATAACCTGAAGCATGTGTTAGAACAATAGCATGTGCTGTAATACAAGATTTTCTTCCTTGAGTATTTAAGAAGGTTTCTTCTATACATCTCTGTTACAACTGATTGCCCAAAATGCTTCTGCAGTATAACTCAGGCGCTACTGATTTGTACATCCAAATTTTTGAGATTTTCATTTCATAAGCCATTTGAATATTTATGTCAAAAGCCAAAGGCATTTTCAGTAATTCTGAAAACAGACCACAACAAAAAATGTTTTTTACTTTTTATTTTTGTTTTCTACCTTTTAAACAACTGTATTTGTAAGTCAGTTTTTGATGATGACTTTCATTGTTCGTGAAATAGGAGGAAAGTAATGCCAAGCACAGTGAAAGGCAGTACATACATCTGTCTGAATATTTGATAAGTTATATAAGATATCTACAATAATTTCTTATGTATATAAGGTTTCTTAAAATAAATTGTTTGATGTAGAAAATGAGTTGATTGTATGACTAGAAGCTTGTAAGAATATTGAAATAAATTATATAATTTTGTGCAAGTCAGACATTGTTATACTGTTTCAGTGGCTGGGGAAGCCAACTTAAAATAATTCAGGTCTTAGTTCCTGATTTTTTTTTTTCTTTGGAACAGATTTTATGCATAAATCTGTAAAGCATATTTATTCAGTGAGGTTTTGAAAGATACAGATGCAAGAGATAGTATCATAAAATATTCTTCTGTAACAAGACAGGGCAAAAATAAGGAATTTTCTATTTTTTACTCTACTTATACTCCTGTTAAAATTTCAAAACCTTAAAAACCATTGAGAATATGGTTTACGTATCTGGTAATTACTTACTAATTGGTGCAGCTGATGTTGTCATTTCCAGAATCACTTCTAGAACTGATAGGTGTTTCATGTGCAAAATGGAAATATTTTGGTGTTACTCTTGCTGTAACAAAATTATTTCCAAAACACTTTGGTTTGCACACCTTGCTGATGTCCCATAAACCCTAACAGTTGTTGTTGAAATAGTTTCTTTAAAGTTCATCGTGTTATTTGCATTCATGGTTAACAGCTTGTTCCATGTGAACATTTATCTCCTGTGCTATCAAACAGCATAGGAATAAAGTTTACTCTGTTGCATGAAAATTGCTCTATGAAATGATTTTAATCTAAAAAGGGACCCTTAATTGCGTCTAAAATAAAAATTCCAAAATGGAATCTTATACAGAACTGTTGGTTTTTTTTCAGTAAAGTTTGTTTGCTTATTGGCTTTCTGTTTACCCAAAATTACAGAACAAAAGCTTGTAATTATTTTTATTTAAAGCAAAATGTAAGTTGAAATTCACCTAACACTTATCTAAGGTTTTTAAAATAAAACTGAGAATGTGCTGGTTACAGTGGTCCTTTTCTTTCTTTTCCATATGCTAGTGGCAGGACACGCGTGAGGAAAAATGTCCTATAACATGGACTGTTTATGTTTATTGTTTGCTTCTATTTTGTTTTTTTCCCTAAAAAAAGGTTTTGAAAACTTCTGTGCATTTATATTCTTGCTGATATACTTCTGTTTCTAACAGCCTGCAAATAAAAGTGCACTTACATGTATTTTTACATGAATTAAGAATTAGTTAATGAATTAATCCACATTCTGCCTCAGCTTTGCAGTTGTGAATTCTGCAGACATGCTGTGAGAAGGGTTTTTATTTACAGTGGTTTTTTGAAGTTTGGCTCATCTGGCTTTGTTTCCACTGTGAAAGAAATATAAAATGTCCTCTTACGATAACTTAGAGTGAATAAACATATTCAGTACTTGTGTGCTCCTTCTGTTGTATCACTTCTCAGTGAGTGACATAATCATAATCTTTTAAACTCTCTGTGAAGAAAAATTTTCATCCTTGTAGAAATTTATTTTTCTGGGGATTCCACTTATTTCTTCCAAGTCTAATGAAGTAAAAGATTAAAAGCTGAGGTAAGATACATCAAGATATATACTATGGACTTTTTAATTTGCTTTCTTAATGTTAACTAATTGATTAGTCTCACACTACGAATGGTAAGGCTGGTGCTTTCCAAGTAACTCTAATTGATGAAAGGCCTGATGATGCATTTCATGCAGTTGAATTTGGAATAGGTTTCTTCTCTTATCTCCCACTTCCCAAAAAAATACCATTAATTGTCATAGGTCAGGAAGTACACTGAGTTCTGGTCCTAGATGGGTTTGTATACACACATAATTCTTAATTTTAGTCTAGGATCTGTGTAGAAGGCAGAACCATTCAGGAAAAAGGATTAGAGTCCAGGAGTGCTCCCTCAAGCTAGTTGAAGGGTCTTTCCACCTACTTTTCCTTCTGTCCAGTGACTCTTGTGTTATCTGGGTGGTGGTCATATTTCTGTCCCTGGGCTAAGGTTAGGGAATTAGGAGACAGGTAAATTCCTCCAGACAGGAGGGCCTACAACCTGCAGTGATGGCTTGAGTATCTTTATGTGAACAAAGAGCATTCCTATTTTTCCATAGTTGATTGTATTCTTGTTTTCAGGTAATCCTGAATTAGAGCTACACTTGAGTGCTTTCCTCATGTATTGGATACACAGCTTTGACTGCATCCATGATGTTAGATTGACCCTAAGAAGTTTTGCTGCTACTTTGGTGGATTGTGATGGAAGCGTTAGCAGGAACTAGTTGCTTGGGGCAAATCAGGGAGTTTTCATACATATGTGGGAACCTAAGATCCACATACAGAGGATTTGCAGAACAGCTGCATGGGTAGAGTTGAGACTTTCAAGGACTCTGCATCTGGTTTAAGTTCCTGAAACTGAAAACTACCTAATACATCAGTACCAGCAGATTTTGCTTACACAGATTCCCACTTTCCCAAGCTGATTAGTTCCTCCATTTTCATATTGTGTTTTCACCACCCCCTTTGTCCAGGGGGGAAGTCCAGGGTGTCAAAACCAAGTTATTTCCTTCAGGAAATTGCTGACCCCACCTTATCACAGGGACATAATTACATGACTTTTGGCTTTGAAATTATTTTTACACATCCATTCTCATTTTGACACCTGCAGCATATCAGCTGGTACATTTTTGAGTGTACTGGATACTGGAATTGGGGATTTCATAACACCAATCAATTTTAGCATTTTTTTCTCAACACCGAGCATTTTAATGGAAGAGAAACTTTGTAGTAATTAATACATTATTTTTTATTTTAAAAATTAGTGTGGCTTTATTAGGTACCTACATTCAAGAGATTTGCATCATTCTTTGCTCAGAAAGGCTGAGAACATCCTTTCCATGTGTTTTATGAAATACAACATGAAGAATTTGAGTAATGAAAATGACTCCTTGAAATTATTTAGAATTAAAAATCCCAAATTAACCCTTCCTAAATTATTTCCTGTCAAGGAAGAAGAAACATGAAATTCTTTTGAGAACTCTACTTTTAAATACTAGCAAACAAGGATAAAACATTTTGAAGTATGTGCATTGTGTAATAAGGTAGTTATTTTCTCAGTCAAATGGCTAGAAGAGTGGATATTGCACCTGTTCTTTTTCAGTGTTACATGACATTTCTGCTTTTCTTCATCCTTTTTATTTTTTTTTGCTCTTTTGTTGTAACTCTTGTTACAGTTCATCTGAATCAAGTGTGTTTTTTTAAGAGCAAATAATTCCATAGATCTGTGGGGTTTAGGCTGAATTTTTCCTAGATTTTTCCCGAGGTTTTCCCAGAAATCCTTGGAATTTTGGCAGACTTTGTGTGTTTTAGTGCAGATTTTTAGGACTTTGTTGGCCGTTTTTAGTGCGATTTTTGAGGGTTTGGGGCCATTTTAAGTCGGATTTCTCTTGGATTTTTTTCCCACCCATTTTCCCGGGTTTTTTCCCCTCAGAAATCCCTGGAATATTGCTGGGTTTTGCGGCCATTTCTGGGTGTTTTAGTGTAGATTTTAGGAGTATTTTGGCCATTTTAAATACGACTTTTTGGGCGGATTTTGGGCTATTTTAAATCCGATTTTCCCCAGTTTTTTTTCCCTGTGTTTCCCAACTTTGTCCCTTTTTTGCCCCCCAGAAATCCCTGGAATTTCCCTGAGTTTGGGGCCATTTTGGGGTGTTTTAGTGCAGATTTTAGGACTTTCTGTACCATTTTCAATGCCATTTTTAGTGCGAAAAAAATACGGGGAAAAATCCGACTTGAAATGGCTAAAAAAACCCCAAAAAATCGCAATAAAAATGGCCAAAAAACTCCTAAAATCTGCACTAAAAAGCCCCAAAATTCAGTGAGATTCCAGGGATTTCTGAGGAAAAAAACCCGGGAAAACGGGTGGGAAAAACATCCAAGGGAAATCCGATTTAAAATTGGCCCCAAACCCCCCAAAATCGCACTAAGTGAGAGTGTATAAGCACTGTCTCCCCATCACCAAGGGTGTAGAAGCAGCTGAAGTGTCACTCCCGAACCAGCCGGGGCACTGCAGGACTAGCGATGGGGAAGCGTGCTCGAGCACACGCTCAGGGAGGTTGGGACAAAGTTTCACAATCATTTAATCCTGCATCTGCACGCCACTCCAGTAGTAGGACGGATTAGGCTATAGTCGGATGCTGGACAAATCCAGGATGACATTCTTGTTCAATTTTGTAGTGGATAGCAAAACATGTGCCAGATTTCCTCTGGGTTTATTTGCCAGTACAAATTTAACCCGTCAAAAATACTTCGTAGTTTGGGATTGTAGAATGAGGTTACCCTGCAGCAGCGTGACCCACGCCGGCAAAACCCTCAGCTTGAGGGTTTCTGTGTCCTCGGCATCAGCAATGAAACGGTATCAGGCACACAGGGACAAGGACAAAATATTAGTACAATCCTAGGCTTCTTCATTTTCTCCTCTGGAAAACGTGATTAAGTCAGCATTCCTGAGAAAGGTGAATTCCTGAAAGGTGTTGACTTTTGAGTACAGAAATGGTGCGCGATGGCACTGTCGCCAGAGGCTAATCAAAGCTCACAGGGTCTTCGGAAAGAATGACGTGCAGCCCCCATACACCCGCAGGTCGAACTTTATTTTACTGCAGCCTTCAGCTCCTTTCTTCCCATGTTTATCCACTTTATTTGGATAAAAGGTGATGAGGAAGAGGAGGGGGTGCTCTTTCAGCTGCAGGCAGCTCAGCAGCCATCAAGGAAGGCTGCTTTTTGCGGGGGTGCTCCTGTGGCAGGTTCACGGGGGGGAAGGAAAGCCCGTCTGGCTAACAGGAGCCGCCGCTCAGGTGCCGTCTGCTCCGCTCGCCTCTTCTGACATTTTTTTGAGAGAAAACGTGAGCCGATTTTCCGGTAAATGTTTATTTGAAGTGAAAACAAACAAGCAAAACCATCAAACCCCGGCGTTTCTGTGAGGTTCCCCTAGTGGAGACCGTTCACTTGCGGCCACAGGGTGCTGTCCTCGCTTCCCTGCCCGGGGTTCCCCCGGCTCCGTCCTTGTCCGGACGCGTTGCCAGGGGCACGGCTGTGCCCGGAGAAGCCCCAGGGTTCCCCCGGCTCCGTCCTTGTCCGGACGTGTTGCCAGGGGCACGGCTGTGCCCGGAGCGGCCCCAGGGTTCCCCCGGCTCCGTCCTTGTCCGGACGCGTTGCCAGGGGCACGGCTGTGCCCGGAGCGGCTCCAGGGCTGGCGGGGCAGCGGCTCGCCGGACCCGCGGTAACCGAGGGACGGGGAAGGGTAGAGAGGGCCGAGGGGCTGCTTTGGTTAGGGATTCGGGTTTTTTGGCAGTTCTCCTATTAGAGAATAAAGCCCCGACTTTGGAAATATGCCCCCCTTCCTTCCCCCTTTTCTGTCGGTGTTGCTGTAGAAGCTGACACAGGCTGGCTGCAACCTCCCTTTGCAAATCATCTTTGCAATATTCAATTGAATTTCGCCTTTAAACACCACCCCAACCCCCCCCCCCCAAAAAAAAATCCGCTCCCCAAAAAACCAAACAAAATAAAAAGCAACCAACCAACTCCCTCAAACAAATAAAAACCCAACCCCAAAAAAGAACTCCTGCAGGTGCACAGCTGTTCCCGGTGGTCCGTGCGTGGTGCAGTTGAAGCCCCATGAAGTTCAGCTGATCATTATAGCTTATCTTTACAAGTTCAAGGCCAGAAAGGTTTTTCTTACTGAGTGCTGCAGAAGGGAGTAGCTTTCACAGAGCAGGAATTTATAGTTATCTAAGAATTTCTTCTTTGCATCTCTTCCTCCTTTGAAACTGGTTTGCTGGCTTTGATGTGAATTTAAGGGAGACAGTAGAGGATCCTACTTCGCAAGATCAAACCCTTGTACTAAAGATATAATAGGAACCTTGTAAGAGTTTCATGTTCGAAAGGATAAAAAATTTATTTGTGTGAACAGTTCATTATCTCCTGAATAGTTGAACATCAATTTTGTAATGAAGCTATATTGTTCTGAGAGAAAACAATACAGAATTTTGGTAGTTTGTGGTGGCAAACCCAACAGCTATTATATTAAATACAACTGTTATGAGCCAATTACAAACTTTTTGCTAGCACTGCTTAGTGACAGAGTTCACAGCAACCTGCTCCACATTTTAACCAACCCAAAGTCAAATAGTTTGTGAGTGTTGATTTTGGGACTCAAAAGCATGCTAGAAATTACATGTTTATAAAATTAAGTTACAACTGGTAAATCAAACTACAGCACTAATCAGTTTTTAGTTGTGTATATACCAATATACTCAAGTATTTCTAAATTATTTGCATTTTGATGCTGCAGTAAGGTATAGTAGGTATTGTAGGAAAATTGCAGCTGTTGGCATTGCATGATGGTCTGTTTTTTAAATCTACCATTTAAGTAGTTCTGTTACAGAAGTTATTTAACTCTATTTAGCACCAATGAAGTGAAAACAGTAGAACAAATTGTTTGCACAAATCCCTGCATAAGCACTTAATTTTGTCTTATCAATTACCCTTTTTATTGTTTAGGGAATAAACACAGCAGCTCCTTGTTAATCATTTTGGAAAAGCTGTGAGAGAAAGCTTCAGGGGAGTTCCAAATGTCTTAATTTGTCCATACAGACAAAGGATGAACTCAACCAGAAAGCATGTTAAGTAATGTTTAGAGTAGGTGATTTGTCTCTCTGATTGCCTTCAGATGACTGCTGTCTTTCATCACATTAAATGCATTTATAATATTTAGATGCAAAGTCACCTCATCCTAAGAGAAAAACAAAAGATGAAAATACTTTAACTGCTTCTTGTAGTAGTAGCAGTGGGTAAGATTAAAATTTTGCTTGTAATGAAGCTTTTATTTGGGCCCATTAATCAAGCTCGAAATTGGCCTCTTCAGCAGATAAACAGCAGGACTGATTTTTATCTTTTCAGTAATACCTTTCAATGATTACTGCAAAGGGAGGAGGGTATAGCTGAGCAGTACCCTTCTGAAAGGAATTTAGAAAATCTCTTTGGTAATTTATTTGAGCTGCTGAGAACACTTAAGTTAGTTTCACATGTTTCTGGGACATTACACTAATGCAGAAAAACTCCATAGGTATATAACAATAACCAAAAAAAGGACGGCAAGCAGTGAGTTGGGCCTAGTTACAAGAAGGAATCAGCAAGGGGAAATAGGACTTTATTGGATGGATAGTGATCAAAAGTATTTGGGTGTTTCTGGCACTTTATAATGTGCAAGAGCAGTGACAGAACTGAAATAGTTATGAAATATTACTTGCAAATTTTGATTTATGTTAATACATAATTATCAATACATTTTGAGATCCCTGATAGGCAAGTTGGGGAAAGTATTATCTGTAAAGAAGACCCAAAATATATATGTAAGATGGTTAATTTGTGAACCCTTTTTTCTCCCCCCCTTGAAGTGACTCTAATCAGGGAGTCAGCCTACTTCAGCTAACCAGTGACAGGACAAGAGAACACAGTCTTAAGCTCTGCCAGGGGAGGTTTTAGGTTGGGCATCAGGAGGAATTTCTTTACAAAGAGGATGATTAGACATTGGAATGGGCTGTCCAGGGAGGTAGTGGAGTCACCGTCCCTGGAGATATTTAAGGAAAGACTGGATGTGACATCTGTGCCGTGATCTGTTTGACATGGTGGTGTTTGGTCATAGGTTGGACTTGATGTTCTCAGAAGTAATTTCCAACCTTATCGATTGTGTGATTCATTTTAGTCCATTTTTGTATGTGTTAACAAAATCTGAGTCACTGTGGAATAGTGTCTGAACCTTCTCATGCTCATTGTTGTGTTTTCTGAGGTGATGTGCATGCTAGCTGGCTGGCTGGCTGCTACTGCCAATAAAAATCTGCAGTAGCCAAGTGTGAAAATTTTTCAACTACCCATTCTTTCTGATATTTCATGATGGAAGTCATCTCCTTTCTGGTTGTAGCAAATAATAATAATAATAATAATAATAAAAAATAATAATAAACAACTCTGCTGCTGCTTTGTATTTTCAGAAGTTAGAACAATTTTATGTGCATATACACTCATGAATATTCATTTGTTTTAAGGAAAAATATTGCAGATTTGGGATATCTCATCTTGTTTGATTTCAGAATATGAACAGTTATGACACTGGGATTTATAAAAATCATTGAATAGCCCACTGAGTCCAACCACTGTACCAAGTCCTGTTCAAATATGTGGGTAAAAAGGGCCCACTGATTACCTGGAAAAAAAGATGCATTTCAGTTAAGATAGATCTTATGTTATCACTGAGATCCTTTTTAACTATACCAGTATAGAAGAAATGCAGGACAAAAGGAGAGGTGAAATAAAAACTTGGAGCACTTGAAAAACAGTGGCAAAGGAAGCAATCAGCGCATGAAGGCTGACTGTGTAGCTGAACTGGTGAATGTATCCTGGACAAGTCAACAGGAAGGTGCCTGTTTTGGTTAGATGTGTGTTTGAATACTGTGGAGACAATCAGAGTTCATTGGCTACTAGAGAAACTTTCCCACGGTGTTCTGCTTTCATGCCCAACTCTGCTGATGTTAACCTCTGATACAGTTTAGTAAAGCATATCTGTGAAAAAATAATGTCATATGCCATCATATTACAAATCTATTTAATTTTCAACCTTTCTTACCTCCATTTTTCTGCAGAAGCAGAGGAAGAATGAAGTCAACAAAGGTTCGTGAGCCATCATTTTTGGTATGTCAACCCCGATGTGTTTAGGTCCTTCGGGATGGGAAGAAGAAATCTCTGCCCTGAGTACAGTCTATGGCAGTGCATTGACAAGTCACTCAGGGTGGTGATGGGTGCTTAAATGCCTACTGGGGGCTTTCTGTTTCAAAAAACATTTCTTAAAAATTATGTGTTTTGGGAAAGGGGTCTGGGCTATGTGCAGGCAATGGCAGTGGTAGTGGCATTTAGCAGCACTGAAATAAGAAACACAGCAGGAAATAAAAGAGAAGGTGCCAAAAGCCAAATGGGAGTGAGTGACTTTAACAATTGGCTGATTTCAAAGTACATGGATAGGTATAAAACTACTGAATGTTGTTGTAGTTTTCTTGTTTCTGTATCAAATGTAGTTTTCCAACTAAAGGCTCAATTCCAGGGAGATAAAGGCAGTTATTTGTTAAAAAAAATCAAAACAAAAATAGTCAAAAATAACAAAAATCACCATATATTGTTGATCTTCTAAAGAACACCTATTACTAATAAAACTGAAGGTCCAAGTAGATATTGCTCTTAAGTGTTGTAAACATAGGCTTAGCTTCTGTTTAGCATATGAGGTTAGATGAAAGCTTCGTTTTCTTGCAGGTAAGTGGAAAGACATAAAGTTGATAATGTGAGTGGGAGGAACACCCATAACCTGGGTTATTTAGAGCTGATTGAGCGTTAATATATTAAGACTTTTTCTGTCTACTCTCTCTAATTCTTTTAACACTTCATGAATTCTGTTTTCCTAACAAAATTCAGTATAGATTACATAATACTAATGAAACATTAAAAATATGAATTTTTCCACACATAGAAACGTGCCATGTCTGCATTACCAATTTTACCCCATAGTAAAGTTATGCCAATTTAAATGAGTTGTCTGATAGGTGACTGGCTGATGGCAACCCACAGAAACATAGAAAACTATTAATTTTAGAGCATCCATGCTTCCTGCTAAAAGTATGATGATAATACCAACTTTCCTAGCATGGCGCCACCATGATTAGTTTTATATTTACTAAGGCACTGGTGGATGCAGAGATCTGCCTCTGTAAGTTTCACTAAGAGAACAGTAATTCCCATTGACACCTGGCTTCATTTAAGCTTCTTTTAAATCCTTCTGGATGTGTAGCTGCATTTTTAAAGTGCTTGTCATTTAAAAATCTGATTTGTATGAAATACATAGATTTTGGAAGTTTCAGCTCTAAAGCTGTTACATTGATTATTGCTGCTGAATGGTGACTTCTTTCCTTCACCTGTACTCTGAAATGTATTTATTTCATCAGTTTTGAGACGCACTCCTCCTTTCTGTGAAGTCATAAGTTGTGTTTTTTTAGGGCAAAAAAGGAAAAAAAACTACATTCATGCAGTGCTACAGATGTAATAACAAATATAACCAGAGCACCCAGTGTTACTGTTTGAAATCTCTATCCATGGCTTTGGAACCCTGGTGTATTACAGAATGAGAAAAATGCCCTCTACATTAAAGAAATTCATGTGGGTGTACATGTGAAGCAAACAGAGTGAAGCAAAAATAAGACAAAAGCGGCAAGGAGAGATGGCATATGCTTTCCCTCACTCCCTCAAAACAGTGATAAAGTATTGAGAAAATTAGCAGCCCTTTTATCTCCAAGATTATGTGCTGTGTTCTATGTGGCCCTGAGTCTTCTGCATGTGTCAGTCTGGCTTGATGAGAGTGGCAACTCCTTTGTGGAAGAGCACAGCTGAGTGTCTTTGAAGGAGATGAATGCAATTAAACTTGATGGGTCTAATCCAGTGTTAACTAGCACAGGAAAGAAAGATTAGAGTTGATATTATAGCAACTAAAACAAGGTGATTTATCTTCTGCTGCAGTCTA
This sequence comes from Rhabdornis inornatus, assembly GCA_013397075.1. Classification (NCBI taxonomy): domain Eukaryota; kingdom Metazoa; phylum Chordata; class Aves; order Passeriformes; family Rhabdornithidae; genus Rhabdornis; species Rhabdornis inornatus. Next base: position 932,493 of record VWZS01004875.1, read on the forward strand.
TACCAGTAGTTTTTCCTTTTTCCTTAGGGATTTCTCTATGTTTTGCACGATAAATGCTTATTTTACTAGTTGTTCATGTATTTGGAAAGCTCTTCATGTTTTTTTTTTCCCTATTTGGAATGGGTAGGGGCTGCACTTGTAATTTATCTCAGCCTGCAAATTGATGCTGATATAGAAAAGCATGAAGAGAAGATGTCTCTGTCTGCATTGCAATACCTTTTCCCAATACTAGTCATTATCTGGGGGTGTTTTGCATTTTGTAATTCATACCTAAATGTACCAGGACTGCAGTTTTGTTTCAGTTCTGTATGACAGCTGATGGAGAACAAATCCCATGTTCAGTTCTCTGCCATGTGTGCTTCCAACATAACCTAAACTTAGTTCTGTTCTGGAGAGGTTACATTTCATCGTTTTTAGTTACTGTTGATTGAAAAAAAAGAAAAAAAAAAGTTCTGTCTAATGAAACTCTTACCAAGACTTCAGGTCTGAATTTTCGTCTTGAAAGACTTAAGTAATAAAGGCCAAGAAATCCAGCACATTCCTGCTCTACTGCAGAAGAGCAGAACACCACAAAAAGGAGAAAGCATACTACAGAATGTAAAGGGCACAGCTAAAAGGGTTGTACAGATGGTGTGAAGGAGACTGTAGTAAAAAGACAGAGGCAGTGCTTGCCATGGAATCAGGACTTGAAAAAGAATGAAAGGAAGTCATTATGGTTATTGCTGGGGATGAGAAAGCATCAGTCAGGAAGCTGAAGTTGTGTCCAAATGATCGAGTTCAAATGGACCTCTAACCTTGAAAGGTTAGAAGTGAAAAAGCAAATGGCAAGCCAAAAAGTAGCTTGGAGGAGCAGATACAAGTGTCTGAGTAGGCATGGGCTCTTCAACCTGGTAGTGAGTCTGTGGAGGTGAGATATGATAGAAATCTGAAAAATCATGAGTGGCACAGAGAAGATGGATAGCCATTGCTTTTTTTCAACATTTCTTCTGAACAAAAAATGAGGGGATGTGTAGTATAACTGAAGCCTAAAAACCAAAATGATTCTTTGCATAAGAGACCCCTAAGGACTCCCTTTGGGTTAAAGTTTATACAGAATGAAAGAGTGACTCGATAAGTTTGTGAATAAGGGACCTTTTGAATGTTACTAAATATATAGAAATTGCTGGAAATGGCCAGAGCTGAAAACAATGTGAGGTCATGGGATGGTTGAGGGGCACTATCTTACTTCAGCACTGGTGTTGGTGGCTGAACTTGGAGATGGAAGTGGTGACTTGTAGAAAAGTGGCTGTTTAACCTATTTTTCAGTAAGTGTGTGTTACTCTGGGAATAATACTCCGGAATATTTGGAGTAATGCCCTTGAGTAGCTTAATCAAACAAAAAAGCACAGAAGCAAAAATGTTCAAAAAATGTGATGTCTAATGGCTTTGTCTTCATTCTGTCTTCACAGGAATCTCATGATCACACTCTTTTGGATATTCCCGTCACTAGAGAGCAGATGAATCACTATCGAGCTGCAGCCGAAACTGCTCAGAGTGAACTTGCAGCACTTTCTGTGAAGTATGACTCTGCCCAGTCAGAGGTACATCTAAAAATAATTTCAAATCCTCTCCAGACCTGAGGATATTTTGCAGTCACCTTACATAGAGAATAGAAAGCTTGCAGAAAGTCTGAAAGTTGCTTTTGTTATAGAACTTCCAGGTTTTTCTTTTTAGAATGTCTGCCTGATTTTTACTTTGCTTCCTTCTGTGATCAAAAAACTGATTATAAGTTTGTATTTGGACAATTTGAAGCAGTGTAGCTTTTTATCAGCATCAAAGTGCAATATTTTTATGTTAAACCTGAAAATTAACTAAATTGTGACTATATAAACATTCAGATAGATATCTTCCTCTTCTTCCTGGTGAGTTAATATCTAGGTGCTCATCTTTACTCATTTCTCCTTTTTATTCAAGTTATAGCTCCCCAAATTTGCTCTGCTTTTGTCACCAGTGAAATTGTGTTTGTACTGATGAGGTTGATTGTAGCTTGAGAGGCTGAAGAACATGTACACATACTTTTTCTACTCTTTCTGCTGTAGATGGTGTTTCTCAGGAGAGGATTTATTCCAGGATAATTTTTAGAGCTGCCTTCTATCCACAAGTAATTTTTTTTTTGACATATAACTGGTTAAAATTGATTTGATTGAAGTCAGCAGTGTGGGGAGTGGTCACTTTTAAAGTGGAGTAAAATTTACGTTTAGAAAACATTAAATGATTACATTTGTTCACATACAGAACTACAGGCGTAAATGTGCATTGGCTGAGGTTTAATTTGATCACTTGATCCTTAAGTTACTGCAGGGTTCCCCTACATTTAACATTTATCCAGAACTGGTGCATTAAATTTAAATTTTAAGAAGCCATACAGAATCTAATGTTCTCATACAAAGAATTTATTACTGGAAATGTTGAATGACTTTATTGCCAGAACATCTGACTGATTTATAGGTTTTTGAAGGCAGTGCTTGCAAAAGCATAGTTTAAAAAGCAGCTGTTCATGCTCTTGCTAATAAAGACCTTCATGACCTAGCTGAGGTCAGAGCCTTGTTCTGCTGAGTGCTCTGTAAAACTCATGATACGGGATTATTCTTGCTTTTTCTGCTATTGGAACTGACCACAAAGACAATGGACAAACGAAAAAATATCGCATGGGGAGTTGAACCACAGAGAAATTTTAAGGTTATGAACACTCTAAGATACCATAGTTTGGTTCAGCCGCCAAGCAAAGCAACGTTTTGTTCCTTCAAACAAATGTATTGTTCCTTCAGCTGCTCATTTCCTTCCCCACACTGCCCCACCCCTTGCGCCGGCACAGATGTATGTGTAGTTTTTGTGGTGCTCTGTTGTGTCGATGCAATTGAAAAATAACTCCTTTCCTTCTGATTTGCTTCTTAGCCAGATCAGTTTCCCTATCTTATTTCACCTTGTAGCCATGTAAGTTTCTTCTAGCACAAAGAAGAGGGTGGAGTATGGAAACGAAACCCATGAACCCGGGCAAAAGCCAAGCTGCTTTTCTCAAACTCAGTGCTGCTCCAGAGTGTCTGATAAACCAGAGCTTGCATGTTTCAAGATGCACAAGCTTATTGAAGGCTGTGCTGCTGCTGCAAGGGTCATCCTCCTTCCTGATTTCTCAGTGTTAGCCTTTGCTCTGTGATTCTCCTTCTCCTCTGTGAGAGAAAAAGTGAAATATTTTCTATCAGTTGTTATTTAAGTTGTTTGTGGGGGAGGCAGACAGACACGGAGCTGGTGCGAGGGAGAGGACAGGCGTGCGTGGCTGTGAAGAGGAGAAGTGGGACCTCCCTTTTCCCAGGCAGTTGCTGTTCTGTTGGCTCACTGGCCTCTCAAATTTTTCTGAGTATCTTGGGTTTGGTCATACTGAAAGACTCCAACAGAGATGTGAATTTCCCATTGTCCTGGACTGCAGTTTAATGTCTTCAATATTTTTGCCTTAAAATTTTTGCCACAATTTAGAAGTTCTGTCACTGACCATAAAGAGCAGTTAACTTGGCTAAATTATTTGCTTGTTAATTTTATGTTATAAGACAGAAGTCTTTCAGATTGCATCTTGCTGCATTTATTTGGAATTGTCAGGAATGCTGAAATATGCCCTAGTATTTCTTGAGACAAAAAAGTCCAGTTTAAATTACTTGTTCCTAATAACAAAAAAAAATTTTGTTTGCCTGGTGAGTCTCCCTCAAGTGCGATCTCCTAGAGAAGCTTCTAGCAGAAATAGTTCAATGGAAAATGGTATTTTTAACAAAAAGAGAGAGGAAAATCTGCTGAACTCCATGAACTCTTGGAAAGCTGTAACATCATCCCTATAAGAGGTCTTTAACATTTGAGGGTGATTTTCCTCCTCCTACCCTTCCTTAAAAGGCTCTGTTGCTGTTTCTGTGTAAATACAGCTATATTTAATTGGATTATCATTCCCAAAAATAACTATTTGCATAAGATGAGAAGAGGGTGCCTACCACACAATGCTCCAAAAATTTACTTGCCTCTGAATATGCCTCAAACCATCAAAAGGCTCCACATTCATACATTCACACATTCATACAGGATACTTTGCTATTACAACTCCCTGCAGCTCTAGATTATATGTGGAATTGAGGACCAGATTTGGAAGAAGGCAGGCAGCAGGCAAAAAAGAGGGAATAGTGATGTTAATAACTACGCTGTAATCGCTGTAATGCAGATATGTAGGAGACATGAGTTAAGGTTGTGCAGCCAGAACTTAAGTTAGACTTTTCCTAAATTCTGAATTAGTAAATAAACTTATTTTCCTGTAAAATGTTACATTGAAAAGTTGTATTGTGTTACCCAACAGTAGCTCTTGTTTTTGCAAACCTCTTCCATCGCTTTTTCCTAGTCGTAAGAAAGTAAGGTTGTGTCCCTCTTCTCAGTCTTGCAGTGATAGAAATGTGTTTCTTGTCACATTTCTAAGCTTGTAATACAGTCATGTTATTTCAGGCTGGGAAAACTATTCTTCATTCATTTTCTCCTTTTCTATCTATAGCTTCTTAAACTTGGGTCGAGCATGATCTCTAAGGAAGCTTCTTTTCAAGAGCTGAAGGCTGAAGCTGAAAGCTATAAGGAAAACAATGCTAGGCTGATGTCTCGCCTCCTGTCTTTGCAAACACGAATCCAGGAGATGGAAGAAGAGCTGTGTGTGCTTGCTGCTTCTAAAAACCAGGCTGAGCTGACAGCTCAGGTGGCTTGTAAGGAAAATTTGGAGCTGAAAGAGGAGCTTAATGAGAAAAGTGCCAAACTTCAGTAAGAGTCACGTGAGATAAGAAACAACTTTTTTTGGGGGGATGACAGAATGGTACAGTTGCCAATACAGAAAAATAAGTTGGTGGATAGACTTTATTGCAGTTCTGAATTCTGTGACTGTGCCTGAGTGGGTGGAAGGTATTGAAATTTGAATTTTGTTTTGAGTTGTTAGTCCATATATGGAGGTTTGAATGTTTTGTGCTTTGAAGGTGAAATGCATTAAACTTCTAAAAGATAGTGTCCTTTAACTTTACTATTCTTAGCATAGTGTATCAGAGCACTGATCTCTCAGTTCTACATAATTGCTCATGTTTCGGGTCTGTAGGATGGAGACTCACAGCAAAATTGATTGGTATGAAAATATTCTGAACTCTTAAATTCCAAAATCAGTGTCAGTCATATTAACAGATACCTAGACTTTTATAATGGATTTTTCTGCCCATTATCAGACTAATATTTGTGACTCTACCAATACTGTCTACTCAAGAGCAAGGTGAGTGTTTGCCAGACACCTGTATTTCCCAAATCAGTATTTTGCACAGCTCTGCCAGGTTTTATGCATTGAAAGTGAGTAATTAAGTAACTTTAAAACTTAGAGAAAAAACATTGCAGTGCACTTGTTTATTACCAGCTGATTTGCCAAAAGCCCTGCCTGGAGAGTGCGGTCTTACATACTGGCTGTTAAGATTCTTTAAAATGCTATTTCTGCTAGGGAAAAAAAAAAAAGGGAGAAGAGGGAACAAAAACTTCTATCCTGTTTGTTTGCCTAACTCACTGGGAAAAAACTTCTGGAGTACTGTGTTTCATACTCACCTGCCATTATAGTGATACAATCAATTTTATGGGCATAAATCTCTGCTGTCACTCCCAGAGCAGTCCTGGCTGCTCTCTTTGGTGTACAACACTTGTGAAATCAGTTCTGTTTGTGTGGATGCATGGTGATCAGGACCAGGGGACTGCTCCAAGAGAGAAGTGAGCAAAATAGAAAGCTCAATTACCACTTCCACAATCCCAGCTCTGGTTCACTGGGCACCTGGAGTGTGCCACTGGACCTCTGGCAAAAGGGAAGTGATGCTGCTCATTTGGAAGGAGCAAACACGTTGGATTGCTCATGAATGTGCCATGTTTGCTTCCAAAGCTTTTTGCTGTCCTCAGCTAATGGTTACATGTGTCACTTCATACTAACCAATGTGTTGACTCGGTTAACTTCAGTCACTTAGTCTGGCCACCCTGGTGGTACTTGGCCCATGAGTAGTCCTAATTAAGTGTTCAAAAAAGATTTTCACTGAAAACCGCTAATGAAAGGGGAGAGCAAGCCAGCATGCATGAAGTGCATATTTACATTCTGTACCTTGGGAATATAGTAAGAAATGTTTGGTGGATTCTATGATTGGCTTCCAGGATGTGCACTTCTCCTATTGAAAATGGTGCTTTTCCACTCGACATGTCTATTGCCATGGTATTTTTAGAGTGTGAACTGTCAAAAGGTTTTTTCTTCTTCTTTTTCCTTCCCTTCTCTTTGCTCATTAGTTCTGAAGAGCTAGCAAAACTGTGAAAAAGCTGTGTTCTACTTTCTTGTACCTGACTGCCTATTTTCTAGGTGCTCACACTTTTATGGCCCTTCTGCTGGTAATTAGATTATTCATAAAGTTATCAAGTGAGTGCTTTGTACTTCAGATTTCTCGATTTCTTTCAGGCATGGTTTTGTGAGTGGATACCTCAATTTTTAGAGCCAGAGAACATTCGTGAGATTGGTGGTCAATCTTATATAATATTCTGACATATAGGCATGCATATACGGCACATCTGATACCAATACCCTTTCACTTCTGACATATCCCTCCTCACAACAACAGTTCAGCAATCATCTCATGGTTTAGTTTTGTTGGGGCTACAGAGGAAAGGAAGGTGCCCAGAGGTGAGGAAGCTGTGAGGGTGCTTGTGTTTTGAGGCACAGTGTCTGCTGCAGAAGGCAGAGCTCTTTTGGCTCATGGTATGTCCTGTGGAACTGCCCTCACAATTCCCAAAGCAGTAATGAATATTTTCCATTCCTCTCTGTTATTATGCCACTCTCTTTCACTTTGCAGCATTTTCAGCAGCTATGCTAATCTCTCTCCTAAGGTTATGTGTTAAATCTTCTCGTGGACTGTTTTGCTTACTGATTTATAAGCATTCAATGTACCGTGTTTGCACTCACTGTGCATCTCCTGTTGGAGTCTCATGTGGCTCTTTGGTTACGGAATGATGCTCTGTTTTATTACCAGCCTAGAGAGAAAGAAATCAGAAATGGAAAAGAATGAGTCCAGCAACGACTACTGTGCCCACCTTGAAAACTGAGAGTAGTGCTACACTGTGATAAGCAAATGAGTTTCAATAAAATATTTGCTCTAGACACGCATTTAGTTACACCTCAGGTCTTGATTTATTCTAGAGCGAAGAACTTGCTTTAGAAAGAACCTTGTTTTTCAAATGGAAGCACAACAGCTTGCCTTGTAAATTTACCACTACCAATCTACCATGTCTTGCACTCTACCAGTAAGTACTCGTGGGTGTTACTGAGAGGTGTTGGAGTTGACATTTGGATTACACTACTGTAGTTTTGAGCTCTTCTTGGTTGGCTGGTTTTGCTAACCTGTTTCTTTGTAGTTTTTCATAAGCGATGTGTGTTTCACCATCGTGAGCAAGATTTTTTTCTGTATTTCCTGCCGAATCAGACTGTAGTGGTTTTTGTTTGCTGGACCCATCCTTGTTCCTGGCAAGGGAAAGGATGTAACCACATTTACACTAATGAGTTAAACTCACTGTTAATTTATTTGGTTGGTTGTTCTTGTACAGTACAAACTGACACCTGCTCTTAAGGCTGAAAACACATTTCATTTTGGATATGCATATGCATGATAGGCATCTGTTGAGCAGTGAAATTGCTGATGAAAAGGTCCCTTTTCTTCATATCTTTGATAGCCCTAGATGCTGTCTTTTTAAATGCATCCCTTTCATGAGTAGTGCTTCAGAGTACTGTACAACACAGTAGTGTCTCCCATATCTGCTTTTGCTGGTAAACTTCCCTTCACAGGTACTCTGGATGTCTTACACTTCCATTGGTCCAGAAAGGCTTTTCTTTACTTGAGGTTTGTTAATCCTCTCTGTCAGCTTCTGCAGAGAGGGGATGTGAAGTGCTTTTCACATATTTTTGCTAAGAGGTGATCACTTTCTCCCCCTCACTTTTTCTAAACTTTTGCTTGCACTTTCCTCTTGTAGTATCCTGAGGGCACTATTTATTCATGTCACTTGGTTCTAGTGTTTTATTCAAATTTTGTGCTGAGAATGAGATTGGGATCATAGATTTTTTTGAAGTGTTAATCAAAAGCAAAGATGAAGAAACGTTTAGACATAAGGCAACAGCCAAAGTTATATGTATTAAATAACAGATACAGAGAATTAAATGCAACTTTTAAAATTAATTTGGTGGTATGCAGAAGCTAGCAGTAGTCTTGGGACAATATATTTTACCTAAAATTATTTTTCAGGGAACATTCATGCTGATGTGTATATTTTTTTCTGTCTGATTAGTAAATATCTGAATGAGTGTGAAGAAAACATGACTAAGGCTTCTAAAATCAGCCAAAACTATGAAGAGCTCCTTACACATCTTTCTGGATTCTTGGACATAGACATCATAGAAAAAGAGAAACCACAGGAACACTTAACATCAAAGGTGATTATCTAGGCATATGTTTCTCTACAGCGATTTAATAGAAAAATATTTAGTTGTCACATAAGTAAAGCAAATGATAGATATCTTTGTATTTAATTATGGTTTGCAGAGAGTGCTATCATTTAAAGACAGATTTTTTTTCATACTGAGCTAATTTTCAAAGATGCTGAACACTAATAGGCCTCAGTGGACTCAGTCTGCTCTTATCTGCATAAATAATTTATCAGCATGTAGTTCCCACATACACCCCTGATTAGATACTTGGTTAGAAGCTTTTCTTAAAACATCAACATGGGGGTCAACAGGTGATGTATAAACTGTAGCACTACATCTTAGCTCTTATCTTGAGCTGACATACCATTAAATACAAACATCTGAAATGGCATTTCCTAAAACAACCCTTACTGTGCCTTGTAATAAAATGCTGTAAATAACTTTGTGGTGTTTCTGAGACTTAATAATAAAAATTTGTTATTTCTCTTCAGAATACTTCTGAAGTTCCAAAAGCTAAGCTTCCATTTAGGAAAAGAAAATTGTTTGTATATTCTTTGAACATCTATCAGTGCTGCTGAAAGACATTTTGTTCTAATTTTATGCATTTCACTCATCTTCTGTCTGCTCTTTAATCTCTATTTTTCTTCACTTTGGAGCACAATGGGTATTTGGGGAAATTCTATTTCATTATGTTCATGCCATTGTAAGATTACAGTCTTAATAAATCAAGATTATCTAGGTATGTGTCACAGCGAGTGTACACCCTCATAATATTTCATAATATTGCAAGCAAATTGAAATTTTAAGAGATGCTCTAAAAAAGTCACACAGGATGCACTCTTGCATGCTTTAATAAGTTAATAACTAGAGTTTTAAAAAACATATCTTCATATGTTTTAACAAGGTAGTAATAAATCTAGTTGGGAAATCTAATTTGTGCTGAAAGCTGTGCCTTAGGAAACCGTAGCAACTATTTCTTCTGGGGTCTTGGCACATCTATTTAGCTTCTTTTCCACATTATGGTTTTATTTAAGACAGAATTGATCTGTTTTAGTCTTAACAAATGTCTTGCCAGTAGGAATCAGGGGACATTTTTTGCTCACTCTTTGAAGTGCCCACATTCCACTGATGAGGAATAGCATAGTGTACCAAAACAGCCCTAGAATCCTCCTGGAAGGGACTCCTTTTTCCAAGGTGTTGGCTGCTCATAATGGCAGCACACCAGGTATTTGGCCCTGCCCTTGAATGTGATTGTGAAATATCTGTTACTAACTCAAACCTTTCATGCTTAAAAAGTTTTGAGCATGAATTGTGGCTCTCTTGTTCCAAATGAAAGGCACACATCTTAAAGAGCCAGGCTGAAATGGTTTGCTTTTCACACAAAGTAGCTGCATGGTCTGTTTTCTGACCTGCTTCACATCAAGCATGGATATGCAGCAGAAGTAGCTCTCCACCTGTTTAATACACCATAAAATCTGTGTGGGAGTAAATCTGAATCACATTTTGCTAGGGTGGGGTTTTTTTGTGAGAATATGTACTATGATTTTAACTGTCTTTCTACTCCTTTTCTAAAGGAACAGTAGAGTGCAATTATAAGTCTGGCCTAGGGGTCACCAGGAGCACTAAGTCTTTTTTTGGCATGATTAGGAGCAGGTATAACTGGGATGGATATTTTTAATTGTTAAGAGCTTCTAAGAAACTACTAACATTCGATTTATTTCTCAAGGTCTCTGAAATATGTAAAGAAAATGTGACACTAAAAGACCAGGTTGCTGCTCTTCAAGAAGATGTAAATGTCCATGAGATGGAGTCTAAAGCTAACAGAGAAACTGTCATGAGACTAGTTTCAGAAGTGACCAAGGAGCAGGAAAAGGCAGCAGGATACTACCAAGACATGGAAAAACTTAGTAAGGTACATAATTGCATGCCTTGTATGCTTGTCTGGTTTTCAAATGTTTTCTTGAAATTTCAAATTAATTTTCAATAGAAATTGCATGAGAAAAAAATGCTTCTGAAAAAATTATGTTGATTAGGATCATTCCTAAATCCTAAAATGTCCTAAAAAGGACATTTTCCTAAGGTTATTTGCAACTTCTTGAAAGTGAGATATGAAGATTAAACAATGAAATTTTGTAAAATAGATCTGAGGCAGATGTAATGTCTTTCAATGCTGTTTGCAAATTTCTATTTCTGCTTTCTTCTTAGTGTTGTAGCCTTTGTGCTTGCACAATCATGTTTAATGAATGTGTATGTTGTAAATATCTGAGGCACAAGCATGCAGTGGTGAAAAAATGCTCTTTTAAATAACATTTATCTGGTACTGCGAGCTTCCTGAGAATTTTTCTACTCAGGTTTTCAAAAATTCTAATGATAAATTAAAAGGAATTAATAGGTCACTATTCTTTCTCTTATGGCGCTGGACAGTAAAGTGTCTTGGCTTCCACACACCCTAGATTATCTTTTCACTGCATTATAAATTTATATTTCATAACCATTGGCTCATACCCAAAAAATTGTAGGGAGTAGGATGGCTCTTGCAGGAAAGCACTGTTTCACTGTTGGGAAGCAGCAGGAAGGACGGTCAGATGAGAAATGTAAGTGAAGTTTTAAGTGAAGCATTCACCAAATTCACCTAGCTATGATTTGTGGAGAAAAAGGATGTGATTTAAGGATTGAATTGCTCCAGGAGAACTCCCCATTAAGAGTTCACACATTTCAAAGGACGGATGAACAAAGTGCATTTCTGTAGCAATTTTCCTTAATGATTTGTACTTTGAGTGATGTGGAAAGGAAGCAGTTTAGTGAAGCCAGAATGAAGATTTCCTGCAGGTGAAACTGTGTGGTTAAAGCTGATGGCTGGAATGTGAGAAAATAAGAGAAGAAACTTAGACTGCCAAATACGTGTCTGAGTTGTGTGTGGTTGAGTTTGTAGGAATTTTTAACATAAAGGCAACCTTGTGCAAGTGAGTTTTCCAAAGTAATACAACATTTTCCCCACCCCTGGCATTCCTCTGTTCCTGAAGAGACACCCACCATACACTTTAAAGGATACAGTGTTCTGATTTGGTTGTAAGCAAAATACTTAGGAGATGAGAAATAGCTGGCAGCGTGCTCTGGAGAAGAAAGAATTTGTGGGGAAGATGGATGTAAGTACCACAAGGGTCATAAATTTTACTTACTGCTGAAAATAGCTCTTACCAAGCTGTGTACAATTTTCTAAGACTCAATGAAACTGAGAGAGAACCTGCACGAAAAGCTTAAACAGGTCATTTTGGAGAACATTTTGTTTTCTTGCTTCACTTCAAACACAGGTATGTGAGGAAGAGCAGAGCGTAGTTTACTCAGTAAGCCAGAATCAGGAGACGTTTTAAACCAAGATCAGGGCTCCATTTGTGGCTTGTTTTTCAAGTTTGCTCTAACTGTGAAAGCATTTACCAAGCTGAGCTAGTTTTCTGAAAAATGTTTTCCTATCATTATTTTGCATGTGCCAAATACATAATTTATTTAACCAATTTTACAGAAATGTCTTTCTAAATTATTAGCATTGCCTTTCAAAAGCATTACCTTTGAAAAGCCCCATCTGCATGGAGACTGCGGATTCCTCCAGTGCAATTTCAGTTTAGTGACTTACATTTGCAGACACTGAGTAAATCTGTTGAGAAGGTTTTGTGTTCACAAAAGCATGTGAAGAAGTTCCATACTGAAAAAGAAAGAAAAAAACAAAAAATGCTTTAAGTCCTCACATGTAAAGTGTGAACTGTGGGATCCCCTGTTCCCTTGATGAGTCTGACTTGGTTACAGGAGGGGCACCAGTGGCATAAAGTCAGTCTGACTTTGCCATGTACTTCATTCTGCACAGTTTAAGCACATGAACAGAGCTCCATGTGTTGTGACACGTTCCTCTGTCAAGGTGAGAAGCAGAAATCCATACTGTTCCTGTGCCAGAAGACTCATACTTGGCTGTGTCTTTCTGGGCTGTTTTCTGGACTTAATTAATGAAATTGCCTGTAGCTGAATTTACCCAGCAAAGGCTGAGTACAAGTGACTCCTGCCTGCGTGTGCCTACAGCTCTCAGGGCCAAACATCCTGGCCATCTTCAGTGTTACAGATTGATATGGCAGCCCATTTCCCCCAGTTTTCTCTTAAAATTCTTCCTAAGTGTATAGAGACCATCACACAGTTCTGTCAGTCATCTCCACCAAGATTTGGCCACCACACTGTTCCCTGCCACCCCTCTGAATAATTGCCTGTTTTAATTGCCAGATAATTCTCCACTCCCATTCCTTAGGACTTCTATGAATTCTTTCTCTTGACTGGGTGCTTTTTTTAATGTCCCAGGAGGAGGTAGCTGCCTGTATTCAAAAATTCTTACTGAATAAAATGAAAGCCAGTTAATTACATTTTAAGGTTAATATATTTAAAATATTCTTTAGCGTGTTCAATACTTGAGTATTTGTTGCAGTTAGCTGGGCTTCATTTGAGGAACATTAACAAGTGAACAATTTTATCTGTTCCCCTTTCAGTCTCACTGCATGGCAATATCAACAGGCAAAGAATAGAAGCGAATAATTCTTGAAACTAATAAAAGTAAAAAAAGCAATTCAAGAAGCTGGGGTTTTTCTAATCTATTATTTTTATTTATTTCTGAATATATTTTTCTTATTTATTTCTGAATTTCTCATGTTTCTGATAGAATATTGCAAGATTTTGCTTCTGGAAATTTGTAAATATTGTGCATATCTTTATTTTGGCTGCATTTGACATCAAATTTGCATTTGATGAAAAACAATTTTTAAATCCTGTCCAGATTTCTAGACTGAGAATCAGAATACTTTAACTTTCTTTCCGTATTTCCAGGGAGTGATTACTGATTATGATAATCATAATTAGAGAATTATGACATTCTTTGAGAGTGTCTGTAGGTCCTCTAAAATGTCTTACTTACTCTAACCAAGGTTCTTTATAGTATTTAAAAATTCCTCTGTGGTATTTAAGGTATAGAAGAGGATGCATGTATTCTTCCAGACCAATTTAAATACAGCATTACCACAGATGAACCACAAGAACTAGTAAACTGCCTTGTTCTGTTTCACATATTTGCTGAAGATTCAACCTGGAAATATTTGTGATTTCCCTCTGGAGTGTTATTTTAAACATCTGTTTTACAAAGACGTGCACCATACAAAATCTTTAAAGAACATACTTGAAGTGTAAGCAAGCAATTTTAATTAATACAAATATATCTGCATGTACTACTGCTACAAAATTAACCAAGAAAATACTCTTCAGTATTCAATATTGGCTTATATTATTATGTTAATGAACAAAATAGATCTAAGTAGTTTCTAATCAATATAAATTCATTAAAATAAATAAATTGTATGAAAAGAGTTAATTAAAATAAGGAAACATTATTTAAGGAATTTGACTGAACTCGTGAAACATGGCTACATTTTGAATATACCCAAATACTTAGATTGTAGGAGAGACAGCCAAATGATTTTAGGTTTTTCTTGTCCCAACAGATAAATACAGGAATGAATTTGTCAGAACCAGGGTTTTTTTTTTTTTTTTTGTTTGTTTTTGTTGTTTTTGGTTTTTTCTTTATAAGATGTCATTAAGAAAATGCATATGAGAGACAGGTTTCAGCAGGCATCACAGATATTTCCAGATTGAGTCATTAGAGAAGACAGGAGATAAGAACAAACTAGTTTACAATCCTTATGGTATAACAGTAGTAACTGGAGGTGCAGCTGGTGTAAGAATTCATCTGGAAAATACCTGCATTCTTTTTAACAACTTCTTATTACAGTTAATGTAATGTGGACTCTTTTTTTGTATATGTGTATATAGTTGAATTCAGTCTATTGAGACTATGCTGCTGATTGGGGTGTCGGTATTAATATAATTATGGAATTATTTAGTTTGGGAAAGACCTGTAAATTCATGGAGTCCAACTGTTAAGCCATCACTGCTAAGTCCATGTCCCTAAGTACCCAATCTACAAGTCTTTCAGATACCTCTAGGGATGGTGACTCCACCACTTCCCTGGACATCCTGTTCCAGTGCTTCATGGCCCTTTTGATGAAGAATTTTTTCCCAATATACAATCTAAACCTCCCCTGCCACAATTTTCAAGGCCATTTCCTACTGTTTGTTAACTGGGAGAAGAAGCTGACTCCCACCTGTCTATGCCCTCCTTTCAGGCAGTTGTAGAGAGTGGTAAGGTTTCCCTTGAGCCTCCTCTTCCCCAGATTAAACACCCCCAGCTCCTTCAGATGCTCCTCATCAGACTTGTGCTCCAGACTCTTCAGCACCAGAGCACCTCAATGTCCTTCCTGAGCTGAGGGGCCCAAAACTGGACACAGGATTTGAGGTGTGGCCTCAGCAGTGCTGAGTACGGGAGGACAATCCCAACCCTGCTCCTGCTGGCCACACCATTGCTGATCCAGGCCAGGATGCCATTGGCCTTCTTGGCCACCTGGGCACAGCTGGCTCATGTTCAGCTGCTGTTGACCAGCACCCCCAGGTCCTTTTCTGCCAGGCAGTTTCCCAGCCACTGTTTGATGGCTTGCACTTCCTTATTTTATACCTTGATCTTTTGAATAAACAGTGTTTGTTTTCAGTTGTTCACAATTTTACAAGATGGTGATTAGTAAGCTCCCTGGTACTGGCAAACCATTTTAGCACTGCCTTGCTGAAAGGAAAAATAGGCACTGCTGAAAACTGTAATTGAAATAAATTACTCTATTCTTTGCCGTAATTACCATAATATAGTTCTGAGCACAGGTGGGAATTTTCTAGTTTCTATTAATAGGACTTGTCTAGAATAAAAAAAGAGAAATTGGCAAGGAATCATAGAAACAACATTTGATTCTAAAACAATTCTAAAATTGCTTCAGAAAGTGTAATGACAAATAATTTCCTAAATGACAGGGGTTGTTTTTATTTATGCTTTTGCATGTTTGCCTTTTCATAGCTATTAAAAATTTTAGTATTTTTAGTATCATATTTTTATATTTTATTTTCTAAATGTGCCCTGCAAACTCCTTTCTTTTGGCCACCCTCCCTGCTGATCTACAGAAATGCTCCCAGATTTAACTGCTTGATTGGCAGGTATTCCATTAATACAAATTATATACTTTGCTCCACAGCAAGCACACACAGATCCTGAGAGACCATTGAATCATCACCATATTCATAACTGCTCCAGGAACAGTTCTTTAACTCCGCTGTGCACAATCTTAACTTGTATCAGTCCACTTATTGAGCATCTACTTACCACTGAGACCTCCAGAAGAATCCAATCCCTCTCTGTAAATATTCTATTCTCTGTAGTAATTTTGTGTCATGGGTATTATTCTTTCCTTTTGTATCATGTGTGGAGTAATATTTTTTCCCATTTGTTCTTACCAATCAGAAAATGCCCTGAGAAATGAAGACTTAGTCTTTGCTGTACTTTTAGTTCGTCTTGCTGCAAATATTTTTCTTGTATATATATGTGTAAGGACTCTTAATATTGGTATTGTGGGGAGAGACTCACAATACTTTATTTCTTTATGCTCAGATGTTATTTTTCTTTATTTTTTCTGTCATCATTCGTTTTGCTGTCATGGGTCAGGATGCACAATTCTTCCTGTCTGCTCTGACCTGTTAGGTCAATATTTATATACAACTGATACAGATACATATGTATTGGTTGTATTTTATTCCTTCCCAACTAAGCTTTGTTTTGTCTGTTCCCTCACTTCTCATTTCTGTGAGTAAATAATCTCAGGAATTTTTGTCACAGTCAGGTAGACTGACCTCAGAGATCACCTCTTATGACTATATTCATAGGGAGATTGCGTCTATTGTTTTGGCTAGCTCTGAATTGTCAGGCAGTCGGAGTTGATCATCGCTGCAGGTCTCTTCCAACTGAAATAATCTATTCTATCCTCCACTATCCTGTCCTTTCCCCTCTCAATTGTAGTACTTTGGCTTTATTCGTGATACATCTTTTTCACTGCTGGTTTTTCAGGTCATATTATCTGGATGGAAAAGTAAGATTTTAATAGTGTTTCAATAAAAAATTTGGTTTCATTCACCTGAAAATTTTATTTATGTATTCCTTTTTCCAAACCAATATAAGAGGTTAGTCCTTAGTGTGATTACATAGACTTCAGATTTTCATCAGTTTCAGTGGCAGTTCCCCTATAAGACCCTGACACTGAGCAAATATGAGGAATATGGGTCTTAGTTTCTCTGCCTGCAGTACCTGCTCCTGAGTTATTCCTTAATTTGTGTGGGGTGGAGAGGGTTTATAACTGATTTTAAAAATTTTGTTTAATTTTTCATGCACTTTAGGATCTTCACAGTGCTATAATAAAGAGACAGAGTTTAGAGATGGAGATCAGAAACCTCCAAGAGAAACTGACTGTTAACCAGAAAGCTTTGGACACCTCAAAGCAGGAACTGCAGAATCTGAAGAAATCTTCCAGGGAGTTAGATGCAAGCTTGAAGAGTAGCAGAGAAGAAGCCAGGACTGCCCAGAGATCTTTAGAGACTTTTAAAGAAGAAATTGCTACCCTGCTGAGCTGTGGATTTGCAATAGTTAAACCTTCTGAGAAGGCCATTTTGGAGAGGATCCGAGAAATAAATTGCAAAGAGGAGAATAAAGAAAAAGTAAGTCAGCAACAACTGTACTTGCCCAATGTGTGCATTTATTCTCTTTGGCTTCTGTTTCATTTTATTCATCTGGTATTGAGTGTTGATTCTTTCTGCTTAGGTTTTGGAATTACAAAAACCTTTAATTTTATCTATTGATTTAAGGTAATAGGGGAAAAGCAGCTATGTTTTACTAAGCAGGAAGCATTCAGAAATTAAATTAATAATAAATGCTGTTAAGAAGAAGAGACTTGGAGTGTTCTTTTGTTACAACATTGAGATTTGGTTTCTGTGCCAGCAGACATCAAAGGTGGCTCTTTGGTTGCTATGATTTACTGAAACCTGTGAACAAGTATGGATTTGCTGCTACAATGGTGACTTCGAGAACTGACTTCTTTCTCAAATCAGATATAATTGATGAGCTGCCACAGGCAACTTCTTTCCCTCCAACCCTCAAAACCTGCACCTAAAAAGAAAGATGTGTTTTTACACTTACAGTTAAACATTATTCAGCATCCAAAGAAGGTAAAAGGAAGGCTCTAGCTTGAGGCATTTGGACTGCTACTGTTTGCAAAGGTGTGTTTGAATGTATAGATAAAGAAGGGACAGCTCAGGAGAAAGGTCAGTCAGAATGCAGCCTGACCAATACCAATATCCTGACACTACATGAAGTTTCTCCCTTGCTTGCTTGCAATTTATTAATTTTGTTAGTGAGGACTATTTATGTAACTAAAAGTTGCACACTAAATCAAAAGCTGCTTTCAGTGAGCCACTGAAAACCAGCTTTCATATTCTTGCCAGATTTTGAAGTTTTAGCTTCTCCTGCTGATGTGATAGTTTTTAATGACAGCAAATAGTTTTGCATGCTCTCCAAGGCTGGAAATAGTTCTTGAGAATATCCTGTGCATTTTGGTGAAATATTAAAAAAAACCCCAAAATCAAAAACCCATGCCATTGGCCTTCTTGCCTACCTGGGCACACTGTTGGCTCAGTTTCAGCCAGCTCTTGACCAGCAACCCCACATCCTTTTTCACCATGCAGCTTCCCAGCCACTCTGCCCAGCCTGTAGCAATGTTGTGACCCAAGGGCAGGACCTGGCACTTGGACCTGGCACTTTGCCTTGGTGAACTTCATACATTGACAAGAGCCCATTGATTCAGCCTGCCTGGATCCCTCTGCAGAGCCTTCCTACCATCCTGCAGATCCACACTCCGACCCTACTTTGTGTCATATGTAAACTTGTAGTTTGAAATTATCCAGTAGCCACATTAAAACAAAAAGCAGGAAGGGGCTTTTTATTTTGCAGGCCAGCTGATCAAGCTGCGTGAGTCATAGGAATGAGAAGTTGTGGAGGTCAGAACTGCAGGACCAAAAATGTAGCCTTTGTAAGATGATGGATCAGGCATGGGTGGGTAACAAGGGTGCAACCTTGTTTTAGGAAATGCCTACCTTTTGGGTTGTCCCTAAGCTAAGTGTGAAAGTTACACCAGGATGCCCCAGGATGATAAAATGACAGTTTCTGCTCTGCTTCTGTGGTATAGTCCTTCACTTCCTCATGTTTATGGATCTTTGAAGCCTTTAAAACCCCCTTGCAGCCACTCTGCAGCCTGATAAAGGGGCTCTAGGTTCTCCGGCAGCAGCACATCTCTGGGGGAACAAATTACTGCAACTCTTGTTCCTGCTGGGTGATGTGAGATGCAAAAAAGCATAAAATATATTTGTGGGTTCTTGCAGATTTATTATTGTTTAGTGTTGTCTATTGTATGAGCAGCAGTAATTTCTCAGTGTTTTTAGGCACTGGGGGCAAACTTTGTGTTTAATTGCAGTTTGAGTTGGAAACCTTTCAGTGCCATTAAAATTAATGAGAGCTCCGTGTACTTACTGTTCATTTTATTAACCAGAACCAACAAGATGCTTAAAATGAAGAGGCTGCTTGGAGATGAGTGTCTGAACACTGAGTTACAAATGCAATATAATGAATTATGTAAACAAATAATTATATGACAGTAAGAAGAAGACAGAGGGAAACAAGCAACTTTGTCTATAGAACTGCCTTTCAGTATTTCAGTAGTGTAACCAGATACTCTCGAGCATTTAATTTATAAATAGTTTACAACTTAAAATCCATTGCATTATATGCTGGTGTTGTAAAGTTAATGGCAAAGAATTAGAATTTTTTTTTAAATTGCTCTGGTTGCTTGTTTTGAGATTTTACCCTTTTATCCTTGGGCTCTGGTTAAATTACAGAAATTATTGTTAATATTTATTTTTTAAGCACAACCTTTTAAATACTGTTTAACAGTTGCCAATTGGGAAACACTCCTCTGAGACTTAATTATCCATATCTGCATTCTCCCCTACATGCTGCAATGTATTTTCTGAAAAAATTATATGCTTTTTCTAATCAACTCCTCAATAGAATAGTGATTTCTTTGACTTATTTTAAGGAATGATAGCTGACTGCCAGGTATTGCTACTACATCCACATCTTTGGAAATTTTGTGTCTGAATTGCTTTGTATTGATTTTTTAATATATAGCAATACCTTTTAGTCATTTGACTAATCTTATTTATAATATCTGCTGTTCACTTTTGGGTGTCTCCACTTCAGCAATTTTTTGCTGCTGGTTACAGTTTTCTTTTGGATTTTTTAAATGCATATATTTTAAATATAGATATTTTGCCCTATTTTTAGTAATTTATTGATTTATCTTTCATATATTTCTAGCCTTTCCCACCTAACCCGATACGCTTTGTTGGTTTGCTTGTTCTCTAGATGGTGTCTCAGCTTGAAACACAATTAGCTAAATTGACTAGAGCTTTGGAAAATCAGACCAGATTGTACCATGAAGCCCTGGAAAGGAGCAGGAAAGCTGAAAAATGTTCTGAGAATTTCCACGATCAACTGAAGCACTTGGAAAAGGAATTATTAACTGGAGACCTGATGCAAGATGGTTTGAAGCTTGAGAAACAAAAAGTAGTTGCACACATTATTTACTTTTGAATAGATGTCACTAAAGGCAGAGACACAACTCATTGTATTGCTTTGGTCTCCTGGAGCACTTCAAATAATGAGAATTAGCAAAGTCAGACATCATGTAGGGAGCCATAATTTCTTTTCTTTGACCAACAATTGCAGTTGGAAGATGTAGGTTTGGAACTTTTGAGTTCCAAGTCCATTACTGTGAAACAAAACAAACAAACAAACAAAAACCTCCCCAACCCCCCAAAAAAACACCAAGCAAAAAAAACCCCTAAAACCAAACTATACCCCAAAACCAGCTTAGAAGTCCCTGTCAATACCCCACCAGAAGTCCTTCAATTATTCTCTGATCTCAAAATTTCTCTCCTCTCTATGTCTTTCTCTAAAACATCACCTGATCTGCAATCTCTCAAGATCTTGTAGTCTTTGATTCTTTTATATTATTAGACAATCATGGCCACTAGGTTTTTTGTCTAATTGTATGAATGAACGCAATGTTAGCCTATAATTCATTCATGCACCAAATAATTTGAAAAATGACATAGTACCTGGAAAGCCAAACACTACAGCTAAGAAAAACAAAGTTGTAGCATGTTGCCAGGCCAGGATTAATGCTTAGAGGAATCAACAATTTTGTTCTATTTGTTTTGCCTTAGACTATGATAAAATAACATTTTTGAACTAAGCATCCATCACATTGGGAGAAAACCAGGAAAAGGAGCCGTTTCTTCTGCTCTGCTTCCTCTGTGAATAACATGTGGCCCTAGATTCTTAAATTATTCTCTAGATTTTGATGCAATTTAGGGATCTTTTTTTGCATTTTTTTTTCTGTCAATGAATAACTCCAATGCTTTCTTCTTCTGGTACCAGTTACCTGTTTGAGAGCTCACAGTATGGGGCAATCACAGCACTTGCAGTATTAGCTAGGAAACAGCTGTCCACCCTGACTTCTCCCTGCCAGTGCACGGCCATGTAAAATGACAGAGCTCCACACAGGAACTGGAGTCAGAAGCAGGGACATACCCATTGCTGCAGAGAAGCAAACCCCAAATTTTTCTTGCTGAGAAGATAAATGCAGTAGATCTAGGGATATATGGACAAAGTAAATGTTGGCTAAAAAAAGGACATATGGAGAATTTGCAGTTGTGTCAGGAGTGTGCCCAATTACACCCTTTCAGTACATTATTTCTTATAATGTACTTGGCTACATACTGTTGGCTGCTGCTGTGGTGGGGGATTGCTTTTAAATTGTACTTCATGACTTTTACTGAAGTTTTATTATTCTTCTGCCCACTTTTCCACACCTTAGTATCTGAAATTTCTGGAACAACTTAATGAGAAGATGAAGCTGGATAGTGTAGCAGCAGAGGTTGGATTTGATATGACTATGGATGCGATTCTGGCCCGGGTAGAACAGCTGGTGAAACTGGAAGGTGATGCAGTGGTTGAGAACAAGACGGTGGCATACAGCCTCAGAAGGAAGGTATGCAAAAAAGACATACCATTCAAAGATAAACATATGGCTGTGTTTCTGCAGTGGCTTGCTAGAGGCAGCAGACTGCATATGTGCAAGGAATTTCAAAGATGTCCATGACATAAAAAGAAGACAGTGAGTGTTTGCAAACTGTGCAAAAAGACTGCATATTGAAATAACTAAACCCACCAGCTGGTTGAATGATACTGCTTTTCGCAGCTTCTTAAGAAAAAAAAAAGACGAAGTTATGGATGTTTATAGCTGTGCATTTGTCTACTTTTTAATACACATTTATAGTTCTGTAAACAACTGCCATTAATATTTAAATCTAAAAGGATCTGCCAAGGAGGGAGGCACATTACACAAACTTCTCTAGAAACTAGTAGGGTGTTGGTTGTACTTCGTCAAGAATTGCAGCGTTTCCAACAAGAACTGTTCCTTCATTCATTCGTTTCTACAGGAACAAGTCTGTTCAAATTTGGTCAAACAACCCTCTGTCATCCTGTTATGACTTAGGGGAACCTTTTGGGTTTAGGCTTGTCAGACTGGTATAGAGCTGGGAATTGTGTCTGTTTAAGGTTTAAAACAATAGAGAAGCAAAATGAATTGGTAATACAAGGAGTATCAAGTTAGGGTATGTGTGTTGGTACTTCTTCATGAAGTTTTCAAGAGAGGAAAAGGAGTTCAGGTTATAGATGCAACACGAGGATTAAATTTGCAATTATGCAATACCACAGTCTTTCACATTTCTTTTTTCAAATGTCCTTGTGTTTGGAAATCAAGTTGAAGGCTCAGAAAGAAAAACTTGAAAGCAAAGAGTTGCACATGAACCTTCTGCGGCAGAAAATAACCCAGCTGGAGGAAGAGAAGCAAGTAAGGGCTGCCTTAGCTGTGGAAAGGGATGAGGCCAATCTCACTGTCAAAAAGTTACATAAGATGATAGAGAGGCTACAGAAGTAGCTTGATCTGGCAAGGGAAACAAATACTGATCTCAAAACCAAGCTGTCTGAAACCAGTGAACTTAAGGTGAGTTAAAAGATTGCATTTATGCTTCTATCCATTTTTCTATTCCATTTGGATATGGCTGGACTTCATTTAAAATAAATGTGTTCATGGAGAACTGCTCAAATCTTGGTGACAAAAGCAAATATAATATTACAATGTTTTGGTTATTTTTCAATTTGTCTTGATATGCTAAGTAGCATCTTCAAAGCACAATCAAAATTTTAAGGATAATGTAAGAAAAATACAATACATGCATCCCTTTCTCTCATGTTGGTATGACTGTCATGTATTTTCCCATGCATTGCTCACAGAAGGTCTATTCTGATAGGTATGAGGGGAATATAACAGGCAAGATTCTAAATTTTAATTGTTTCTATGTTTCATTACACTGCAAGAGTAATAGATACCTTCTTTTATAATAAATAAATAATTTTATAATAAATAGTAATAAATACCTTCTTTTACTTAGGTGAATACAAGTGGTTTGCAGCCATTGATAGCTTGCCACCACTAAGAGAAATGATGACTGATTTTATGCGACTTTGTGTCTTGAGGCTGATGGAATGAAACATACAATTCTGCACATGTTCCAACTGAATCATTTTTACTAGCAAAACATTTGGCAACTCTTTTTCCTACTATTTTTCCAGGGGATGGAAAAGAGTGAACCCTCGCTGGGGATTTTCTTTTCTGCCCAGATACCTCTTTTCATAAAACCTGTAGAGAATTAACTGTCTTTGAAGGAAAAACCTTTTTGTTCATTGTGTCGAAATAGGCCAGTCTCCTTTAATAACTTTTCGGTTCACATGTACATGATCACTCCTGATACTTTTATTATTTGCTCAAGTTAGATTAAAAGTATGGCAAATCTAATACTTCCTCATCTTATTGCAGATCAAAACTTTGGAGCAGAACAGAACAATAGAGGAACTCAATAAGTCTCAAGGCAAATTGGAAAGAATGAAAGAAAAGGCTGAGAAACAACTTAGATCTGCCAAATCAGAACTTCTTTTAATGGAGCGTAAAGCCACTGAAGATAAAGAAAAAAATAAAAATACGTTAGAAGCAGTTACCAGTGAGATGAAGGTGCTTAAAACAACCCTTGCAGAGCTAGCAAAAAGAGAGAGACAGGTAGGTGTATAGGTATTTGACAAGTGCTAGATGTCCCTTAGAGTGTAGGAAAAGGGTGTAGGTGGAGTAGCTATCCAGCTGTACTTAAAACTGCTCCAAACATTATCAAACAAGGAAATTTTAGCTCACACTTGTGTCACAGTGACAGTTGTGATTGCAAAGCTATTCTGTAAATTAAGTTTTGCAAGAGATTAATAAATACAGGCATTATTTTCTTTGCTCATCACAAAATATTGCATCACCTTTTAGAGAAGTATTAAAATGCTGTAAAATTCTAGTATCTCTCTTAAGGTATGTCTTTTTTCCAAATATCTTAGGTAGAAAACTTACTAACTTCTCATCTGCTTCCTTTTGTTTCCATATTGTGTTTTTTAGCAATGTTATAGATGGCATAATTGTTGAAAGCAAATGGATGCTTCTTTAAAGTAAAAAATTTGTAATTTTAAATTTATTTCAGCTGCCTAGAACTTCATTAGATTTCCCAGCTAAAAATCTTATGGTGTATGTTGGCCTTATGACAACAATGACTCTGGATTAAATTTAAGAATGCTGTTTCAGAAAATTAGTCTAGAAAAATATAATTTTATTTACATGGAGAAGACTAGCAACCTGGGAATCTTTTTTTCCCCCTGGAAATCTTTAGTACTGTTTTGTTTTATAACAAAGGTTAAAAGTTTGGTGGGAAGATTTAATTTCTTCATACATCTCATGAGGAAATAAAGCATCCAGCACAGAGAAGAAGATATTAATTATATGTGGGAAATTATTCCATGGAGTCATACATTGAGTATTTTGCTGAAAGCACAAACACAAATGTTGACTTTTTACTGTCTCTGAATCCAAGGGGTTTCAAACTGCTTGAATATTGTTGCAATGTTCTTTGGACTTTTCTTTTTGTTTTCTTTCTGTTGGAATAAGACCCCTACTACTTTCTTGTAGTTACAGTGTGAAAATAAAAGATACCATCTGCTTTTTACTTCCTCAAACCCCAATATCTTGGGTTAGTGCTGTAAGTTGCATTAATTTCCTGTTTTTTACTTCTGATAATTTTACTCACTGAATGGAAGGTGCAAAGAAAATTTAGCAGGAGTGTTGTTGTCTGCAGCATACCTTTGTGTTTGAGTCTTTAGTGATGTTGATCCTTAATTATTTCTCTCCTTCATCCAAAGGCTGGGTCTTTGCAGAGAGCTGCCTTGATCTTTCAATGTAAAGTCTGTATGGAAACAAATTCCAGCTTTTCTGCCTCCTTATTCTGTCTGTGATCTGTCATCCAGATGTTTAAAAAAATCTTTAGCTTCTGCTAAATAGTACTTGCCTAGTACACTGCCAGACATCTGCATCAGTGACCTCCTGAACTAGTGTAGAATATAATATATGGAACTTTGGGGTTTTGGTGTAATGTTTGATCCAAACATGGCACTGCCTTGGTAATACAGATAGCTGGGACTGAATTCTCAGTCACAAAATTACAGAATTCTGTGATTCAAATCACAGAATCATGGAATGGGTTGGATTGGAAGGGGCCTTAAAGACAATCTACACATCTGCAGTGGATAGGGACACCTTCTGCTAAACCAGATTGTTCAAAACTCCGTTCAACCAGGCCTTGAACACTTCCAGGGATGGGACAGCACAAGTTGCCTGGGCAAACCTGTTCCAGTGTCTCACCAATCTCCCAGTAAAGAATTTCTTCCTAGTATCTGATCTAAATCTCTCCTCTTTTAGTTTAAAACTCTTCTCCCATTTCCTATCATTATATGCCTGTGTAAAGTGCTGCTCTCCCTTTTGTTTTTTTTTAAGCCCCCTTTAAGTGCTGGAAGATGCTAAAAGGTCTCCCTGGAGCCTTCTCTTCTCCAGGCTGAACAACCCCAGCTCTCTCAGCCCAACTTCATAGAAGAAGTTCTTCATCCCTCTGATCACCTCTGTATCTCTCCTTGGGAACTGTTCTAACAGGTCATGTCTGTTCTGTGCTGAGGACTCCAGACCGCAGCTCTGTTCTGTATTGGTTTCCATATTTGTGTTTCTGAATTGATGGCAGCTCCTCAGGGTTTGAAGCAAACTGCCTTAGGCAAAGTCTTGGAAACAGAGACCTTGTCTTCAGGAAAGGTGCAAACCCCTTTCCTCACAGACTTAACTGCTTTAGAATTCTGCAGAGTGTTCTTGGGGTTGGAGACATTTCAGGACTGTCTATCTCCTCCTTATCCTTAGACCTTGGCATGATTGGTGGAGTGAGGATGCTGGCACATCAGAACATGAGTCCAGTTTCTTAATGGTTTTGATATTTTGTGGCATTTTGAGTCTCTTTCAGGCTTGGGAATGGGGATATTGGCATTCAAATTGAGAGCAAAAAAAGCATATTTCCTCAAATAGTAACATTTTCCTCTTTTATGTGTTGATGATAAGGGGTATTAAGGCACTTGCCGTTTTGGCTGTGTAATTTTTTTGTCTGTTCAAGAGGCCTTGAAGTTTGACTGATAGTGATACATACTTGAGAAGAGTAAATCAGCAGTGATGACAACTATTTGTGAATGTCTGTCCATGTGGAACTGCAGAGAGAATGCTGGTGTCTTTAATTAATTATTTTACAAAATACTATTCCTATGACATCTTCAGCAGCTATGCACAGAAGAAAAACAAGCATTTCCTTAATCTGCATCTTGAATTTAGACTGTATCCTGATTCAAATCAAAGTCAGACCACAGCATGTGCCAAAAACTTCCACCTTTCTTCTAACTTTCTCTTTTCTTTTTTCTCAAGAAAGTGCAGGGTGGAGGGGAGAGTGGTCAAGGACGAGCCTTAGCCTGTGCTCTGGGATGTGCCCACCAGAGCCTTCAGTTTGTATATTTTGTGGTCATCTGGATCAAGCAAAAGTGTGTTTTCCTCTGTTTTCAGAGTCGAGTCAGCAGGGAAGATATGCCTGTGAAAGATACTAAAGGAATACTTGAAAACTGTGTTTTGTGTTTGAGACTCTTGACATCTCAGCTGTTTGTATTTTGTGATTTGATGTGTGCCCCAAAGGGCTGTTTCTGTCCTCTTCTGCTCTCTGTATTGAGCAACAGCTGATATTCCTATATTTAGCACTGATAATACAAGTGCTTGTGTGTATGCCTATATGTACATGGTTTCCCTGACATCTCCTTTGCTTCCTGTTTAGTTGATCCCATTCTGTTTGCTCTTGCAGCTGGCAGATTTCCGAGAGGTGGTCTCGCAGAGGCTGGGCCTCGACATTGCCAGCCTGGCTCTTCCTGACTATGAAATCATTACACGCCTTGAGGGGCTGATCCACTGCCATCAGCACCACTTCTTCCCCTGTGTCTGCCTCAAAGATGTGGCTCCCAGAGGGGCAGCAAAGAAACGTCCAGCCTCTTCTCTGAACAGAGATGGAACAAAGTAAAATTTTCTGTTTGCTTCCTCACCTGCTGGAGCTCCACAGAAAACAGATCCCTATTTCTGTTGCCTACTCTAGAGACACCAGCTAGGGCTGATTTTTAGAACTTTGACTGAGAGACTGATTGGAATGGGTGAAGACAGCAGCCTGGACATGGCAAACATATCTCTGGGCAGTTTAATACTTCAGTTATGAAAATGATAGGCAACACATCAACAATGCCCTCCAGTTTCAGTGCAGAGCCATTGAAGTCATGGGTCACCCAAGGTCAGTTCACAGTTTTGAGAAGTTACTGAATGTCTGCTTCAGTGGCATTCCTTGTGTTTTACCTCTAGGTGACAAGGATGAAATCAAGTAGGAGTTGTCCTGCTGCTTTTCTCCTTGCCACCTGGGACATCTCTGCATTTTTACATATAAGGGCTTTAGCTTCAAGAAATTGTCTTCAAGTTAGAGGATTATCTCAATTTTGAGAGATTTCTTTTTCTTCTCTTAGTTTCTTTTGTCTGCTTGTATGGCAAAACAAAAAATTTGATTTTTGCAGGAAAGGCTTTCTCACAGGGTCCCATCATGTGCCTCATATAGATATATTTGGTAAAACTGAGTGTTGGCCTTGGTCATGAGGTCTTGAAAACTTTGCTTCCAACTTGTATTCCTTGGGCAATTAATCCACAGTGGCAATTCTTCTGAGTTAATGAAAACTTATTTTAGAATTCTTGTTCACTACAGAAAATAGTTGAACTACTGAAGTGTTTATTTTCAGAGAAGTGATGAGGAGGTGTAAAAAACTATCTCTTAGTCATAAAAACTGCTTTCTGAGTGTTGTTCAAATTCATGTTTTTTTAAAAAATGAAATATGGACAATAAATCTCTTTTAATAGCACATTCAAACTTGATTCTGTGGTTTTAGTTTTCTCTTCCCATTATATGTTTTGTATGATTGTGTAGAACAGCAAAGACAACTTACCTAATTATGTCTGACCATTTGTGGGCTTTCTACAGTATCTCAGCAAATGATGACCCACTCAGTAAAACTGAACACACTATATTAAGAAAAATGACACTTTTACAAGTAAGAGTGGTAATTTCAGTATCTGGCTGGGCACTCAAAACATGTTTTTATTTCATTTGCTTCTGAAGAATTGTTTCTCAGTGACTTGCTGTAAAATATAAAAATAAACACTCAAGCTTTTGTAAAACCAGTCATTTGAGAAGATAGAAATAAATCTTGCGTAAATTCTTATGCTCCTGTGGCTAACTGGATTAAAATCAATTTAATGTTTTGTTTTATAATGTAACATTGTTTTGGGAGGGAATGATTTCAAACTGAAAGAGAGGAGGTTTAGATTAGATATTAGAAAAAAATTCTTTTTTGTGTGTGTAGTGAGGCACAGGTTGCACAGAGAAGTTGTGGATGCTCCATCCCTGGAAGTATTCAAGGCTGGATGAAATGTAATTTTTAGGCATGATATGTTGATTGGGGATTTAGAGGATGGAAAACGATGCAATAATTTTATAACCCTCTGTGAGATAATACAAGTAGTTTCACTTTGTGTTTTGTTGGTTTTATAGGCACTTATTTTTGATTTATTACTAAAGAACAAATCCCATTTTCTTCATCCACATTAATAAATATCATACAAAACATGATTTACCATATTATGAAAGTTAAGTAAATTGCATTACAAATTTAGGTCCACTCAGCCCAGATAATACATTCATAACATTAGGAAATAGTCCCTGAGAGTGACAATTATAAAGTAAGATTGCATTGTGAAATGATTTCCTGATGTCTGCCAGAAGACTTAAAGCCTCCTGTTAGGCTCATCAGCCCCATCCCCTGCCACCCTGTGACCAGCCCTGGCACCAGCAGTGAAGTTCCAGCCCCCCAGAAGCCACCAGCATGGGTCTCTAAATTATTTCAAAGGAGGCAGATTTTCACATGAAGTTCAAAGTGATGCTTGATTAGTGGCTTGCATGTTAAGCCAGAAGAAAGAATAAAGGTTTTCTACTACCCTTTTTTTTTCAGCACAGCAGATCTGTATTTTCTGAAGTATTAAAGCCAACTATGTTCACAAAGGAATATGACCTATTATCTGCCTAATATTCTCTGTATTTGCTTTACTTTTGGAAGAGTACTGACATATTTCCCCATTTACCAAAGCAAAGCAAACAAACAGGCAAACAAACAAATAAATAAATAAGAAGCAATTTGATTCAAACAAAGTTCAGGTGATTTTTGACCTATTTGATTTAAGTAAGCCCTGAAAAAAATGACTCTCAATTTTGTTTCATACAGCATTGAAGCAAGTCTTTCTTTTGGGAGAAAAATTAGAAGAAAAATTATGGATGTTTTCAAAGTTTGTTTCAAATGTTTTCTTCTTTTTTAAACCAAGATGCGTTCAGCACAAAACATGCTTTGCAAGTGTGTATTGTGTTTGTGCCAGCAGACAGCCCTCTTCCTATAGGTTTTTTTACTAGGTTTGTCTGTGTTAAAAAAGGTATGCAATTAAGAGTTTGCTATCTGTTCATAATTACTCTTTTATTATGGTAAAGGATTCTTGATTTATCAGCAGAATGCATACTAAAATAATGTGAAGAAGTAATATGAGTTAACTCACAGAATAGTACAGCTACATAAATACTTTTCTTTCTCTAAATAACAGCGGAACCAACTCCGGTGAATACAACTTTACTAAGTGTTAAGGCAAAACTCAACAAATTAAAGTGTTGCAATTCTAGATATGAATGTGAAATTATTTACATGCTATAAACACTATAGTAATAAAATCACAAAGTAGATAGAAAAATGATTGTTATAAGTGCACGAAAGTACATGGAACTGAATTTTTGCCTATGCATCATATTATTAATAATACACTATTTGCAACACAGCAGAACCATGCATCAGAATATTAATGTAGTAGAACCATGATTCCTCAAAAAAAATAAGTGCAAAAGTATTCAAGTACTTTGCTAAATTAGAAAAAAGGTGCATTAAGACAGATCACGTTAAATTACTCTTTGACCTCTGTTGCTCTGTAGTTTATTATTACGGCATAAAGCAGTTTGCTTGCTCTTTTAGATTTTCTGTGGATGTCCACAATTCTGGGGATGTCCATCATCCAAAATTTCCTACAGCTGTTCTGTTACTGGATTATTTGGCACATTTTGATGGTGCAGGAGAAGGAAAATATGAATGACCCAAGTTCATAATAGATTTTAATTTAAAATATAACAGATGAGGAATCAGCTGCATTTAGAGAGAAAAAGTAATGTATTCTCCCAAATTTTTCATGTGAAATAGAAGTATTTCGTAAGACTACAGATTCTGACTTTTTCTCTTGGCCATCTAAAAGAAAAAGGGTGAGGAATGAAACAAAATGAAGTGAAACTTTCCAGGAAATTAGAGAAAAGAGATTTCTCTTATCACTGAAGCATACAAAATGAAATTAGTTAACTATGTGTAAAATAAAAAAATGATAGCTTGCCAGAATGGAAACTGGAAAGAGTGTTCAAAGATAATCCTTTTCAGATGGAAGACTTCAGTTTTTTTGTTTTTTTAATTTTTTTTATTATTTATTTATGTA